>CM042256.1:39013869-39613869 GCA_023566225.1 Romanogobio albipinnatus
GAGATACACTATATCATTTAACAGTTTGGGGTAATTTTTTTTTATGGAAATTAATACTCTCAAAAAAGACGCATTCAAATGACTCAATTGACAATAAGGACATTTATAATGATACAAAAGAATTCTACTTCGAATAAATGCGGTTCTTTTAAACTTCCTATTCATTAAAGAATCATGAGCCATGTCATTATCAATAATAATTGACAATAACTGAGCACTAAAGCATCATATTAGAATGATTTCTGAAGGATCATGTGACACTTAAGACTGGAGTAGTGATGCTGAAAATTCAGCTTTGATCACAGGAATAAATTACATTTTAATATATATTAAAATAGAAAACTCTCCTTTTAAAATGGAATTCTTTTTCACAATATTACACCGTTTTTACTGTATTTTTAGTGAGCATAAGAAACTTTCGAGAGCGGGGCACAACCTAACACTTTTTTACTTTTTCGGTGTGTGTAAATCCACTTGACTTAAATCCATATTCATTTTACACGTCTAGTACAATAATGTGGTTTTGTTTCATAGTGTATACTTTTTTCTTGATTTAACTCGAAAGAATGGAAAGAACTTTTTCTAACTCTTTTTTAATCATTTTTGAGTTTGACAACAAACACAAAGCAAAACCCTGCTCTACAGCATACACTGTAAAAAAAAATCCCTGTAAAATTTACGGTAAAAAAACGGCAGCTGTGGTTGCCCGAACTTTACTGTAAAAAATACGATGGCAACATTTTAGGTTTTAAAGATTTAAGTTAAATTTACAGTAAATAACCATATTTTCTTAACTGAAATAATGTTAAATTACCAACCTATTGAAATACTAATATCTGTTATGTACCTTTGATATACACTGACAACCACAAATCACAGTGGTGATGAGAGTCACATGATGAATCAAAGCTCATCACAAGCAGATTTTAAGAGGCCAACACTACTATATAGAAGGTGCACAGTGTCATTCACACAAACACTGAACACCATCATGGTAACACATGAAACACATTCAATTTTAAAAATGCAATAAACATTAATTGAACAACATTAAATGTAACCTAAAACCCCAATGTACATAACTGATTAGAAAACAATAAGAAGAAACAGTTATTTCAGTAAATCAAATGTGACACATATACGGCAGGGGTTTTCAAACTGGGGTCCGGGGACCCCCAGGGGTTCTCCAGAAGGTTCTATGGGGTCACCAGAAAATTTCAGAGGATAAAAAGACAAAGCAAAAATGGATAAAGTCTACCGAACATTCTAACTGTTTCTCTCCTTTCTTGCCGTATACGTACTTTCCAGAATTGTATATGTTTGCTTTATATCTTTCTAATGAGTTTTTCTCACTACAGTCCCCTTTATCATGCTCACTGGGGTTGTAAGGCAGTATTCTTAAATGCAGTACGCAAGCTGCTTATATACATTTATTGTGAAAGTTGCTAAAACAAATAATTTTTAATTGAAAATGTTCTTCTTCAGGTTTATACATCCAACAATATGTATAGCGAATTTAAGTTTGGAAGCAATATGTTGTATTTACAATGTCACACTTACTATTTATCTAACAGTTGAAATGTTTTTTCATACATACAAACAAATATATAGATGGATTTCAGGAATGGGGTCCCTCATAATAGGTTCATCATATTTGGGGGTCCTTGGCATCATAAAGTTTGAAAACCCCTGACATTCTGGGAATGTCAATTTACGGGTTTTCACTGTAAATTACACAACGACTTGTTCTTTTAACTTCCAAAAACGGTAAATTTAACGGTATTTTACTGTAAATTTAAATGTTAGGTTAGATCTATTACAGTTATTCACCGTATATAGTACGGAAACTTTCTGTTAACCAGTTAACGTTTTTTCACCGTAGCATTTTTACAGTCCTTTACCGTTAAAATCACAATAATGTTTTACAGTGTTAAAAACATAATAATAATTAATAATTTCTGAACATTGACTCTCAGTCTTTATTAACCTTTCTCATGGTTTCTCAATAGAATTCATAAAAGTATAGAATATAATATCATAGTTCTAATAGGGGCACATTGTAACGCAGTGTTACAACGCACCCCACCTGCGCAACAGTGATTTAACCCCGGCCCATGTCTTCTGCTGGTTAGATCAGCATTAAAGTATTATCTCAACTGTTAAATAACAGATATAAGATTAAAATATTTTCAGTTTTGTCTTATTTTAAATAAACACAAAAAATAGAGATGAAAAATTATCTTAAGTATAAGAAATTTACTTTTGCTATATGGTTTAATAAATGTTCAATTTTTTGCTCGATATAGTGTTGATATGGCAACTAGTAAATACACTAAGTTTCGTCATGCTGGCATGTGTGGAAAGTTTTAAACCATGCGTGTTACAACTAACCCCGCGTTAGGTTGCGCCCCGCTCTCCCCTACGTTCCTTATCCACTGGCAAGGCTGGTTGGAAAACATAATCTCAGCCCACACAAAATTCTTACTAATTATAGAATTACAAAATAATAAACCACACCAACTGTGCAATGAAATGGTAAAACATATGTTGTCAGACTTGAAATATAGGCTATGATTTGTTCTCTTTGAGGTGGCCTGAAACCATCTAGAGCGACTTGTTTCAGCAAAAAGACCCAACAGTTTATCTTAAGAACCCGTCTAGAAATCTGACATTTTTTTGAAGTGACCATGAACTGCATAGCCCCAACCATATGCAAATTAACATGACAAACTAACTGACATTTTTGTAAATACATAAACAACAGCAAAAGTGTGACACAGAACAAACACTGGGCCAATTATCATACCTGTGACCAATTTTTGGGACACGACACACCAGTTTGGTTCACAAATACCACTATTTATTTACCTGTAAATATTTGTTGTTAGCTCTGGAATAAACAAAAGCTAAACTAAAAGTTTAATTTGCATCGCTACATCTTGCCACATTAGCCTATTAGGCTACAAATAAATGCAAACTATTTTATTTTTATTTTTAATGTAATAGAAAACAATTTAAATAGGCCTATACTTTTCAATATGTTTGAATATGGATTCATATGACAAAGCATAGGCTATATTTTTGAATAATTTTTAAATTATTCAAGGGGATATAAATCTAAAGGGTGATGCATACTATACAAATACATTAAACCTTTATATAAAAACTGTACAATAGGCTACATAGTTTCACCAAAATACCGTAGTTAATAAGTTAAACCTTCATTTACATGTGGTTTGATAACAATAACACCATGCTATCGCTGTTTTATTGCAGTAGGCTAACCTAACTATATTTTTGTAAATGTATTGACCTTGTACCTAGTGTGCTACATATTATACTAATATAGCCTACTGTACTCTGGTATTAGATTTGTGGGTTTAATAACATCTAGAGAGAGAAACCATCAGGCGTTTTCGATGACTAACGGTTGACTGGAATGCGATGTGTCAGACCGAAAGTGCAAATCAAACTATCGATCCCGACATTTCATTATTCCTGCAATACACGTTTCGTTTCAAACGCGTGGTGTTTTGGGAAAAGGGTGATTTGACTTCTCACCTCCAAGCCTAGAAAACAACGGACAGTCTCAGGATTACTGTAGTCTCGATTTCCCGGAAGGATGACGTATTCTCCCCTGGCGAGAATACTCGAGGCTAGTGTAGTGTGTTAAAGAAACAATGCGCAGTCTGTGCTTCTTATGAAAGTGCTTTGTGCGGTTCTTAACCTGTGTCCGTGACACAAAGGCCACATCCTCTAACGTTATAAATAATAATAATACAAAATAGGCCTACTAGTGTGTGAAATATTAAAATAATCTGGTTTGTTACATTTTCGAACAAACTTCTTGTCTGAGTTATTAAAGGCACAGTCCACACAAAAATTTAAATTCTGTCATAATTTACTCACTCTCACGATATTCCAAACCTGTATGAATTTCTTTCTTCCGCTGAACACAAAAGAAGATATCTTGAAGAATGTCGTCTATCTATCTATCTATCTATCTATCTATCTATCTATCTATCTATCTATCTATCTATCTATCTATCTATCTATCTATCTATCTATCTATCTATCTATCTATCTATCTATCTATCTATCTATCTATCTATCTATCTATCTATCTATCCATCGTTCTATCATCTGTCCATCCATCCATCCATCGTTCTATCATCTGTCCATCCATCCATCCATTGTTCTATCATTATACCATCCATCGTTCTATTGTTCTATCATCCTATCATCCATCCATCCATCCATCCATCCATCCATCCATCCATCCATCCATCCATTCATTCATTCATTCATTCATTCATTCATTCATTCATTCATTCATTCATTCATTCATTCATTCATTCATCCATCGTTCTATCGTCCTATCATCCATCAATCCTTCCATCATTCTATCATCCATCCATCCTTCCATCATTCTATCATCCATCCATCCATCCATCCATCCATCCATCCATCCATCCATCCATCCATCCATCCATCCATCCATTCATTCATTCATTCATTCATTCATTCATTCATTCATTCATTCATTCATCCATCGGTCTATCATTATATCCATCAATCTATCAATCTATCAATCAATCAATCTATCTATCTATCTATCTATCTATCTATCTATCTATCTATCTATCTATCTATCTATCTATCTATCTATCTATCTATCTATCTATCTATCTATCTATCTATCTATCTATCTATCTATCTATCTATCTATCTATCTACACACATACACACATTTCAAAATTCTTATAATGAAGAAAATAGTAGCTACATAAATGGCATACAGAGAGACTAGATATAATTAGGACATATTATATATAATGATGCTGATTATAATGCTGGTTGTGAAGATCTAAATAGCGGATGTATGTAAAAACAAAAGTGTTAGATAAATACTTTGTACATAGCATTTTCTTAATGAAAATGAAGCCAAATGAAAGATATATGCAACATTATTTTAATCATATAAAAACATGGAAAATCTAGTACCTGATGATGGTTACTCTTTTAAATAAATACATAAATACTTCCTTTAAAAACACGATTGTGTTCTTATGGAAAAACTGATTAGAATCAGACCAGCAATAAAGATATAATTTCAGGGGTCATAAAAACAAAACTGAAAGACTTATGGCAAATTGCTCTTCACATCAGAAAGAAACTGAAGGGAAAGGAAACTGTTTGAATATTGTTTGACCTTTATCTTAAACACACTTTGTACAAATGCCTTTTTTCTTATGGAGATAGGCAACAATCAACAAGTAACAACAGATGGAAATGTGAAATCACTTCTTCACAGTGTATTAATAGCTAACAGGTCAATATTGACATCATAACAGCTGTATCCATGTCCCAGACACAAAATGACCACAGGCCTTTAAACACCTGTTTGACTTTATACGATGGAGCGCAAACGAAACTCTATGACGTGACTTTGACCTGCCTGATATGATAAAGAGATGATAAGATTGTGAATATTTCTATATTAAGCTCTGTGTAAGGTTTTAGATATAGATCATTCGGAAGAGTCCACACATGTCCGGTAAACAGCATATTAGTATAAATTCATCTTAGGATCTGTATCAGTCATGTATATATTGCGGAGTGACTCTTAAAATTAATTATGGACACATTTGATCACAAGCACCATTTTAGATTCAACAGCACCTCTTGTCTTTGAGATTTCAAATTATTCTTAAATGAATACATTTCATAATATATTATGTATGTAATTATATGACATATATATATAACATACAGTACATCAACAATTATTTAGAAACTTCTGGACACATAAGCCACGTACTGTATAATGTATGAATTTCATTGCACTGATGGCCAACATAACATCAAATCAAGTTGCATCTGCAAACATATATGAGAGCTTTTCTCAGAACTAACTTCTCTTTTCTATAACCAGTCGTCAAGGTGATAGTGAATGTATGAAGTCAGTTCCCCTCAAGTTCACACAGCTGTCTAGCAGAATAACCGCAGGTTTAATACATCACATTATATGGACATTTTCTCACAAAATGCTCCAATATCTTAATATCGAACATTTAGTGTTTCTCAATTTTAAACCTAACAAACTTATTTTTGTAAAAAAACAACTATCTTAAAGTTTTGTGCTATATTTCTTAAAAGAATTATGCTATTTGGTTCGGATTTAAAACGATTTATAAATGTTGAAATATCTGCTTATCTATCCATGTACAACAAATTAATTTAATAGTATTTCATTTTTTATGTATGTTTTTTGAGTCTTTGCAAAATGCAAATAAGGAAAAATAAACCACATCAAACACTATTACTAATAAAATTCAAAATTCAAAAACATAAATCAACAAATATCTTTATTTCCATATCAATGATGTCAAAAAAACAACAGCAGCAAGTTCACTTAAAGGTCCCGTTCTTCGTGATCCCACTGTTCAAACTTTAGTTAGTGTGTAATGTTGCTGTTAGAGCATAAATAATATCTGTAAAATTATAAAGCTCAAAGTTCAATGCCAAGCGAGATATTTTATTTAACAGAAGTTCCCTTTCAAAGCCTACAGCGAACGGCCGGCTTGGACTACATCCTGGTATTTCCTTCATTAATTACGTCAGTAGAACAGTAGAACAGACTAACCTCCGCCCACAAGAATACGCGAAAAAAGGGGGCGTGGTCTTGTTGCTGTCCCACGTGGAGAAGAGGAAGTGTCGCGTGGAGAAAAGGAATTGTTGCGTTTGACTGTGTTTGTCGCCATGTCGTCGAGACGCTGTTATTTTCATCCCGGAGTCAAATCACCTTTGTTTGGCTTTCCCAGGGACGCTGTAGAGATCATTAAGCGCATACATCTCCCCGTTAAGAGGCGTGACCTTTCCGTGCAAGTTACGTGCGCTAAGCTGCTGTCGAATCACAACACAGGAACCGTGCCACGTTCGCTAAGCTGCGGTCAAATCACAACACGGGAACCGCTGGCACAATCAGAACTCGTTACGTATTTCTGAAGGAGGGACTTCATAGAAAAAGGAACTCATCAGCCGTTTTTAGGACAGTGAAAACAGCGGTGGACAAATAAGTAAATTGTGTGAAAAATACTGTGTTTTTTTACACGCGAAACATGAACACATGTTATATTGCACACTGTAAACACAATCAAAGCTTCAAAAAAACACGAAGAACGGGACCTTTAATGTTAAACTGAGTCAAATGCAACTCATTCATTGCCCAGATTCATTCATTTCGGAGAATATCGTTTTTAAGCCAGACAGTCATAATTTCTCTTGGAAAAATAAATATTGCCATGTTTTGACTTTGTGTCAGGTTTAGACACAGCTCCTTGGTAACATTATTTTGTGTTCAAGCAATCGTATGTAATAAGGGAGTGTTTTAGTTGTGATTGCACCAGGACTGGTAAAAGGAGATCACTGGAAATTTCCAGAACACTAGGTAAGAGCGTGTACTGGGGTGGGTGATGACCCAACCAGAGCAAGAAAGCTGTGCTTCACATCCAGGAGAGGAATGCAGACACTGCTGACTGCCCACTCCCTGAAATCACTCCAAAAGCATTCCATCCGCAACTCAAAGTAAACAGACAAAAGCTTATTTCACCACCTTTTATATGATTATTTCATAGTGGCATATATTTGATAGATGTTGTGTGTTTTTTAAAAATATATTTTTAATATTACATTGATTAAAACAACTACATCTGTAGTAACAATGGAAATTAAATGCAGTTTTAATGGAAAATAAACAGCTTCTCGTTTCCACTACAGCTTAAAGGGGTTAAATCTGTGGGTTAATCAATGTTAAGGGGATAGTTCAATGAAAATGAAAATTCTGTCATCATTTACTCACCTCAAGTTGTTCCAAACCTGTATGAATTTCTTTCCTCTGCTGAACACAAAAGAAAATATTTTGAAGAATGTCGCTAACCAAACAGTTGACGGGACCCATTGACTTTCAATTCAATGGGGTCCATCAACTGTCTGGCTACTCAAAATATCTTCTTTTGTGTTCAGCAGAAGAAAGAAATTCATACTGTAATTCATACAGGTTTGGAACAACTTGAGGTGAGTAAATGATGACAGAATTTTCATTTTCATTGAACTATCCCCTTAACATTGATTAACCCACAGATAAAACAGGACATTAGAAGAGAGGTTCACAACAATCATAATAAAGCCCGGTTTATTTACAACATTGAATTGTATTTTAAAAGTTGAACACAATGTAACATTTCAACTCGCTAAAATTGAAAAGTTTATGCTTTGTAAATTCTAAGCGATGCCACTTTTTTAATCTCTGAATGGAGAAAATCAACATGAACGAACAAAGTATAAATCACAGAAAGTAAAATGGTTGAACATGAAGATGTTAAATGAGGAAAACGTTGCCATGCCAAACCATATGATCTTATTTGATTACAAAGTTTCCATTTATGGACTAAATTAAAAACTAAACGGGCTAAATGAAACACCGCGATACACTGACCTTGGGATCAACTCTCCATCCGCATACAATTCTCCATTTAACAGACAAATAAAAGTGTGTTTAACAGAGTGAGAGGGATTTTCTGGTCTCTATAGCCTACCCGGACCCAACTAGCCTCTCCCAAGTCTTTTTTTTTTCTTCTTCATAACAATTCAGTATGTGACATTAGAGCATACCAGAGATCCCATGTCATTACACGGGTATGTCTTTATTTGCTCATTAGTTTAACATGTCATCCTGCTACGACTTCGATTACTCCACTGTACAGGGAGGGCGGGGGGCTGAGCATGCCCAGTTATGGTGCGCGCAGAGGGTTGCCTGATTGCATCATCGCAAAGACAGTTTTCCTGATACTATAAATAGGGTGACGTCACTCGCCCCGCCCCTCATAGTAGTTCACGTCTTCCAGCCATAAAAAGGGGTGATGCAACGAGCCGGCGACAACTGTAACTTTACCAGCTGAGCGCGAGAACACTCCAGCCGGTGGAGAGCATCACAACACGCGCGTTTTAATAAGTCAAAACAAGGTGAGTGACAACATTGTTACACTTGTTATGTGTGGGGTTTGTTGTAGCTGTTCTAGAACACACTCTGGAAAATGTCTACGCTATGTTCTGATAAATCAACTCAGCCAGTGACTGATTTCAATATAATGTGTTTTTGTGTCCAGCGATTGTATATAGGCTAATACTTTATATTCAAAACGTTATCTTATCTCATATAGGCATATTTATAGTATATATTTATGTTTTATTGTATTTAATCTTATAGCCCAAGTTATCTTGCTCTCAGGAGTAGTTGCAAAACGTGCGATAATATATTTTTTTAATATTTTGTAATATTTGTATAATAACTGATTATGATATGTAGCTAGGCTACTTCTGTTGGCGAATCGTTATAGCCAAATGTACAAATATTTACAGCAATAACAGTTTACATAAACGACCAACACATAGGCTGGGATTAGAGTTTATTAAACCGCTAAAGATGACGATTTTACAGGATTATAGCCTACTGATTATGATTGTAGACCTGCTATGTATATAATTATAGTATAGGCTATTTTACAAAACATTTGAGTATGGTAACTGAATGTAGTCGCAATTTTTGAATAAAGCTATAACATAAAGAAAGTCTGATAGGCTATATTCTGTATAAACTAAGCTATATGTAAAACGTCACTAAAAATACGTGAAATATTGACAACTGTGGTTGCCAGAACCTAAAAAAAACCCTTTAAAAATAATGTGATGTTAAAAGCATTAATATTTATGTTACACTTTATATGTGTACATTGTGTTAAAATACTAACTTGTTTGAGCTATTGAAATCTGTGTTTATCAATGTAAATGTGCTGAGAATAAAATAATATGTATATTTAATGAATTTCACTTTGATGAAAATTTGCCTATGTAGCAACTGTGGCCATATAATATATAATAATACGTTTTATTAACATAAAGCACCTTAAGGGCAAAACATAGCCTAGTGTATTCAAATTATACAAAAAATTGACTAAACATAAGAGTCTGGGAATACCCCTTTCTCACTAAATCATAACCATATTTTACTGTAAAAGTATATTTATGCTTTGTTAAATATATTTTTAAATTGTAAATACAAATGTTATGTTGAAATAATAAATGTATACATAGTTAATAATTATGTAAATTAATAGAATACATTTTTATAATATTTTACATTGCAATTACATGTGTTGATTATTATTTTATTTTTTTTACAGTTAATCATTCAATGTTTTTTTATTGTAGCATTTTTACATTCTAACTATTTTACATAGGGGGCCTACTTTTTTTTTACCGTTAAGTTGGTAGTCTAATATTTAATAGAGAAGGGGTTTGTAACTGACTACAAAAAGTTTACTATGATCTTTCCTTATCAAGACCATGACTGAAATCTTTCTTCATATGTTTTAGATTTCGTAATGATGCTTCAGCATCCTGGCTTGGGTCCCTTTGAGATCAGTGCATCGGCTTTGGTTCCCTGCCTCTCCCCACCAGGCTCACTCACACTGGACGACTTCACCAACTTCACTCCATTAGTGAAAGAGGAGCTGCGCTACGCCATCCAGAACAAGCGCATGTCCAACGGCATGAGCACCTTGACCACTGATCGAACGTGTATGAACAGCGACCGACCCACTGAACAACCTGCAATGAAGCGAGAGGTAAGGATGACTCATTTACAGTTATAACGTTTAAAACGAAAGAATTTCTTGTATTTCACATTGGTTATATTGAGTAACACACACACGTAGAAAAACCATGCTTGCACAATTCACTTGTTCATCCATTTGTGGATCTAATTCAGAATCATTAGGGCTTTTCATAAAATCAATATTTATCACACAATGTGGGTATATTTTTTTAATGCATTTCATTAATATTATAATTTTAGGCCGCTCCAGAAGAGAGTGATCGAAGAAAAAGAAGGAGGGAAAGAAACAAAATTGCAGCAGCAAAATGCCGAAACAAGAAAAAGGAGAAAACAGATCATTTACAAAAGGTAGTCTTTGTTATTTTCTCTTTATTTTATATATACATACACATATATACATACAGATTAGTGCAGTCAAATTGATGAATCACATCAAACATAAAAGTTTGTTTTCGCATAATATATTTGGGTGTGTGTATATATATTTATTATATTATATTATTATATTTATCTATATAGTGTGTATACACAAGCACAAACACACGTGTATAAAAATGTTTGTGTCTATGTGTGTGTATACAGTATTACACACACACAGACCTATATATATACACACACACACACACACACACACACACACACACACACACACGACACAAGCACAAACTTGTATGTTAATTGAATTGACAGCACTAATATATATATATATATATATATATATATATATATATACACATACACACACAATATATATATATATATATATATATATATATATATATATATATATATATATATATATATATATTGATATATATTAGAGAGAGAGAGAGAGAGAGAGAGAGAGAGAGAGAGAGAGAGAGATAATATTTTTAATCATATTATTTAGTGTACAATATGTATTTAATATTTTTAATATTTCCAAAATATTACTTTTGAATTTTACACTCATTTATGTTCTATGAATGGCTTTTGTCAGGAGTCAGAGAAGTTGGAGTCCATCAATGCCGAGTTGAAAGCCCAGATTGAGGAGCTGAAGAACCAAAAGCAGCAGCTAGTTTACATGCTCAACCTGCACAGGCCCACCTGTATTGTCCGCGCTCAGAACGGCCAGACCCCTGAAGATGAGAGGAAGCTCTTCATCCAACAAATCAAAGAGACCACCCTGCAGGGTCTGAACCTTACCACAACAGGACCAACACACACCGCGATACCAACTAGCTGTGGGCATCTCTGAATCACAAACTGTACAGGCAAGAAGCTAATGGCTCCGCAGCCCTCGCCAAGGAACACTGGAAGGTTCACCCACGTTATAAAGGACTAAACACGGGTCCCTGCCATGATGCCACTCAAGGTCGGTCTGATGTACACTGAAAAAGACTGTTAAAGCACTAAAGTGTGGAAGGACGTCTGATGCGTTTTTCTCTTATTTAAATGTGTTCGTAAATGTATGTTTAACATGATATGCTTTTTGTATGCACCAAAGCTTGATGTCATGTTGATGCTAGAACAACATGATTTCTTTTATTTATCACCTTGTTGGTTAAATTAAACCCTGGCGGTGTCGTTGACAGCAAGTACTATTCTAGTGAGGGAGGAAACGTAGTGATTTGTGTGTGTCTTTTTAATTTTTTTTGGCAGACATACAGGGTGATGAATGAAGTTGTTTAGTTACATATTTATCTGTGGCCTCTGCCTTGTTAAGTGTCCACATAACATGCCACATGAAGTATTTCAAGCTGCTACTAATCTCTCAGGACTTGGGCTATAAATATTACAGGAAACTCATACTAAAACAGATAAAATAACAGGGAAGTCGATGAGGAGTGGACTTTGAAACGCTACTGGCAAGGAAGTCTCTGCCGTCCACCACTGAAAGCCTGTCTATCACCTCAACCATCGGAATATATTGTTGTTACAATGCTGTGAGCAGGAGGGTCTGCATTTATCAGCCCACTGTTAAAAAAAATGTTTTTGTGCTTTTAGCAAGGACATACTACTTATTTTCTGATGTATACTGTAGCTGTGTGTTGTTATTGTCTAGATGCACAAACCTCTACACTCCCAGCTAACAAGGAACATATACTCAAAGTCATGAGCAAATGTTCTTCAAGTTACATTAATAGAATGTTCCTTCAAAGTTATCTGGTTTTTAATAATGTTCTGAAATGTTTTAGTTTGTTGTCTAAGCTACTATTAACATTCAAAAGTAACATTCAAAAGTAACATTTTCATAATGTTTGCAAAAATATTTAAATGGAATGTTTGCATAACCAAGAAAGAAAAATTGGACGTTTTAAAGTTTCAGAGAACATTCAGAAATGACGTTTTCATAATGTTACTAAAACGTTCTTAGAACAGTTTTGTTAGCTGGGCTTATCCTAACAGAAAAAAAAAAAAAAAACCTTAAACGATTCAACGTAAAGCTCTTAATAATTATCTGGCTATGTTCCTTGATCATGTGTCAAGCACTTTTATTGTCACGCCATGTTGTTAGTGAAGAAACACATACCACAAGACATATGATCAGGCCCTGTGACTGCATTGCCTAATATTTCAGAAAGGTGTAAGAATTGTTTTTAAATCACTCCATTTCTACCAAACAGAGGAAAACCCCTAAACTTCTGCCTCTTGTATACTTCTCGAGTATATCATGTACTAAAAAGTTAAGTGACGCAGGCGTCAGGTATCTTTTTCCTTCTTCTTTTTTGTTGTATTTGTTCAAACAGGCATGCCATAATCTGGCACTACTGACATTAAATGTGTAATGAGAACAAAGCTATGCTTTCTATTTGTGGTCAAACCAGGTTTTATCCATCACATCATTGCTGTCCACATCAAAGTGTAAGTGCAATTGCTAGCAAAAAGTCATGATTGAGAAGATAATGGCCTGTATTCAATTGCATATTTATATAGAAAATATGTATGGCTTAATTTTGACTGTCTGTTGTTTGTTTTTGATACTTTATTAATAAAAAATGATACCACTTCCATTTGAGTCACTCTTTGCTGGTTTTATTAAGGTCAAATGGGATTAAATACGACCTGATTGCATCAGAAGAGGCAACACCTTGTTACTATTTAAAGTGTACTTTACATGTTCAAAAAGCAGTTGTGTTGAGCTATTTGCTTTAGGGCAAGTCTGCACATGTATAACCTGAGAGGCGTGCTGACTGCAACCATTAGGGTGATCAAGTTCATCCAGCAAGAGAGCAATGATTCAGCATTTTCTGCTGATTTTACTGATTATTTCTGTTAAAGGGGGTGGTTTCGTACAAGGTAAACACATATTATGATTTGTAATTGATTAAAGGTGATGAAGGCATTGGATGGCTTCTAGTAAAAATCTTCTGAAATTCCTTGGAAAGCTCAACTGCTCAGGGACTGTTTTGGTAACTCCCTTTTTGGGGAAAAATGCAGGAATTATTCAAAATTCTGAATAACTGCAAGCAAATGCCTTGGTTTGTTTTTCCAAAAATGTTTCTAGAAAAAACAAACGTGGTTGTACAAGAACCGAAAGTATCTTTTAAACATTTCTCTTTGAGAGGGAGTAATTTAACATGACTGGTTTTAGTAGTAATAAAACACACGCACAAACAGACACTGCCTAACTGTCATTGGTTATCAATAGCAAATACAACGACAGTGGCTTTTTAATGCAGGCAATGTTGTGGAATTTCTACACTGTAACAAATTATTCTCACGATTTGTTACCACAACATTTTCTCTTTTGTCAACTTAGATAATTGATGAGTTTCTGTTGATTAAACCAATCTCCTTCACTGTATTAAAGGGATAGTTCACCCAGAAATGAAAATTCTGTCCTCATTTACTCACCCTCAAGTTGTTCCAAACCTGTATGAATTTCTGAACCCAAATGAAGATATTTGGAAGAATGTATGTAACCAAACAGATCTTGGCAGCCATTAACTACCATCACTGGTACACAAGTTGGTTTGAAAATGGACAAACCCAGCAATTGAGTTGTTTTAACCCAGCGGTTGGGTTAAATGTTTGCTTAAAACAACCCAAAACAACCCAATCGCTGGGTTAAAACAACCCAATTGCTGGGTTTGTCCATTTTCAACCCAACTTGGGTTGTTTTTAACCCAGCATTTTTTAGAGTGATCAATGGCTGCCAAGATCTGCTTGATTACACAGGTTTGGTACAACTTAAGCGTGACTAAATGATCAGACAGAAGTTTCATTTTTGGGTGAACTCAATTTTTTGAGTGCTAATGTTCTAAGAGGCTTTTTTTTTGTCTGCTGACAACATTGAAATAGCCTTTAATATGGCACTCAATAAATAAATAAAAATGAGGTTGATTTTCTCTGCCAGAGTCAAAGGCAATCTTATATGCATAGATTATTCAGTTGAATCCATCAAATGAAAAACCTTTACATGTGCCATCATTGCTTTGTACTCCACCCTTTCCATATCCACAATAAAAACCGTCCCTGTTGGCCTTTTTATTTGCTATGGTCCAGTTCAGGTTGAACTCAAGGCATTCTTTTGTCCACATCCTTTAAAGTAGGAAAAAAATATTTATGGGGCAATCAAATCCGAGTTGCTGCTCATTGCTTCATCATTGCTGATGCAGATTGATGTCATGTGGAACTCTCAGAAATTACTCCCAGATAACTTCCACCTCTTTTCTGAAAACATATAGCGCCCATGAAGAAGAAACACTGTATTATCATCACCAGGAATCGAACACTCTTTGTTCCCAATCGTTTCCCAATCAGTGCACCGAAATGAAACTGAATCACTATTTATAATTACAATAATTCAACCGGATACGAACACACTTTTGGAACTAAATGATCACCTCACAGAATGCATAATATGGGACATAAATACATTTTGTGATTTCTATTCTGATATCTTAAATACATTGCATTCCTTTGGCAACTTGCAGTGAGCTGGAAGTGACCCCGGTTCCTAACGCCATGACCTGACTTTCACAGTAATGCAAGTGCACTTTGCCCTGCCAGAATGTGAACAAACATGGTCACGGCCCTTGGCAATAAATGCAATCAGCGGAAACTTCACATTCTGATGCAACCACTTTAAACTGTTGCAATGGAATCGTCAAATGTCAAAAAGGGTGTTGTAATACTATTTCAAACACCAGTGTTATAACCATTTAACATTATTGTAATGATTTTAAGGTTTTGATGTAATGCATCCATGACTGACAGGTTTTTACCCTGTAAGATCACAGGAAGGCTTTACTACTTCAGGGTTAAAAAAAAAAAAAAGTATCCTGACCAATCCTGTTGCAGTCAAGATTTGTCCCGTATGTTACATAGGTCCACACATAGTTCAATAAACACATTTGTTGTGTTTTTCAGTGATTTTGCAGTGTGGAAAATGGGTCAGTCCAGTAGGCTAAGTCATGATGAACCTCAGGCGAACTGCACACTTTAGCATTTCAGTGTCTCAGACTGTCTGACTTAGGGATAGGCCAATTGTTTTTTTGTTTTGTTTTTATGGATGATATATTATTATAATACTTCATACATTATCAGAGTTTGGCAGACAGAATTATTACTTTTTTAGACAGGTTAATTAATAGATTATAGCCTAATTGATGTTATTATCAATTTATAATTTAGCTAGGCTATATTAATCATACATATTAAATAATCCTGTCGTATAAAGTTTATGATATTTAAAAAAATGATAAAAATGGGACAAATAATTACATAATAATATAAATATATATATATATATATATATATAAAAAAAAAACATTTTTAAAATTAAAAAACATTACTGGTTCAGAGTGACTGCTTAAAGGGACAGTTCACCCAAAAATGAAAATTCTAACATTATTTACTCACCCTTAAGTTGTTCCAAACATGTATACATTTCTTTATGTTGAACACATAGGAAGATTAATTCCTACTATGGAAGTCAATGGTGCCCCAAAGCAGCCTGGCTACAAACTTTCTTTCACGATTTTCTTCAAAATCTATCTTCTTTTGTGCTCAGCAGAGCAAAGCAACTCATACAGGTTTTGAACATCATGAGGGTGAGTAAATGATGACAGAACTATCCCTTTAAAATGTACCAAATAGGCTACTACACTCTAAAAAAAAAAAGGTTCTATATGGCACCAAAAATGGTTCTTGGCTCGTAATCATAGGGGAACCTTTTTTAGTGCTATATAGCACCAATTTTGGTGCTTCAGTGGTTCTTCAGCGGTTCTTCACCGGTTCTTTGACTAAGGTGCTATATAGCACCGCTAACTATGGCGCTATATAGCACCGCTACCATATACAGAACATGCTAAGATATGGTGCTATATAGCACCAAAAATGGCTCCCCTATGATTACGACGAAGAACCATTTTTGGTGCCATATAGAACCTTTTTTTTTAGAGTGTAGTTCTTTAGAAATAAATAAAATAATCAAATGTAAACTTTGCAAGTTCACATACTTGATCTCATGTTCTCTTGTGGTTTATTGTTGAGCTGTCAAGTTGTCAATGTAGAAATAATCACTTCATGGCTTATTGTTTATTTGTGTCCTTTATGCAATTGTTTGTTTTTGTTGGGGTGGGTCGTCCCTTATTTTGAAACACTGAAGGTGGCAACCCTAGGTTCATGGAACCATAGAAAAAGGGTTCTATGTAGCACCAAAAAGGGTTCTGCTATTGTTACAAGCCGAAAAGGCCTACTTTGGTACTGTTTAGAACCATACTTTTGTTTTCGTAGATTAATGAATACATTTAGCAAAACAGTCTAGACCTGCTTCCTATGGAAATGCCCCTTCTTTGTATGTGGGAGCTCAAGGAAGTGTGGGTTGAATGGGATGTCCACATTCTTCTGTAAGTTCCTGTAAGGTTTCCAAGAGTTTTTAGATGCGAGGCCCAGGGGCAACCACCTACAGTCTCTACCAGGAACTTACAGATAAGGAAGGAAAAGTTACCATAACAGAATTTTCAGCCGCGAGGCGACTAACAGACACACCCCTAATTTCCCATTTCACAATGCGAATTTGCATTCGCCTCTATTCAGATTTGAAAACATGTCCACTTTAAAGGTAATTATAAACAGTTTCTGATAATCTTTTTACTTCCTTCTATTTTCGTGTGGTGACAAGAAGTGACATTTACAGCTCTGAAGCAACCGACGCAACTTTTACGATGTAGAAGAAATAACGTTTGTTGCAAATATTGATTAAACTGATATATGCAAACTAGCCTGTATCTATTTCCAATATGCTTAGATTAAATATATAGATTATATAAAATATTTAGAAAAAAATTAATTTTGATGCACGTTCATTTGCAAAGTGTCCACAAGAGGGCATAACAATCAAGGAATTATAAAGCACATCTATTCAAATTTAAATTCACAATGGCTTTATTTGCACGAATGTACATAGTACAATATTGCCAAAGCTAGGAATATATGAACATAAAATAATAAAACAAACAAAAACATCAAAATAATAGAAGAAAATACAAGTAGAACATTTGATACCACAGTGTTTTTACCTATACACTCGCACATACTGAGGGTCACTGTGGTGGACAGTAGGGAAACACACGGAGGTCAGACACAATACACACAACTGCTGTTTCTAAGGCTGTGGCACATCCACACATATCTCGCAGCCAGTGCTGCTGTCTGTCCCTCTCCTAATATTACCTTTATTTGTTCTATTTTAGTCATGGTTGTAAAGTTCTTTATTGATTTGAGTTTGTTTAAGTATAGAGGTCTCTTATGGAAACGTAATTGTGACAGTGAAGGAGGAAGTGCATCTCTGTCGCGATCTCTCCTGTCCTACAGTGAACACACACCCTTTGCTCTCTGGGTAACCAGCTCTTTCTGTGTCTGCCGGTCTCGATGGCTAGACTGTGCTCACTGAGCCTGTGCTTGGTCAGGATCTGTCTCTGACACTCTGGAGATTGATTTTTCCAATTACTTGTGTTTTAGTTTCCAGATCCCAATGTTCCAAATGTATTTTTAGATTGTTTGATCATTTGGTTTGTTTTGATGTTTGTGTGAGAAGCAGTACTGGTCTGAGACTGGTTAGTGTTAGTAAGTCTCAGAACCAGCTGACTGAGGGCACTTTTTTCGGGGTTAAATTCTTGGGTTTGTAATGCTTTAAAATGTAGCGATTCTGTAGGACTTGATTTTAGGTGCATCCATAATTTGAGGGATCTTTTTTTGCATATTAATAATCAATGGGAATCGACATAACTCGACCCTACATGCATTATTAGGTGTTTTTCTTTGTAGTTTTAGAATCATTTTGCAGAATTGTGGTAGGACTGTTGAATGTCTGTCCCATCTAGTGTAGCTCTGATCACTGAGCGGACACCAAACCTCACATCCATACAGCACCATGGGCTGAATCACACTATCAAAGATTTTTACACCAAATTGTAATCGGTAATTCAATGTTTTGGAATTTTTTCTTAAAGGTGCCCTAGAATGATTTGAAACAACATTTTAAATTGTTCTCTGGTATCTACATAGAGGGTATATGCCTTATTTAAGGTCAATAATTGTCCAGATACGGTTTTACAGGCCCATTTTTAACTCTAGAAATCTTCCCCAGGATGAAATGGTCTGTTTTTGCCTTATTTGGAAGGGTCATGAATATTAATGCAGAGTTCTGCTCTGATTGGCTGTTTCACTGCGGCTCAATGATAGCTGACCGTCATGACGATGGAGAGAGGCATTCAGCCTTATATGTTTGAGCCCGTTTCTGACGAAGATGCAGATTTTGAGGAACAACATGTTTTGAGATTGGAAATGAACGCTTCTGAATGGTAAGTTAAGTATTTATTTTAATTAGGAACCTGCAAAATCATTACGTCCATACCAGAACTTCAGCCTAAACGATAACTAGCATAGCATTAAATCACATCAGCAGTCACAACTCTTTTAGCATTGTAAAAATATTTTAATTATTGTAATGTGTCCCTGTATGATTTTACAATGATAGCTTCTTCACTTTGAATCACAAACTGAACTGGGTAGCGCTTAAATATGTTGTTTGTACAGTAACGTTTGAGTTTGACAGTAGAGTACTGATTTAAAAGTCAATTTATTTAGCCATTTAGTTATGTAAGCTACTTGGATTATCCTATTGTTACTGTACTAGCATCTTGTGTTGGATCTAGGCAACAACGGGGATATTTTTGTTAATGTTGTCTCTCTAAGAAGCTTTCAATTTAATCAGAAATTGTTTAGACAGTCAAGAAGTGGATAAAATCACTTACTGCTTGCAGGTATATGGTTCAGTGTCGGACGCTGAGCAAAGCCTGCTTGATATTGTCCCAGGTTTGAAAAACTGTCCATGGTGAAATGGGCAGAGCAAACTAACAACTTTGAAATAAATTGTTGCGGTATCCGATTATAAATAAACATCAAGCATGCCTGTTGACATGTTTATCTGTGGGAAGAGTATGAAACATCTTCACATCCCCCGCACAGCCTGGAACATAACATTTATTTCCATGATCTGCCATGTTCGCTATCCTCTCGTGATGCTTGTTTACCTGCAGAACTCCAGATGATACGGCTGCGCAGTTTCGCCTGACAGTGAACATGTGCTTGCATATGCAAATGTTAGGGGCGTACATATTAATGTTCCCGACGATTGCATCATTCTCGGTGTTACGTTGAGATTTGCCTATTTTTCTGTGGTGTTTTTCACAAACGAGATTTACATATGAAGGAGGAGGCAATGGTGTTTGAGACTCACTGTATGTGATTTACATGTACTGAACTCCTGTTATTTAACTATGGCAAGGTTAATTCAATTTTTCATTCTAGGGCACCTTTAATGGCATATAGAGCTCTTCAAGCTTTATCTTTGAGAGCATTCACTACCATACTGAAACTCCCAGATGCAGTGATGCCCAGGCGTACTAGGGCGGTGTTGCCTAGACTGAACCGGTATCTGTGTTCCAGACATCTGGGCTTTTTCTGAAAGACCATGTTGGTCTTTTTGAGGTTTATGGACAGGGCCCAATTCTGGCAGTAGTTCTCCAGCAGGTCCAGGTGCTGCTGTAGTCCCTGTGCAGTGGGTAACAGCAGCACCAGGTCGTCTGCATACTGCAAGAGCTTGACGTTTTGGACTTCCGGAGTCTCATTCATTCATTCATTAATGTAAATGTTGAACAGCGTTGGACTCAAGCTACAGCCCTGCCACACTCCTCTCTTCTGGGGGAAGAATTCTATATGTTTGTTGCCAATTCGTATTACACATTTGTTGGTCGAATACATCGATTTCATATGTTTCTATCTATCTGTCTGTCTGTCCGACCGTCTAGCTATATACATTGTATATGTATATGTATGTCCAATACAATGTTAAAAGGCTCTGCTATCTTGGATTAAATAAACTCCATTATATATAAGATTATATAACCCAGAGGTGCCCAGACTTTTTACAATGAAGGGCCACAAATCAAACTCGATTGAAGTCTGTGGGCCGAAAGTAAAAGTTGCATTATATCAAACTTGTATACTATTTTTCAAAGTGTTAGCCTTGGTTCCTCTGATTTATGATTTCATCATTTTAAAACATTAGGCAATCTGCTTAAAGGTGCACTACGTAACATTTTTTTCAGTAAAATATCCAAAAACCACTAGGCCAGTGTTTTATATTTTGTTCATTTGGATACTTACAATATCCCAAATGTTTCCAACTATTTGTAAATCGTGAGAAAATTGTTATTTTAACCAAGGAACCGAGACGTGTGAGGGAGTCCCTGTCAATGGCGTCATATCTGCATTACCCTCAGTTTCTGGTTTTATTCTGCAGAAACGCTTTACTCTCACTGCTGTGTGCAACAAGAGTCATATAGCAGCCGCCGAGCGAACACACAGAGTAACGTCATAACATAATTTTCAACACACTCAGATGTGTCTAATATGATAAACAGAGCTGCATTACCTCATACTCATGACCGGAAAAGCGGAAATGGCGCCAGCGACTGTGGCATAATAATAAAAGTCCTGCTGCTCGCGAGGCGTGTTGCGCTCTTCTATTAACAATCGCTCCTGCGGCCTTGCTCAGCTCCCACAATAGTCTTCATACTACACTAACGTTAATAATCGCATCCATGAACATGAGTCCGACTCCTATCCCGAGTCTTTTCCACCGGCTGTGAGGTAAAGACCACATGTCCCAAGATTCTGTGCTCAAACTTGGCATCATCAAACTAGGCCTCTTGAATAGGCGACCTCTAGTGGACAGAAAAGTTACATAGTGCAGCTTTAACTAATCCAGTTCTCTTACGAGAGGTTCTCTCGTATTGCGTAAGTTCCTTACGCTACGGGAAAGTATTCTTTCTTCGAGATTTCTGAAAAACCCAAAATTATCCTTAATTTTGTAACATTGTCAACGCAGTGCGGCAGCCTGGCAGACCATAGCAGGCTATTCCAGCGTGCTATTGGCTGCTCTGCTGGCAACTGCAGCAGCCTATCGGTGAGCCCGCGTGACGTGGCGACCAATGAGGGCGCTTCGCGCCCACCTGGCTTCATTTGCCTACAGGTGGGGCGTGGCCACGTGTATATAAGCAGGGCTCACGGGCTGCATATTCGATTTTCTTTTCTTCAGCGAAGCCCTTCGCATCGCTGGATCTGGAACCCGCCGCCGTGACCGCGCAGACAAGCAAGCAGAGGACAGCGCCTGAGGAAGCCGGCAGCATCGCGCCACCTTCAGCCATCCGTGCCTGCTCTGCTATCCGGCAGCCCATATCCTTTACGCTCAAAAGTGTTGTCGCCACTGCGTCACACTTTTTCACTAAAAGAGCCGAGCGTTGATACAAATGTCTCGTTCCACCTGCGGCTCGTGTCACGCGCAGCTCAGCTCCGGGGACCGCCACGTGATCTGCGCTCTCTGCCTGGGCCGTGATCACGCCGCTGCCGCACTCCTCGCCGGCGGATGCCAAGAGTGCGAAGAACTGACGATGTCGACCCTGCGGGCTCGACTCGTCCTGTTCGATGATGATATTCCTCCAGTCCCTGCCACGCCGCGCAGAAAGAAGCGCCGCTCGCAGCGGATTCCGGAGTTCGCCGAGAGAAGCTCGCCGGAACCTTTCCCGCCCGCTTCACTCTCGCCTTCCCCGCCCCCACCCCAGGCCGCCATTTCTGTTGCCGCCTCCGGGGATGAGGCGGATGCGGCCGCGGAACGCGCCGACAGCTGCTCCATCATGGCTTCCGACAGCGAGGACTGGTCTTCCGCGTCCTCTTCAGTCCGGGGCTCCGGACGCTCTCGAGCGGGTGAGGACGCCGAACTTTTGCGCCTTCTCACCCGGGCCGTCGAGCAGCTAGGCCTCGAATGGGCCCCGCCCAAGGTGGCAGCGCCGAACCGACTTGACGGATGCTTCCTAAACAGTCGCCGCCGTGCGCCCACCTCCAGGACTGCACCCTTTCTGCCGGAGCTTCACGAGGAGCTCGCAAAGTCCTGGAACGCGCCATTCTCCGCGAGGGTCTCGTCTCAGGCTTCTTCGACGCTCTCACAAGTCGACGGCGCGGCCGAGAAAGGCTACAACGCTATCCCTCCGGTGGAAGAGGCGGTCGCAGCGCACCTTTGCCCGCCTTCTGGTTGGCGCTCAAAGGCTGCCCTCCCGTCTAAGGCCTGCAGAGTGACGTCATCGCTGATCGGCCGCGCTTTCGCTGCCTCCGGTCAAGCTGCGTCCGCTCTGCACTCTATGGCCGTGCTGCAAATCCTCCAAGCTAATCTCCTCCGCGACCTGGACGAGAAATGCTGTGACGCTGAGTTAATCACGGATTTGCGAAGCGCGACGGATCTCTCCCTTCGCGCCACCAAGACCGCAGCACAGGCCCTCGGACGCTCTATGGCTTCCCTCACGGTAGCTGAGCGCCACCTCTGGCTCACGCTCGCGGACATGCGAGAAACAGAGCGCGCGGCCTTCCTAAATGCCCCGCTCTCTCCGTCTGGGCTCTTTGGACCAGCGGTCAAGGGGATCGTCGACCGTTTCTCCGAAGTGCAGAAAACGACGCAGGCCATGAACCTTTTCCTGCCTCGACGCCCCGGCGCTAGCAATAGCTCCGCTGCTCGCCGTCCTCGTGACCAGCCAGCAACGAGCTCCGCGCAGCGCCCAGCGCGGCCCCCTTCGTCTCAGCGAAGACCGAGCGGCCGCCCCAGATCGCGCTCTTCCAGCCGTGGTAAGCCGCCTCCACCTCGGGGCCCCCGGCCTAGGATCGCGCTGAAGCCTGAGCCTCCAAAGTCCTCCTAGCCAGAGGCAAGAAACGACGGTTAAGTCCCGCCGCGGCCGGACCACCGTCAAAACTCTCTTTCCTGTCAGCCCCCGCCACTGTGGCTGCTGCAGATGGATTTCACGCAGCCAACGAGCCGGCAAAAATGCCTTCTCGCCTGTCAATAACCGCCGTTTTTACGGCGAACCAGAGAAATCACAAAAGTTGCATTATTTCTGGTTGCACGGCTCACGCCGTATGTGTTTCAAATGCAGTAAATGTGCCCACTTTTCTGTGTTCACCCCTGCACACAAGCACTATAAACCCTGTGTCCCCCACTCACATAAAGCGGCCACCGGCCGCTCGAGTGCTAGAGTTAGGTCACGTGTCCGCTTGTTTGCGTCCACGACTAACCACCACACGCGCTGTCACACAGCCACTCTTAACCGGTCATGTTCCACGCGTAAGAGTTGTGCCCGCTCAAACGCGCTCACACATTTTCGCGAACATTATGCCTCAGGCGCCACGCGCCGCGCCACACACCATTTGTTTCCCGCCCAGGGTGGCCGGAGCGATGAGTGTAGGGCCGCACACAAGCCACTCCCCGCTCGAAGCGGCAGAGATGCAGTGTGTAGGGCGGCCAGCCATCGCGAGCGATCGGCTGGCCCACAGCACAGAGAGCGCGCGCACTGCGCCCGCCCCTCCTATACAGGCCGTCAAACACGCGAAGCGCGGCGTTTCGAGCCCGGAGGCCGTTCTATCCCGTGTGGCGCACGCAAGAGCGTGGGAAGCCATTCCAGGTGTATCAGAATGGGTGCTGAAAACAGTGAAGCACGGCTACACTCTGCAGTTCGCTCGCCGCCCTCCGCGCTTCTGTGCGCGTACAGAGACGAGAGTGAGCGAGGAAGTAGCACATCTACTTCGAGCAGAAATAGCCACGCTGCTGTGCAAAGGGGCTATAGAACCGGTTCCCCATTCTATGAGCAAGTCAGGCTTTTACAGCCGGTATTTTCTCGTGCCAAAAAGGGATGGGTCGCTCAGACCGATTCTGGATCTGAGGCGTCTGAACAAAGCTCTTATGAAAAGATCGTTCAAGATGCTCACGACCAAGCAGATCCTCGCGCATATTCGCCCGAGAGACTGGCTAATCTCCCTAGATTTGAAAGATGCATATTTTCAAATCAAGATAACGCCGCGTCACAGGCCATTCTTACGATTCGCCTTCAACGGCCAGGCTTATCAATACACCGTCCTTCCGTTCGGCCTGTCACTAGCACCCCGTACATTTACGAAGTGCATGGACGCGGCCCTCGCTCCTCTGAGAAATCGAGGGATGCGAGTATTGAACTATCTGGACGATTGGCTCATCCTGGCGCAGTCGGAGGCCGAGCTCCTCGCCCACAGGGCAATGCTGCTCAGCCACCTGGACAGCCTAGGGCTCATGGTCAATTGGACCAAGAGCTCATTAGTGCCCACGCAATCAACCTCATTCCTGGGTTTGAATCTGGACACTGTGGCAATGTCAGCCCGCCTGTCACCCCATCGCGCGCGCCAAGTTCGGCGCATGGCTGCGTACTTCCGGCCGGGCAAAATCGCACCTCTAAAGCTTTTTCAGAGGATGCTGGGACGTATGGCCTCAGCTGCGGCTGTGCTCCAGCTGGGCTTAATGCGCATGCGCCCGCTGCAATGCTGGTTAAACGCCCGAGTGCCTCACAGAGCCTGGGCGTCCGGCGGCTTCAGGATCAGAGTGACTCAGGGCTGCGTGTCAGCCCTAGAGCCCTGGTTAGTAGCCGACTGGTACCAGAGGGGAGTGACGATGGGAGCCATCTCACACCGCAAGGTCATCTCGACGGACGCCTCCACCACGGGTTGGGGCGCCGTTTTCGAGGGCAGATCAGCCTCGGGCCTTTGGTCGAGCGAGGAAAAACTCCTACACATAAACTGTTTGGAGATGATAGCGGTAGAGAACGCGCTCAGGCAGTTTCTCCCGCTTATACGAGGACACCATGTGTTAGTCCGGTCGGACAACACCACAGTGGTGTCCTACGTGAACCGGCAGGGCGGTGTCAGGTCCAGAGGTCTGGGCAATCTGACAGAACGCCTGCTCGTGTGGGCACACAGCTCGCTGCGCTCGCTGAGAGCTGCGCACGTGCCGGGCCACCTCAATGTGGGCCCGGACAAGCTGTCCAGGGGCCTCATTCTCCCAGGAGAATGGTCCCTGCACCCCCAGACAGTCCAGCTGGTATGGCGCCTGTTCGGCAGAGCGGAGCTCGACCTCTTTGCAACAAAAGAGAACGCCCGCTGCCCGACGTTTCTGTCCAAAAGCGAGGATGCGCTGTCCCAAACTTGGCCCAGCCTCCCGCTGTATGCTTTCCCGCCGATCTCCCTATTGCCCCAGGTCATAGCGAAAATCAGGGAAACGCGCCGTCCGGTGCTCCTTATAGCACCGCGCTGGGAGAACCAGATTTGGTACCCAGAGCTGGTGAAGCTGTCGCACTCACCCCCCTGGCCAGTTCCGCTGAGAGCAGACCTTCTCTCTCAAGCAGGAGGGTCAGTTTGGCATCCCCATCCAGAGCGATGGTCTCTGCATGTATGGGTGACCAACGGATACCCGTTGACCTGCCCGAAGGGGTTATGAACACGATTTCACACTCTAGAGCCCCCTCGACGAGGCGGTTATATAGTTCTAAGTGGTCGGTGTTCACCGAGTGGTGTGTTTCCAAGGGATTGGACCCACAGCAATGTGGGGTCCAGCGGGTGCTCTCCTTCCTCCAAGAGCTTTTGGAACGGGGCAGGTCCCCTTCCACGCTCAAAGTGTATGTGGCGGCTATAGCAGCGTTCGCTCAGACGACGCTAGGTAGCACGCTAGGAAGGAACGAGCTCATCATCCGTTTCCTCAGAGGAGCCAGACGGATGAATCCCCCGCGGCCCCCGTCGGTTCCTATATGGGATCTGGCCTTGGTCCTAGAGGCCCTGAAGGCTCATCCTTTTGAACCGCTCGAGACTGTGGAACCAAGGTTCCTTTCGCTGAAAACCGCGTTTCTGATAGCTCTGGCTTCAGTGAAACGCGTGGGGGATCTACACGCGCTCTCAGTGAGCCCGACGTGTATGGAGTTCGGTCCTAATGACTCTAAGGTCATTCTCAGACCGAGGCATGGTTATGTCCCCAAAGCGATCGGCACTCCCTTCAGGGCGCAGATTATCTCCCTCTCGGCTCTGCCAGCATCCGATGAGGGGGACGGTGGCAATTTCCTCTGCCCTGTCAGGGCATTGAGGGTTTATGTCACACGCTCCGCCGCCTTCAGGCGTTCTGAGCAGCTATTTGTTTCGTTTGGCGGGCGCACTAAAGGTCTCGCCTCCTCGAAACAGACCCTGTCCAGGTGGATAGTGGACGCGATTGCAGCTGCATACGCTTCCAAACACCTGCAGTGCCCGCTAGGTGTCAGAGCACACTCCACCAGAGGCATGGCCTCTTCGTGGGCTTGGGCCAGAGGGATTTCCATCCACGATATCTGTATGGCGGCAGGCTGGGCCTCCCCGTCTACGTTCGTGAGATTTTACAATCTGGAAGTTCCTGCCTTACAGGCGAAAGTGTTATCAGTTCAATAGGGCTGTTGGTTCTGCCCAGTGGTTCTGCGCAGACATAGCTCACATACTGGTAGTAAGTTCGGTACTAGGCTCATTGTGAATTTGAAGGAGACCGGCGGTGCCGTTCCCTCATTTACGAGACGAGCTGTTGTGAGTTTGAAGGTGACCGGCGGTGCCGTTACCTCACTCATATAACAAGATATTGTGAATTTGAAGGCGACCGGCGTTGCCGCTCCCTCATTCATGAGACAAGGTGTGGTGAATTTGAAGGAGACCGGCAGGTGCCGTTCCCTCATTCATGGGACAGGGTGTTGTAACCACCCGTCGTAACCACCCGTCAGTTCGAATGAAGTGTCTGTATATGTGGTGGCCCGTTTTCCTTACCGGCCACCCTGCCCGAGCAGTGTTATGGTCCCCGGTTCCCTGGGATACATATGCTGTATGCGAGGCGCGCACGGCGTTGACAATATGTTCCCGTAGCGTAAGGAACTTACGCAATACGAGAGAACCTCTCGTAAGAGAACGATACGCGGTTACTTAACGTAACCTCGGTTCTCTCTAGAAGCGGGAACGAGTATTGCGTTCCTTGCCGTGCGCCCCGCGGGCTTTTATGCTTCAGAACTACGAAAACCGAATATGCAGCCCGTGAGCCCTGCTTATATACACGTGGCCACGCCCCACCTGTAGGCAAATGAAGCCAGGTGGGCGCGAAGCGCCCTCATTGGTCGCCACGTCACGCGGGCTCACCGATAGGCTGCTGCAGTTGCCAGCAGAGCAGCCAATAGCACGCTGGAATAGCCTGCTATGGTCTGCCAGGCTGCCGCACTGCGTTGACAATGTTACAAAATTAAGGATAATTTTGGGTTTTTCAGAAATCTCGAAGAAAGAATACTTTCCCGTAGCGTAAGGAACTTACGCAATACTCGTTCCCTCTTCTAGAGAGAACCGAGGTTACGTTAAGTAACCGAGTATCGTTTTATAATAAAATGAAACTTTATTGCTGTTTTTAATGTTTAGTTACTTTTTAAATGCCAACTGGCATTTTAGAAGACAAAAAAGAAAAAAAAGAATATTTTGTTTAATTTATTGATCATATTGGGAAAAGATATCAGTATTAATATTACTGTGATATTGTTGCACCCTGTCAGGGTTTATTTTGTTAACAAAAGACAAGTTACAGTATTGAGCTGCACGGTTCTGAGTAATTTGAGAATCACCATTTTTTTGTTCCAGACACAAATCACACTTCCACAATTCTGAACAGATAACTAAACAAAATAACATGTAATTTTTACATGTAATAGTTTCTGACTAAATGTTAATTGCTGCAGAGTATTTAATGAATTTAATCCGTTTGAATGAGTGAATCAATGACACTTGTTTCAGGATGATTCAGAGTTTTTGAACGAATCTCTACTTCTCAAGTGAATGATTCAATAACAAATACATTTTTAAAATTTTTCATTTGTCGCCTCCTGGTGGCTTAACGATGCAATTGATACAATCTTTATTTGAAGCTTCAGGTTACTTTTAAAAGGCGATTTGCTGTATTTTGATTGCTATGTACACATCAGTGTTTATATTTGAACTATAAACTTTTATCCCAGTACTTCTGTGATAATATGAATGATTGTAAGCCTCTGTAATAATAATAATAATACACACAAATGATTATTAAATTACACTTTCATTTTCAGATAGATAATTTTTTCAACCCAAAGCGGTCCTCATTCAAACATACTTCTTATTGTAGGTTGTTTTCACTCTCATTCTCAGTCAGATAGGGCACACAATGGGCGTGTTAAACAGCCCACAATGGTCGTGTAGAGCGCTCTGAACTCTTGACTCGTAGATGGAAATAAAGCAACTGTAAGTTCAGAGAAATTAAAACAGTTATGCTAATATGTTATCTAGAATTATTTTGAAGTGCCCACGGTAATTGTTACCTTGGGCATGTTAACTGCTGTGATAACAGTAGGCTAATTCCGGATAAACCGCACGTCTACTTCAATGGAAGTTTAAAAAAAAATGTTTTTCCCCTCATGACATGGAGGGCCAAATCAAAGTAGCCTACATCGCCGCAAGCCCTAGTTTGGGCATCTCTTATATAAACTGGGGTTGGGTAAATGGTGTACATCTTTTAGATGTTGTTATCTTTTTAATTATTTTTAAAGGTCCCGTTCTTCATGTTTTTTTTAAAGCTTTGATTGTGTTTACAGTGTGCAATATAACATGTATTCATGTTTCGCGTGTAAAAAAACAGTATTTTTCACACAATTTACTTATCTGTACACCGCTGTTTTCACTGTCCTAAAAACGGGCTGATGAGTTCCTTGTTCTATGAAGTCCCTCCTTCAGAAATACGTAACGAGTTCTGATTGTGCCAGCGGTTCCCATGTTGTGATTTGACCGCAGCTTAGCGCACGTGGCACGGTTCCTGTGTTGTGATTTGACAGCAGCTTAGCGCACGTGGCACGGTTCCTGTGTTGTGATTTGACAGCAGCTTAGCGCACGTGGCACGGTTCCTGTGTTGTGATTCGACAGCAGCTTAGCGCATGTAACTTGCACGGAAAGGTCACGCCTCTTAACGGGAGATATATATGCGCTTAATGATCTCTACAGCTTCACTGGGAAAGCCAAACAAAGGTGATTTGACTGGGATGAAAATAACAGCGTCTCGACGACATGGCGACAAACACAGTCAAACGCAACAATTCCTTTTCTCCACGCGACATGTCCTCTTCTCCACGTGGGACAGCAACAAGACCACGCCCCCTTTTTCGCGTATTCTTGTGGGCGGAGGTTAGTCTGTTCTACTGTTCTACTGACGTAATTAATGAAGGAAGTACCAGGATGTAGTCCAAGCCGGCCGTTCGCTGTAGGCTTTGAAAGGGAACTTCTGTTAAATAAAATATCTCGCTTGGCATTGAACTTTGAGCTTTATAATTTTACAGGTATTATTTATGCTCTAACAGCAACATTACACACTAACTAAAGTTTGAACAATGGGATCACGAAGAACGGGACCTTTAATGTATTTAGTTATATTAATTATGTAAATATAACTAAATGTATATCATTTTAAGACTTGGACCCTTCTGGATGTTTGCTAAGGCCCCCAGGGGTCCCAAACCCCCTGGTGGAGAACCACTTCTCTAAAATAAAAACATTTAAAAATCATCCAAAGAAGACATTTTTACGGAACTTGCTCTGCTCTATTGTTAGTGAAACTCTCTGATATTTGGGGAAGAGGTAAAAAATTCAAATCCAGGTATACAGACCTTTGTGACCGGAAAGTTAATAGAAGTTTCATTGCCATTTTGGATTTATACAGGTTCTACATACAGAACACCCATTTGTGATGCCTCATGTATAAAATATTAACTTTTTATATCGTTGCAAACTATATCATGAGGCTATGCATCGTTGTAATTGCTGCATTTAAAACTTGTGTCCAAATTCCCATAATTAAAGCAATATTTTTTCTGTAGCCATTCTAAACAATTCCATGTGCGCTAACATAGTCATACGAATATACCAATTCAACTAAAACTCTCTATGTTTTTTAAGTTTTTTACATTCTCTAGCAATGCGTTTTGATTTTAGCGTTTTAAGAAAGAACTCTAAGACTTTTCAGAAGAGAAGAGAAAACTGGAAGAGAAATATAGAAGTGTGTAGCCTGCACTGGTTAGGAAGGTAAGTCCATCTGGGATTGAGGAAGTGATACGTTCGTGAAAAAAATCTGACCACCATCTTACCGCAACCACCCCCAGATATGGTTTCAACACAAATGAGAAGAAAAATGAGGTCCTTTTCTGATACGGTGACCTCATTTTAATAGAAATTGTATCACTATTACAATTTAAGAAATACTGGATTTCAATCTGCATCTGCGTCACAGAGTATATAAACAGAGTGATTCCTTTTTATTAAAATAAAATGATTCTTCTAATACTTACAATGTACACCCACAGCAAAACATGACCACGCAAGACAGAATAGTAACACTGACATTTGAATTAAGCAGTTGTGACTATTTTTAATAGTGCCGCCATAACAAACCTGCTGTAACAGAGTTTTGAAACTAACCTTTGGTATTTTGGTCAAACAGGCTCTCAAAAAGCAGAAGTCCATTCTCGCATGTCGTTCATTCACAGCCCAATAACTGTGGCATAGATGGGTTAGTTTGTGGCTTTTGACTCTTTCACAATAAATACCAAAAGTGGATGTATTCACGTGAGGCATAACCCTGGGAAAAGTAACATATGACTACAGAGATTCTGTATTCTGAACCAAACCTGTCAAAATGCAAAAGAGAAAGTTCAAGCATGAATTAATCATTCAACTGCATGTTCACGAGTTCACACTTGCATATAATTCACGGAGAGTACATTTAAATGCGTATTTGGCGTGCTGTCCAGGGGGGAGGGCTTCGAGCTCGGAATTTGTCCCGAACCCAGAGTACCCCCCGTGGGCCGTGTATGTAAGTGGTTAGAACTAAAAGTGTGCAGAAGGGGTGGTGGAAGTTTGCTGATGAACTGTCAATGAGCGGAGGTAAGACTGCTGCGTATATATACCTCTTATTGTTGATTAGCTGAATGCTCTCCACTTGTGTCTATAATCTCAACGTGCTCCTCCCGAACCTTGTTAATAAAACATAATTTAACGGAAAACACTACACACTGAACTCACGGGTTAATACTTTAGAATAAAAAGCATAGAATGTACGCATGAATCACTTGCATTAAAGATCCTCAATTCAGACATCATGAGTATCCGATGTGAATGTCTTTATCTAGACATGAACTCAGGTGGCACTGTGCCTGTGGACCTTGTCGTGGAGGTCATACCACAGTGCAAGACAAGGCACAAAGGCTCATGGGCTTTGAGGGCATCTGTTAAGCGTTGCTGTTCCTCTACCAAAAGCTGGACTTCCTTCCTCAGCATGCTGTTCTCCTGTTCCAGACACTCATACTCCTGGTTACACAAAATTTCAATATGTCAAAAACCACATCAACCACATACGCATCACTGTGCATTTGGTGTATTTTCCAATGTCTGCCCACAATTGTCAACAGATGTCTGTATGGGGCAAATAAACTTGATGGGTGCAGTTTACGGAAAAGAACAAACGCTGAAATCAACATCTTTTACATTCTACACACAGTATATATAATAGGCAGGTTGCAAACCTCGTGCAACTCGTCAGCTCTCTGGGTTTGTCTTTTGCGGCTTCTCTGTGCAGCAACTCGGTTCTTTTCTCTTCTTTTCAACCTTTTCTCATCATCATCAGAGCTCTGAATCATAAGCATATGTTGTAGGAGTCATGCTGTGTCGTTTCTTGAAGATTTTACATTACTATGCAGGATTATCGTAATAGTAAACCATGAAATGATTTTGGGTAGCAGTAGCACAGATCCAAAAGATGACTATTAGTAGTTTTTAAATGATGTAGAATACATTTTCACGGATGGTTTCATTCATAACATTGTTTATGCGTTTTTAATTATTTAAAGAAAAGAAACAAGTATAACGAAGAAACTTACCTCATTCTTTCGAAACAACCGTAAAGATGAAGCATCATCTCGAGTAAAGTTACTTGACGCATTGAAAAGTGACATGACAGGTGCAGGAGAGCACGAGCGCAATGAAGACTTACGTCCACTAAACTGGATATCAAATTAAAGCAAATTAATTAGCGCAAAGTTAGACATTTTTCAACTGTCAGTCAACGTGCTACAGTGACATTATGGATTTCTTGCAAATGCCATCGGCGGATGTTCTTTGAAGTCACGTGGTGCTCTCGAGGACGCCTGTAACTTCTCTCGGTGTGAATGTTTTCGCGTTTGGGTCATTCCACGAGATGACCATTTTGAAAGGTGCTTTTTAAAACTTTTTTTAAATTTTAATTGAAACATTTTATGTCGCAATCAATTCCATTTACATTACCTACTGTGGCATACATGCCTTATAAAAGGTAACAAGATTTTTACAGGTAACAAGACAGTTTACAGTTGATTTAGCCATTACTAGCCTTGTACTCAAAGTTACAACACTATAATGGGTTTATTAGAATAAATATAACTTAATCCCGATATCCTTTCCAATCCGTTTACTTTACAATTTTGTCAGTTTGTCAAAAAGCCAATAAATATATACAGTAAAACCAAAATTATTCAGACACCAGGTATATTTTTTTTTACTAGTGGGTGCAGGACACTATAGTTCGTTTATGTAAGTGAGGATAGCAAAATAAAGTAAACTGTTACATACCCCAAAATTCTTCATACAGCAGACTACCAGTACAATTTATAAAAAAAAAATTGGGACCAAAATTATTCAGACACTTTGACCTGACCATGTTTTGTGGTTTTAAGTGTTTTTTTCTTTAATTGCTAAAGCAACCTTTTACACCACAGACTGAACCAAATGAAACACTTAAATTGGTATTATCTAATTATGTACGCAAAATTAATAGCTGATTGGTTGATTGTAATCCATTGCATATCTTTCTATCAAAGTTATCTGACATTATCAAGATGACACAGACACATTTGCTCTGACACAGAGTTCTTGTCATATTGTATTACCATTTTCTAAACTATAGTGAATAAACTGAGAAGTGAGAAAATGTTGAAGGTGTCTGAATACATTTTGGTTCAACTGTACATGCATTCCTCCACCCTTTTGGAGAAAATTTTCATCTTTGTTCATGTAAAGAACATTGATTTGTACCTTCATAACCGTACTGGCTTGTTTGAACATTGTAGGTGCAGCAGCTGATACATCTTTGATGATAGTGTCTGTGAAAACAATGTTTAACAGGTATTTATTAATATTGCTTAAAGCAGGGGTTTTCAAACTTATGGACCCCCAAATATGGTGAACCTTTATGGTGGACCCCCTACCTAAAATTGTAAAGTGTTAGATAAATAGTAAGTATGACATTATAAATACAGTTTCTAAACTTAAATTGGCCATACTTCATGTTGGATGTATAAACCTGAAGCATGAATTAATAGCTGAAAAATATTTGTATAAGCAACTTTCACAATAAATGTATGCAAGCAGTTTACCTACTGTGTTATGAATACTGCCTTACAACCCCAGTGAGCACGATAAAGGGGACTATAGTGAGAAAAACTCACTAGCCTCCACCCTTTTGGAGAAAATGTTAATCTTTGTTCATGAAATAGTACAAAAGGGATGCTTTCAATCAATGTTTACTTGGCCCATTTGTTTCATAAAAAGGTGCCAGTTAATTTGGAAACCAACACTGGTAAACCAAGAACACCTTGTGGTATGAACCTGGACCACACCAGCACATTAGTTCTCTAAAAATGTAATACATTAGATTTAATGGAAAAAGAAAGTGGTGAAACACTTATTTTCTATATGCACAAAGTATTTCTGACCAGAATATATTTATTTACATTAAATGGGTAAGAATCAGCATACAAAACACATATTTTAGTAGCAGGTGTCAATACACTCCTATACTGCCCTTCTCCATTTCCACACAAATCTACAAACACATACACATTAAATTGCATTCGCATCAGTCTTTTGGATGATTTTTGGAGCAGGGACATAGTCTGCACTGTATTCTGAATCAGAAGCAGCTCTTTTGATGCTGGAAGGAAGCCTGTGGTGAAGGTCTGGACAGATATCTCCTTCTGAGCTGCCGAACACTTCTCTGTAGACTTCCATTGTCTCCGCTGAAGACTGCATGTCAAGAACTTGACGCAAGCCCTCAGCTGCCCGTTTCAGACTTTTCAGAGACTGAACAGAATGAAGGAAAATGGTGCATGTTAATAAAAATTTATTTTTGGCTAGAGTTATTAATGAGACTTTCAGCTCATTAGTATACTTAAAGATTGTTGAGCTTAAATGGACAAGCACATAGTAACATGTAATTCAGAAGCACTGTATAAAGGTAAAGAACATCGTTTTGTACCTTCATAACCGTACTGGCTTGTTTGAACATTGTAGGTGCAGCAGCTGATACATCTTTGATGATAGTGTCTGTGAAAACAATGTTTAACAGGTATTTATTAATATTGCTTTAAGCAGGGGTTTTCAAACTTATGGACCCCCAAATATGGTGAACCTTTATGGTGGACCCCCTACCTAAAAGTGTAAAGTGTTAGATAAATAGTAAGTATGACATTATAAATACACATTGTTTCTAAACTTAAATTGGCAATACTTAATGTTGGATGTATAAACCTGAAGCATGAATTAATAGCTGAAAAATATTTGTATAAGCAACTTTCACAATAAATGTATGTAAGCAGTTTACCTACTGTGTTATGAATACTGCCTTACAACCCCAGTGAGCATGATCAAGGGGACTATAGTGAGAAAAACTCACTAGCAAGATATAAAGCAAACGTATACAATTCTGGAAAGTATGTATATGGAAAGAAAGGAGAGAAACAGTTAGAATGTTCGGTAGACTTTATCCATTTTTCTTTTGTCTTTTTATTCTCTTGAAATTTTCTGGGGACCCCTTAGAACCTTCTGGAGGACCCCTGGGGGTCCCCGGACCCAAGTTTGAAAACCCCTGGCTTAAAGCACTCTTTGAAGCACAATGTAATTTTGCTAAAAACAAACAAAAATAAAAACATTGATGGGGCACACACCTTGAGCTGGATCCGGCTTTATGTCTTGTGGCTTTACTGCCTGTTCATACAAACCCTAAAATAATAGAGGAACAATGAAAACATATAAGATACATTCACAGTCTTCTAGAAAATCAAGCGGAGATGTTCTCATCAAAAACATCTAAGTGTATTGCACTTTTTATCCCAGTGTCTTACATGAGTTACAGCAAACACAGTAGTTCATTTTTTAATATATTAGGACATCTAGTGGCCAGAGGCAGAACATCTACATTTTTAACAGAATTTATTTACAGAGTATGATGGGTGTTCCCAAATAGTTCCAAATTAATAAATAAAAAAAGTAAAACATATCCTATTAAGACTAATATCAATTGTTATTATTTCAATAATTATATATATATATATATATATATATATATATATATATATATATATATAGACACAAACACACTTGTGTAGCTTTTCATTTCTTAAATAACCATGTAGGAAGACACATCATGGCCATATTAACATCATTAAATAGGACCACAACATTTATTTTCATCAAGAGGTGTATACATTTGGTCCAGATCTTGTATTGACAATGCAAGAGTCAAACACTCTTTAAAGTCTACTCCAGCACATCCCAAAGACTTTCAATGAATTGAAGGTCTGGACTCATGCGTGAAAAGGATTCTTCATGCTCCCTCCCAACCATTCTTTCACAGTTTGAGCCTGATGAATCTTTACATTGTCATCCTGGAATATGGCCATGATGCATCTTCCTACATGGTTGTTTAAGAAATGAAAAGCTACACACGCCATCAATTAACATTATAATCACTGAAATGATGATCTAATCATTGACTCTTAAGCATTTGCTTATTTAAATCCAAACAGCGGCAGTGTGTGTGTGTGTATATATATCAGCGCTGTCAAAATCAATTAATCACATTTAACATAAAAGTTTGTATATATATATATATATATATATATATATATATATATATATATATATATATATATATATATATATATATATATATATATGCAGCACACACAGACTTATAATAATCATTCGTAATTCATAATTATTCATGTAATGGAGTTTCAAATGAAAAAACAGCATGTCTCACCAGAAGTTTCCTCTCTGCTCTTAATGATCGTACAACCTGGTTGCGTATTAGTTTAGGGTAAGAGTTGCGTTTGCAGGCGGTCTCTACTATCTTCTCATCCAGAATGTCATTTACTGTGCTCTCATAATCTATAGATTTAAAAGAAAAAAAAACAATGGTTCAAAATATTGTTGCCTTCGGTTTGCAAAATAAGTTATCTGTAATAATTTCTCTGAAACTGTGACAGTAAGGCCAATTTATACTTCTGCGTCGAGTGCACGCAGAGGGTACGGCGTACCCTACGCATAGACGCGTTGGTTACGCCGTACCCTACGCCGTAGCCTGACGCGCACCTCTCCAAAAATGTAACAACGCGTCAATTCTACGCGGACCGCAAGCGCTGTGATTGGTCTGCCAGAACCCTTCCCTCAGGTCAATAAATAAATAAAAAATCTGCGATAGGAGTGTGTGTGTGTGTGTGTGTGTCCAGAAATTGGATGATAGTTCCTTACGTCTGCTATAACACAATATTTTGCAGTCCAGCGATTCTTAATGGTAGTAAATAAATACATAGATCCGCTGAGTATAGTTTATTTATTTTCTCATTAAAACCGAAGATGTTAATCAGTAATTGTATATCAAGAACAGGGACACATTAGGGTATATTTCGTGAATGAAGTCTCCGCAACAGCAATCGATTGCTCGAGCTACCGCTGCTGAAAACAGCGCCACGAGCTCCGCCTGATTTCACAAACACATTCCAGCGCCAGATCGCCTTATTTAACTTTACTAATCAACTAGAGATGCTTAATTTGTATTAGATACAACAACTCAAGCTGCAAGAAAAGCCGCTCTCTCACTGCTGCTGATACTCCGACATGAATGTACAGATGCTACACAACAAGCAGCTTCTTCTTCGGCTGTTCTCTTGATTACACCAACATGCCCGAGGACACTGCCTACTAGCGTCTGCATGTGTAACTGCACATTGACGCAGACAACAGCGCAGAAGTATAAATGCTCGCGACGGCGTCGGCTACGCGCGTAGCCTACGGCGTACACTACGGCGTACACTCGACGCAGAAGTATAAACTCACCTTCACAATGTTCCTCTGATGCCTCGTCCCATGACAAGCCACCAATAACTATATTTTCTTGTACTGTGAACTCAAAATTCTAAAAGATAAAAGAGACAAAGAAGGTGGATGGAAGAAGAAACAAAGACCCTGGCAACAAGATTATGAAAAACACATTTGAGTAAATTAGTTGAGTCTAAACATTTACCCTTTTTATTACCATTTGTATAACCACAGTTTTACTACAAATACCATGGTTAAACTATGTTTAGCGTAGAAAAACCATGGTAAATTACTGGTTACCACGGTTTAAATACAATATCCAAGGTCTTTTTATTTTATTTGTAATAAAACAATGGTTTATTTTCGTAAGTGTAGAAACAACCTCAGTCGATGTAGTAAGTAAGTTAACCCCCTAATTGATTACCACAAAAATACCACAGGAAAAAACATATGGTGTTACTATAGTAAAACCATGGCAATGCAATAATAATTCAAAGATGTCATATCTTTTATTACACTAGACTTACCACAACCATTTCTTGCAACAGTTTGGCCTTCTCTTCCTGAGAAATATGGCATTGGCCATCGAGCAACTTTTTAAATAAGTCTTTATACTTTTCAAGCTGATCACGAACACTTTTTTTCGACTTGACATTTACTCTGAAATCCGCCCCACTAGCACGTTCGTCCTCCATGACTGGCGCTTATTTTTCAAAATAAACACTGGAAACGGAAGCAGGCTGTGTTACTACGAAACAAACCACGAGAAACACTTCAGCGGAAGAAACGTTCCGCATCCTCCACGCAATCATGAAGACGGACAGATGGGAAAATGCTTTATTAGAGAACATGAAAAACAAACGTGTGGTTTAAAAACAAGGTTATTGTTTGAAAAGAAAAAGAAACGTTCTCAAAATATTTTATATTGGCTAAACTAAAATCATGGCTAGAGAGTTCATTGACTGTCACTGTCACCTATCAGCAAATGAGTTTACACAGGTAAGAAAACTCATGCATGCAGTCATCCAATTCAATTGCGAAAGACTTATCTTAAAGTAATAACCACCAGGTTTTTATGATCTTATCTGTCATCTCTTTATAAATGTGTGTTACAGCCCTACTGAGAGAGAGGGAAAAAACATAAACCAGCCTAAGCAGGTTTGCTGGTCTCAGCTGATTTGAGTCAGTTGTAGTTCAGAACTAATCTAATTATTTTGCCATGGTACACTAAACTTATAGTAAATTATGTCACTTTTTATACCAAATGAAGTTATAATAATCAAAGACAAATGTTTTCATATAGTGTTTTATATAAACGGTTGAATAGGCTATGTATGTCGTCAGTATAATTGTGTTTATATAAACTATATGCAGACAAAAGGTTTTGTTGCCACACCAAGCAGAAATCAAGTGCAAAGTGATACAGTTACAAAAGTTAGTTATTTTCATGTTTTTCCCTAGGACATAGATGATGTACTTCTGAGGGCTAAAAAGGTAAGACTTTGTTAAGCCTTAGAAAATAAACCGTTAAAAGCTAATAAACAAGACTCAAATGTTGCAACAATGACCTCTTCTAAAATGTAATTTTAGGCTGGAGTGAAAGCTCTTGTGGCAGTTACAGAGGGAGCCAGTGAGTTTGAGAAAGTTATTCAGTTGTCAAAAACGTAAGTTGAGTTGAACACAACCTCTCATGTATCAACAAAAGCTTTGGATGAGAACATTCTCACTGAGGAGTTTCTTGAATCTGAAAAGCACCATGTTGCCTTTAGAATGACACAGTTCCAGTTGCACACACAAACCACGTATGCTTACACAGCACCGGACACATGGAGCTTTACTAATATTTAATGTTTTTCATTTAGCTATCCTGGTTTTGTGTTCCCTTGTTTTGGCATTCATCCCCTTCAAGGGTCAGGGAAAGACTTGCACAGTGTCAAGGTTCAGGTGAATATACAAAATAACAAAGAAAGATAGTTTTTCTGTGCTTCATATTATGATATTTTGGTGCAAAAATATTAGTTTTGTTTTGACAGGACTTGGAGCCATTCCTTCCTTTGTTCCAGAAGCACAGAGATAATATTGTTGCAGTTGGAGAGGTAAAGTATGATGTCTTGGAAAAGTATTTGAAACAGACACTATTAGGATTTTTTTTTTCAAATATTATTTTGAATAATTTGACCCAGCACTTACCAAACCAAACAACCAAACTAGTTGTTTCTAGTTGTGAAAAGCTCAACATATTTTATCTGGTAGAAATTGGGAGTAAAAAGATCCTGGTAACACAAATCAATAAGGTTTCTTAGTTTACTACTTTAATTACTAATAATGAACTGCACTTCTACAGCATTTATTAATCTTTGTTATTGTTAATTTCAACATTTACTGATACATTATTAAAATCTAAATGTGTATTTGTTAACATTAGTTAATGCACTGTGAAAAAACAATGAATAGCTGTATTTTTATTACCTAACGTTAACAAAGATGAACAAAAAACGTAACAAATGTATTTTTATGGTTACTTTATGTTAGTTAACAAATGAAACCTTATTGTAAAGTGTTACTAAAATCCTTACCCAGTAAATCATGAAAAACTGAAAGTCATGGGGCATTGTATACAATGGAAGGCCTTGGAGTAAAACACATTGAGAACCACTGGTCAAGGGGTAATAAAACTGTACGAGACTAAGGGAGCTAAGCGTCACCTTCCTGAAGTTGATTTTGAATCTTGAGTCTCACTAGTTCAGCTACTTGCATGATCTATGCTTACTAGTGTTTTCTTTTCTCTCCACAGATTGGTCTTGACTTTACCCCCTGGTTCGCAAATACTATTCAAGAGCGTGATGAACAGTTAAAAGTCTTTATAAAACAACTTGAAATATCTAAAGAACTGAATTTGCCTGTGTGAGTGGCAACATGACGTTTTACTAGAGAGTACATTTACATTTACATTTATGCATTTGGCAGACGCTTTTATCCAAAGCGACTTACAGTATCTGTATTAACGGGACAATCCCCCTGGAGCAACGTGGAGTAAAGTGCCTTGCTTTTTAACATTACTTTGCATACAGGGCTCCAGACTGCGACAAAATGAGTGCGTTTTGTGACCTTTTTTCTTGCCGGGCAATCTAATTTTTTTAGAGGTCACACTGTTGCCCTACTGATAAGAGCTGCCATTTCTGTTGCATATGAAAAAAGGCAAACAGCAAACGAAACGAAAGCATAATGGAACCGCGCTTCTCGCCGCAGTATTGATAACATCGCTGCAAGTCCTTCCAGAAAAATGCGGCTTTTTTTTTGTGATTGTTGCGGGCAAAAATCCTTGATTATGTGGCATGTTTTCTTAAAAAATGTGATGAAAAATGCGGAATATTTATGCAATTTTATGCGATGAAATTGCGGGAACTTGCAAAAACTGCGGTTTGATGAAAAAGAGAAAAAAAGCACTACATCACAGAAAGTGCTGGGAATATTTAAGTTCCCATCTTGTTTTATTGAAGACCTTAATAAACACATGGCTCAAATTTACAAAACATTGAGTCAAACAAGTTCTGTAGCTTTACAAAAGGAATATGCTACAACTTGAAAAATGAATAAATAACTTCCTGTTTTACAGAGGTAGCTATACAAAACATTGAGTGCTTCCAATGCACAAAGTGCAATCTCTTAAAGGGTTAGTTCATCCAAAAATTTTAATTCTGTCATTAATGACTTCCCCTCATGTCGTTGGACACCCGTAAGACATCCGTTCGTCTTCGGAACACAAATGAAGATATTTTAGTTGAATTCCGATGGCTCAGAAAGGCCTCCATTGGCACAATGTACACTCTCAAGACCCATAAAAGGTACTAAAGACGTCGTTACAAAATCCATCTTACTACAGTGGTTCTACAATAACTTTATGTTATTATGTGAAACTGCTTTGCGCGGTCTTTTTGTTGGCAAATGGGAATTTGCTAGCCTGACGTCGTCATACTCAATTCTAGTCAGAATTTGAGTCTGATACTGCTCCGTTGGGCTGTGATTATGGGGCGTGTTTAAACCGAACCAGGAAAGACCTCAATTGGATAGACCTACAACCAATCAGAGCAACGGAGCGACGCATAACGTTAGTTGTCAAATGTCAACAGAACTCAACTGCACTGTGTTGCCAAGTCCGCGGGTTGAAGCGACCCCAATTATGTGATATACAGACCCAGGAATGCGAAATTTAGCAGGCAGTCCAGCCAAAATAAAACATATTTTACCCCCCAAATGCCATTTTTCCCGGAGAACCGGGAAATGGCGGCTCTTGTGTGAAGTAAACGAACATTTTTCAACTTTATGCTAATGTATATATGACTTTTTTTGCAACGAAAATGCGGGGATTATGAAATCATGCTAGCCCCGCATATTTTGCACGCGGAAATAGGCAATTTATGTGGCGAAAGTGTGGCGTATTTGAAAAAATGCGGCCCCCGCATAAATATGCAGATTTTTGGCTTAAATCACGCGATCGCATAATTGCGTTTTTCTGGAGGGACTGGAAGAAAGAAGCACTCAAATATGGCGCAGAATTATCTGTTCTAAACCATAGATATCAAACTAAACAATGCTGACGTGGAAACCAGAAGAAACATTGTGCCATGAAAGAAGTTTTCAGTCCACAAATCATCAACATTCACCATGGATTTAATGTAGTAACGCTAACTGTAACCATAGTATTGTGGCAGAAATAGTCAAATGTCATTATTAATTTCAGGGTTTGTGAGAGTGAAATTCAAGCACTTTTTTTCAAAGACTTTCAAGTGCTTCACACTTTTTCCAGCACTTCAAACTTTAAGTGTTATTTTTAATGTGATGACCAAAAATAAACAAATATTTAAAGCTACACTGTGTGATATTTTCCCCCATTTAGCGGTGAAAGGGTATATGACCATCCAGTAAATATTAGTTTCTGTTCCTCCCAATTCCGATTTCGTTTTAACTCCTACGGTGGCCGATTTAGTCCAAGATTAACATGGCTTCCAGTTCGACCTCGTTCATTTGTGTTCCTTTAAGTGATGAGGTTACTTTAGAAAACTATTATAATTTGCAGTTATTTAATTTGTCAGTTAACATGTAGGTTATGACATCTATGTAAAATGAATGTAAAATGAATAATAGTTTTACGTTTTCGTAATTTATTTCTCATTTCATTGCTAACATCAGCTATCAGGTTCCCAGACGAATGCAAGCTAATCTTAGTAAAGTAACTTTTATCAGTGCTATCGTTATTCTGTATATTGTACGAAATCACTAGCGTAAGGCAAAGTTTACATTGTAGCAGTCTCAAGCAATCCCCCTCTTCACATTCCACACGGTGCCATCGAGTGTTAAAACACAAAAGGCGAAGCTTGAATTTACGGGTATGTCCCTCTTTGGCTAATGTACTTTCAAGATGGAGGGGCAACATGGCGACCCCCATTCGAACCCCTTACCCGTATGTATTTTCAATGGCATATTATAATCTTACAAGAATACTTTATTACTTGAAAGAAGTAAATATACATTAATGAGCACATATATTTTTTGAAAGAACTAAGTGTTTTTAGCTAAGAATAAACTAAAAAAGTTACACAGTGTAGCTTTAAAATGTTCCCTACAAGACTCAACTCAAACTCAGTGCTTTACTGTCAAATGTGCATTTCCAAGAAATAAACATGCAATACTATTATGAGTTACTGCACTTATTTATGCAAAATAATAGTAATTTCATGATTAAATTGCCTAAACATCACGCTACCAGATCAGGTGGGATGAACTTAGTGGCAACTTAGAACTTAGTGGCACCGGTGCTACTGCTCTTAAATGTTTGTCTGGAGCCCTGGCATAGCAACACACTGTATATACAGTATATATCTCTTTAATGTTCTCAACTTGTCTTGAAGGAATGTACATTCCCGCTCATCAGCCAAGGTTACCATAGCCACAATGAAAGAACTAGGTAAAAGCTACCAGCCAGCAAATCATTGTGTCTCTGTGACCTTTCTGAAATTCTTGCGTAATTCTGCTTTTATGTCTTTAGGGATTAGACAAGCATTGTTGCATAATTTTGCCGGGAAGCCATCGGTTGCCATGGAAGGGGTTCAGGCTGGATTCTTCTTCTCCTTTCCGCCTGCCGTCAGCAAAAATGAGCAGGTTGGATAAGGATTATCTTTTAATTACCGTGCTGCTATAAAGTCATAAATAAGTATGACAAGTATGCAATAAAGACATGAAACGTATATTAAAAAATCTCAGATGACCGTGTTCCACGTCACATGCCTTTTGAAATATTAGTACATCCCGTACACAGAATATGTTTAAACAATAATGGTACAAATGCTGTCACTGGAACGGTACCCTTTAAAAAGGTTGTAATATCTCTCTTTAGGTACAAAGGTGTACTTTTTTAAAGGGTACCGCCCCAGTGACAGCTTTCGTAGCTTTTTTTCTGAGAGTGTATATGGATTTTATGTGACAGACTTAGAGTTTTGTTTTCTTTAATGTATTATTACTGTACTTTAAATGCAGAGAGCAAAATTAATCAGACAGATTCCACTGGAACACATTTGCCTTGAGACAGACTCTCCAGCCTTGGGGCTTGATAAGCATGTAAGTTCTAACTAATCTGTTATAATAATAATCAGATTTTCTGTATGCCTGTGATGTTTTGAACCTCACTGCCTGTGTATTTCCTTTCACTGCTCTAGGTTAGAAATGAACCTGGAAACATAACAATCAGCTGTGAATACATTGCAAAGGTTAAGGGAATATCTTCAGGTGTAGTTATGGAAGTCACAACACAAAATGCCCTTCGATTGTTTTCCAAGTTAAAAACCTAGAATTAATATTATCATATTTATTTATTTTTTAAATAAAGAGCTCACTCCAAAAAACAATTGTTTGTGAATAAAACTTTCAGGCCAGTTTTGTTTTGTGAACAAATGTTCCCCATTAAAACGTTATTCAAGTTTTTGTTTCTTTCAAAAGAAAGGCATTCTTACAGGTTTTGACATGAGCATATGACGGGCAAATGACACATTTTCATTTTTGGGTGAACTATTCCTTTAATTGTATGCCAATGACTTTATAACATAATTGTTTTATATATATATATATATATATATATATATATATATATATATATATATATATATATATATATATATATATATATATATATATATATATGTGTGTGTAAAATAATAAAAACATAATCCACTATGTTTTATTGCCAGATTGATCCATTGTACATGTTTATTGCTGTCTGGAGAAAAACATTTACTCTGCACAGAGGTTGATTGCAGTTCCTCACACCAGGTGAGCGTTATCTAGAAGGATAAAAGTAAGGATTTAAAGTAAAATATCACACAAAGCAAGCGAAATGTTACCATAATGCTATTTGAAGTACAGCTGACTTTCCCAAAAAGTTTAAAACGAAGTTGAGGCTCATCTTACAGCTGTCTTCAAAATGTCTTCGCTCGGGATGTGCGGTGTTGTTGTTGCTGTTGCTCATCCAGGATGATCGCTGCTCGGGATGCGCAGTCTGCAGCGCGCTGAAGTCGCAGCTGTGCTTGAGGTGACAACGGAAGTGTTTTCTCTCAGGTAAATTCCAAAACCTGCTGGATTTCTCTACGAAACACCACGTCTCTCTCTCCATATTCAACTCGTACAATTGGTTTTGCTTTGGTTTTGACATGTTATTAATGATATGTAGCAGGCTGTTGAGTCGAAATAGCTTATGGTCAGTTTTGTCGTTTTTGTTTAGAAAGGTGTAACCATAGTAACCACGCATGGAGCCGCTACGTATGTCTGACCAGAAGTTATATTTTTCAAATTAACTTAAATATAGGTCGTGTTTTGTTGGTCTATCTATCTATCTATCTATCTATCTATCTATCTATCTATCTATCATCTATCTATCTATCTATCTATCTATCTATCTATCTATCTATCTATCTATCTATCTATCTATCTATCTATCTATCTATCTATCTATCTATCTATCTATCTGTCTGTCTGTCTGTCTGTCTATCTACTGTCTGTCTGTCTGTCTGTCTGTCTATCTATCTATCTACTGTCTGTCTGTCTGTCTGTCTATCTGTCTGTCTATCTGTCTGTCTGTCTGTCAATTTTAACATTTAACTGATGGTTTATAAGAAATGTGTATAAATGAGATATATAAATAGTTTTCCTTGCATGCCATATACCTCAGCACTTAATGTAAAATAAAACATAAATTAAACTTAAGAAAGCATAGTTATAAAGCTAAATTAAAACAAACTTCAAATTCAGTAGGCTTAAATGTGTTTAAAAATTGCGTTAAACATATCTCACATCATCACGCTAAGTAACTTCGTAAAAGTCTCTCAAAATCGTATTTTACTATAGCCTATATGAAATTAGTTACATATTTTTGTAAAGTGTGCTTATTAAATAAATTAAACATTTTAGAAAAATACAATTTTATTCACCACAACACAAGAACAAGGGGCACACTATAGCCTATTATACATACATACACACATACATCACATACAACATTAGCCAAGCTACATAAATGTCAGTACTTTTAAAACATGTTTTCAGCTGTTGTTTTGGTTTGCTTTAAACTATTTATCTATAATTTAAAGTCAATTATAAAATGTGAAGACATTTGGTTTGCAAATTAAGAGCTTATGTTTATTAAGGGTAAATAGAAAAGTAGCCTGACGCAGCTCTCTTTGTTCGTAGTCTACTGTAGATGGGCTCGCCCACTCGCCCCGCCCCGTCTGCAGTCTCATTGGTCCCTGTCAAGCCTATAAATCCACTTACTGTACCAGCGAGCGAAAGCGGAGCAAATCTGAAGTGGATGCGCGCAGATCACGCCATCATCATCATCATCATCATCATCATCTCTCACATGCTGCTGAAGCCGCCGGTAGTGATCGGAAACGTGGCCCCAAATTCCGGCCGTTATTCGTTTTATTATCCAGTGGACCGTTCGAAAACGTCATCCTTATCTCTTTGTCTCACGCAGCTAACCGCCTCAGGAAACGTTTAGTCATAGAATTACAAATCCAGTCCGATTTGATATGAAGTAGAATCTAAGCAAAGTGGTTAATTTTGCCGAAATGGTGGCAGGTGAGTTTCTTCCAGAGCAGCATGTTCTGCCTAACAGTCCACCTGACGGCAGTGTCACGGAAGCAAATACTAATACAGACGACGACAGCGTCTACAAGGAGCTTTCCAATGGATCGGTCCATATAACATTGGATCCAAAGGTGCTGGAACAGGAGCTTCCACCACCGGACGAAAAAGAGGCGATGCTTCCCGCCGAGCAGGATAACGATGCGCTCGAGACGAGACTCTACCGGAGGCGGTTCGTCGTTCTCGCCGTGTTCAGCCTCTATTCGCTCGTCAACGCGTTTCAGTGGATCCAGTACAGCGTCATTGCGAACATCTTAACGGAGTATTATGGTGTATCAAACATCATGATTGACGGGCTCTCCGTGGTCTATATGGTCGCGTATGTGCCTTTAATCTTCCCCGCAACGTGGCTGTTGGATAGGAAGGGGTTGAGGATGACTGCGTTGTTAGGGGCCGGGTTGAATGCACTGGGCGCGTGGGTGAAGTGCGCCAGCGTGGGGCCCAACCTGTTCTGGGTCACCATGACCGCACAGATCATATGCTCTGTGGCACAGGTGTTCATCCTCGGTCTCCCCTCCAGAATCGCATCAGTTTGGTTCGGCCCGAAAGAAGTTTCCACGGCCTGTGCCACAGCGGTGTTGGGCAACCAGGTGTGACCTGTAAATGACATGACATTAGCTATGCAGTTGGTTAAATATTACTCAACATATGACATAGTGTGAATGTCACTTGACTTGGTATTTAAAATTACGAATAGTTGCAGTCAGGACAGCTTTCACGTTATACTTTATACTGTAGCATTTACCCCCCAATGGTTACAAATAATTATCAATAAAATACCTGCTGGACAACTCAGCTTTAGCTGTGTTTTGGAACATGATAGCTGGACTCTACACATGGAGAAAAACAGCTTGTCACTGGGGCAGTACCCTTAAAAGGAAAGATTTGTACCTTTTTTTTACCACAAAAAGGTTCATAGTAGTACCTTAAGGTGCGTATTTGTACTCTAAGGTACTAATATGCACCTTTTAGGAGTACAAAAGGTACAAATATGTCCTTTTAAGGGTACTGCCCCAGTGTCAGGCTGTTTTGAAACTTTTTTCTTCTATGGTCTACTCTAAAATGATCATAAGTTGCTGGTTCCAATTGACTTCCATTGTATCTAACTAGCAAAATGTGAACTATGGTAACCATGGTGCATGTTTGTTATGGATATGGTGCTTTGTAGTATTTAAATACACAGTCAGTGATATAAACACTAATTTAAAGTGAGGCCAGAAATATTCGACAGTGTATTTATTATTCTTATAGGGTGTAGTGTTTTATGCGCTTCATTTTTGTGACTTAATGGTCTGCTTATTTCCCTTCAGCTTGGTGTAGCCATAGGCTTCCTGCTCCCACCTGTACTGGTTCCTAACACTGCAGACGACAAAGATCTCATGGGCCACAACATCAGCATAATGTTCTATGGAACAGCTGGAATTTCAACTCTGCTCTTTCTTCTAACAATATTTGGTAACAATCAGTATACTTTTCACATTGTTAGAACTTTTTCCTGAAGTGAAGTGACACAAGATAAAGGAGATAAAAAAAACAAATGCAACTGATGCATACATTAATGCTTGGTCTTAACAAATCATGGAAAATATCCTTCTCTCATTCTGTCTTTTATGTCATTATGGTTCACAATAAACAATCAAGATGCAACTAGTTGATTTGGAACAACTTGCACATTAGCTTTGCATATAATGACGTGTCATCTGTCATCATAATATGTAAAAGGGCTGTTTTTATAAACATAGGCAGGAGAGTTGTATGCAGCAATGATTCATATTTTAAAAGAGTATCGAACTCAATACAAGTATGTTAATCCCCCATGACAGCTTTAAACATGTTTAGTAATCCGATTATCAGAATTAGATGTTCATGTGTGTCTCTAATTCTCACTCGTTTTCTCAGTCGTTAAGGACAGACCTCCACTCCCACCCAGCAAAGCCCAAGCTGTTCTGTCCACTGGTCCAGGCGAAGACTATTCATACAAACAATCAATCATCAACCTCTTTAGGAGCAAACCCTTCATTCTGCTCCTTATCAGCTATGGTGAGAAAGGCAATTATTCAATACAAAAATGGAAAATTCTGTCATTATTTAAGGCTGTTTGCACCAAGAACAGTAACTATAACGATAACTATATTGGCGTCCTCGCCATATCGTTCTGTTTATTCTAAGCACACGCTGCAGCTATGGCGTCTGCCACTTTAAACGCTCGAGGTGGCAGGATGGATTCTGATTGGCTGTCAATGTTTTTATCTATTCTTCACTGGAAAAAAATCGTTCTAAAAAGTGATCCCAGCGATATTGTTCTTCTATGCATGCCGTTATCATTATAGTTGTAGTAGTGTGGATTCCGCTATTCTTCAATATTTAGAACAATTTTTAGAACTATAACTTTATCCTTATAGTTATTGTCCTTGGTGTGAAAAGACCTTAAAGGGTTAGTTCACCCAAAAATGAAATTATCCCATGATTTACTCACCCTTAAGCTATCCTAGGTGTATATGACATTCTTCTTTCAGACGAACACAATCAGAGTTATATTAAAACATTTCCTGGCTCTTCCAAGCTTTATAATAGCAGTGAATGGTAGTTTCTGTCTGTTTTTGAAGTCCATAAAAGTGCATCTGTCCATCATAAAAGAAATCCACATGGCTCCGGGGGGTTAATAAAGGCTATCTGAAGCGAATCAATGCATTTGTGTGAGAAAAATATCCATATTTAAAACATTATTAAGTAAAATAACTAGCTTCCAGGAGACAGTGGAAAAAAATAAGAACTGAAATGACGCATGTGCCAAGGATAGAGAAAAACCTCTGGATATTTTACTCACACAAACTCATCGGAGCCATGTGAATTTCTTTTATGACGGACAGATGCACTTTTATGGACTTAGAGGTCCCATGGCATGGCATTTTTCTATTATTTTATAATGTTTCCTGAGGTGTACTTATATTGTTAGTATGATTTTTACATCAAAAAATGTCATAATTTAGAAATAAAAGCATTTTTTCTATACTGTTATTACCCCTCTGGCTGAATACACTGTTTCAAGGGGCGTGTCTGCTGTGAGACTTCAGTGAAAACGCCCACTATTGTGATTGGCTGACATCTTTGCATTTGAAATGAGTGTTAGATTATGTTGTGGAGGGGGTGTGGTTTAGCGAGACACTGCACGCACTGCATGCATGAGAGAGAGAGAGACTGACTGGGCACTCGTGAACCACGGAGAGCTGGAGGAAGTTTTATTGTACTGAGTTGTTGAGAGCGCTGTGCTGTTAGCGCAAGCTTATTTGTAGCTGAGAGTTCTGAATAAACAGTCCCAGTCACATCAAGTCTTCTTCCACCTTATTCTACGAACTTTGTAACACATGTAATGTACCATTACAGCCGTCGAGATGAACGAATCGTCAAAGTGTGGATTATAGCATTATTTTATGATGATTTTATGACATTAACTGAATCCATTTTCTACGAATGCTCTGGGCAGGCAAAGCAGAGGAAGTGGAGGTTACCTTTCCTGTTATGATGTCACAACAGGACAATTCAAGATCAGCTCGTCTCTGAATTTCTAGCCACTTGGGGACAATATTCAGGCTAAGGGAACTCATATTAATGTTAAAAAACCGCATAAAATGAATTTTCATGCCAGGGGACCTTTTAAAATAGACACAGACAGAAACTAACATTCACTGTCATTATAAAGCTTGGAAGAGCCAGGACATTTTTTAATATAACTCCCGATTGTGTTCGTCTGAAAGAAGAATGTCATATACACCGAGGACGACCATTTTTGGGTGAACTTACCCTTTAACTCACATGTATGTTGTTTTAAACCTGTATGACTTTCTTTCTTCCATGGAATACAAAAGCATTTTTTTTTTTTGAAAATATAATGTATTTCATTAGATCATGTATTAGATTAGATATTTAATGAATAAAAAAAAAATTCACTGTTCCCTTAATCTAATCTTAATATTTTCCCTGTGCTTTTAATAGAGCACCACACAACATTCATTATGAGATTATCTGTTATTTTATCTTGTGTATGGCTTATTAATTAAAGGGGGTGTGAAATACTGTTTCATGCATAGTGAGCTTTTTACACTGTTAAAGACTTGAAGTCCCATGCTAAACAAAAATGCTTTAAAAAAAAGTTGGATGTTTGATGGAGTATTTCTGTGCCAAAAATACTTCCGGTTTCGTAAAAATTTTTTTGAGTATGGGCCAAAGTGACGTCAACAAGGGCGGAATGTCCTTGTACGGGCTGGACGGGCTTTTCTCCCGGAAGGGTGCGCGTGCGCGACTAGAGTGAGAGAGCAAATGCACGCCCATTAACGCGCTGTGCACGGCTTTAGGGAAGTCATCAGCTGCACGCTGCAGTTACAGGACTCCACAAAATCAACAATGTCACCAAAGAATTGTGTTTTTGGTTGTCAGGGCAAGACAACCCTGCACAGCTTCCCAAAGAACCCAGCGTTAATGGGACAGTGGATGGAGTTTGTTTTTCCGGAGCAGCAACGTAGTTGTGCAAGTGTTTTTGTTTGTTCCCTGAATTTAGCCGACGATGGTTTATAAACAAGCCCCAGTTCAACTCCGGATTTGTAGCTCGTCTAATGCTGAAAGATGGAGCGGTTCCAGCGATTAAGGTTCACGGTCGTGCGTTGGAAGCAGGCGGTGAATAAAACTACTTCAAATGTCTTTGTGTTGTTAGCTATCGACTCGTTCATTCAAATGCGCTACTATTCCATTGTTTGTCTATGTAAACACGCACTAGTCTGACATGCAAAACCGTTACGCTTGCTACTGCTAACATTAAATTGCATACAATAGTCCATAAACCAAATCATGTCCTCATAAACCACGAGTAAAAAAAACTCACGCATGACAAGCCGCTAAGCAAGTATATAAGTTAGTTACAGTACATACCATTGAGACGTCCTGTTGTAGTCGTCGTTGCTGCTTCTCCTGTTCAATTTCAGCCTCTAGATCTGATTCTGGATCATACATGTGTGGTTGAATCTGATTGATCTCCATGGTTTATTTAGAATAACGTTTTTTTTTCCACGTTTAAGGATGTCACAGCTTCCAGACGCTCTCAACGCAATCGCTGCGCGCACTTGTGACTCTTTAGCTCCGCCCACACGATACGCATCCAGCCTCTCGGTTTTTATCAGAAAGACTCGGTACAGCCTATCTTTCTTTTATAAATATAATAAAACTGAAGACTTTTCAGAGGTAGGAAGGATGCGATACTACTCTATAGACACTCAAAATTGACATGAGATTGTTTCATTTCCCCCCCCCCCCCCCCCTTTAATACTGTAATTACAGTATCAACCTTCTCTAATGCCTCAATTTCATTTTTATTATATAGAAAGTTCTGTACTTCGGAAATATTGTCAACTTTTTTATTATGAACTTTTTTATATATTTTATATATCATTTAATGTTAATAATTCTGTTAATAATGTAATGTTTTCAGGCATCATGACTGGATCATTCTACTCTGTATCTACACTTCTCAATCAAATGATACTTACCTACTATCCGGTAAGTGACCTTTGATAAGCTCTGTACATTTATAACGTGCATATGTGTAGGGGTCTTTCTGTGTCTGTCTCAGGCGCATCACGGTACTCTTTGCCAGGAATGGGCAGCTGGTCACAGATTTATTGTCCAGTTCATTAGCCTCTTTTCATGCATGCCTGCTACTCCTGACAGAGTCCAAATGAAAATACAAGCCCTTCTGTGTATATATTCCCAAGTTTGATCTGTCTGAATGTTCTGCAGGCTTTCCCACAAGGCTTAAGTTTAGTGACCGCACACACCATGTGATATTTCTTACTGTGCATAGCACATCCATATCTGGTCATGAGATCTTTTAAAAAGAGGTGTCACTGACAAACTAATGCAAGTTAAGCCAGGTGCACACTGTATGATTTATTTATCCTTAACGATTGTTGCTTGTCACACTGTACAAACATGAGCCCCGCTGTTAAGTCATGTCACACTGTGTGACAGTCAAGATTTGTTGCACAAAGGGAAAACAAAGATGATGTGTATGGAGCAAGGGGTGGTTTGTTGTCACACTAATTGTGTCATCAGGTTCTGTGCCCCTATTGGTTTTCGATTTGACTGTTGTTGTAGGAGAAGCCACACTGCAGGACTTTGCCTCAACTTCTGAGACTTGCGGTAAAATTTGAGTGCAATGGTTATTAATCGGCTGTCGGCGATCAAGGACTACAGATTTTGGCCTAGGATCAGAGGAATCTTTTAGGATTTGCAAAATTTGTCTCAGACAGCCAGGCCAAAATCGTACAGTGCACCCGGCATTAGTCAAAAGTGTTGTAGTAGACAAGGCCCAATTGCAACAAACCTCTTAAGCCCCTTAATATTATTAGTTATAATGCAACAAACCTCTTAACTCTTAATACTATTAGTTATAATTATAAACAAATTAGTGTTGTCACGATACTGGAATTTCTAAATTTAATACGATAACTTGAAAAACATTGATATTTGATACCATTCTCAATAAAGAATAAGGGAATCTGCCATATATACTGCCATATAGATATTTTTATTATTATCTCATAATTCTTTTGTATTAATTTAGGCAATTTTGTTGCACTAGCATTCACACTGCCTTTATTTTAAACTTTGAACTAAATGTGCAAAAAAGACAAGCAAACAGCCAGTAATAATAAGAACAAATTGCAAACGATAGCACACATAAATACAATAGAATAAAAAGACAAATTAAACATGGCTTTTCAGGTAGGTCTAACAGTAATATTCGGGTAAGAAATACTAAAGAACTTAAAATAGGCCAATCAAATATAAAATAACACTGAATAGTCTTCATTGTAAAAAATTAAATGTTGATTAATGCTTACAATCAATGTTACAAAAGTTGTTTAGTCAAGAGCAAAGAGTGACAGCAGCAGGTATATTAGACTGCTGTGTTTTCTTTCTCAACTATTTAAGTTCCAAAACTGACTGTGTTTTACTAAACACTCGCCAAAATTAGCATTTTGTCATAATTTTGTATGTATTTGACTGTTTAAGTGCAATAAGCCATGAAAAGAACTTAATTTGGTACCCGCAAGCTGTTTGAGAGGTGGCTTAATGTGCGCTTTAAAGGAACACACCGACTTATTCACAGTATCCCCCAGAGTTTGATAAGTCCATACATACCATTCTCATCTCCATGCTTGCCATAACTCTGTCTGACGCACCCACCGCTAGCCTAGCTTAGCACAAAGACTGGAGGTAAATATCTCCATCTAGCCTACTGCTCAATAAATGACAAAATAACGGCAACATTTTCCTATTAAATGTTCTGATGTGTATAGTACATCGTGTACTAAGGCCGACGGAAAATGAAAAGTTGCGATTTTGTAGACCGATATGGCTAGGAACTATACTCTCATTCCTGCGTGGGTGCAGTGGCACAATGATATTACGCAGCGCCTGAAAATAGTCCCCAGCAACTTTTCATTTTCCGTCGGTCTTCGTACACGATGTAACTATACACATCACAACATGTAAACAGGAAAATATTGCATTATTTTGTCACTTATTGAGCAGTAGGCTAGCTGGAGCCATTTACCTCCAGTCTTTGTGCTAAGCTAGGCTAGCGGTGGGTGCGTCAGACAGAGTTATGGCACGCACGGAGATGAGAGTGGTTTGTATGGACTTATCTAACTCTGGGGGATACGGTGAATAAGCTAAAGTCCCAAAAAGTCGGCGTGTTCCTTTAAAACTGTGAATGAGTTAAATTATGCACAATACCCGCAAGTAGTAATAGTGAGTGAGAGGAGGCAGGTGTGTGTCAATTCGCTGTCGGAGAGAAGAGAGAGCAAGAATGCGCAACTGGTATTGATGTATCGATACTGTGGAAAATTAGTATTGGAGTAGTTTCAGATAATTCTGTATCGGTACAATATCAATATTTTTGACAATACTAAAACAAATGATCACTAAGGGTTTTCTTGACTTGAAGGCTTTGTTGCAATCAGCAAAAACTGGAGTTAACAGTTAAACTGGAGGCCTATTGAACATGCTTTTGAGAGCTCTTTATACCAAAATCCTGAGATCAAACCTAGCTGGAGGACTGTATCTCTAGCATGTTTAAAAGTGATAGAAATGTTCCTTTTGAACTCTTAAAATCACATTTAAACCTTCTAGAACTTTTTTTTTTTAGGGTGAAGAACTAAACACTGGCAGAATCGGCTTAACTTTGGTGGTGGCTGGGATGTTCGGCTCAATACTGTGTGGAATCTGGTTGGATCGTACTAAAACCTATAAGTATGTATATTTGGTAAACCCGTGGAATGTTTTTCTCTAATGTTTTGAAGTGTTGGCTTTGAAGGATTTAGCTCACACACTCATATTAGCACCAGATTTTCATTATTAGCCAGTGTTGGGGTAACGCATTACAAGTAACTCCAGTTACGTAATCAGATTACTTTTTGAAGTAACTAGTAAAGTAACGCATTACTTTTAAAATGTACAACAAAATATCTGAGTTACTTTTTCAAAAAAGTAACGCAAGTTACTTTGTTCTCCCATTTCTTGACTGACTTGTCCCAATGTTGAGAGAAATCGTAAGTGCAGAGGCTTTGTGTGTGAACATGATGGTTATTGTAGTTCTAAATGTGAGCATGCATTTAATCATCTCACTTGCACAAAAAAGATTCAGTATTCCTCAAAATTAATACAATCAGTCAAATGCAAAATCAGAATACTATGCAAACCTCCAGTAATTAAATATGTTAAATAAAACAAACATTTTTATGCATTCAATCTCACTTTATTGACCAATGTGACCAATGTATTGATCAATTGTGGTGTTGAAAGAGTCTTTACATTTGCCCCAAAATATAAAACATTTTTTTTTATAAAAAAACAACAAAACCAAACAAGCCCAGCCCAGGTGAGAAAAAGTAACGTAACAAATTACTTTTCTTAAAAAGTAACTAAGTAACGCAAATAGGTACTTTATAACGGAGTAACTGAATATTGTAATGCATTACTTAGCAAAGGAACTTTCCTCAACACTGTTTGCAGGTGCTAATCAGGAAATCATTTGACTATGTTGAGTATTTATTTTCTTTCTAATTTGTAATTTACGGTGACGCCACATTAGCGCAATTTCAACAAAATATTGAGGTCAAAAAGGTTCATTTTATGTTGTCAAAGTGTAGCGATGTATGAATTACAGCTCACAAGTCACTTACAAGCCAAGCACCTTTCTGTTGGTCAACACGGCGAATTTGCCTGACCAAATTGAACACATTGAGAAATCTGAGTGGGGAAATCTTTTGTCCCCACACAAAATTCCATATTGCGTGGATTCCTATTGAAATTACTGAATTTTGACCATGAAAACTCATTTATCATTTTACTTTAAAAAAAATGTTTTTTAATCAGATTTGAAACAAGCAGCTTGTCAAAGGTTTTTAATTTTTCCTCTTACCCTTTAGATTGACAACACTGATCGTCTACGTGCTGTCTTTTATTGGAATGGTGGTGTTCACATTCACGCTGAACTTGGATAATCTGCTTATTATCTTCTTTACTGCTGGGGTCCTAGGGTAAGTTCAACTTATTGTGCCCGTTACTATAATTTTTGAAATTAGTATCTTGAGTCCAGACAGAAAACTTTTTTAAAATTATATATAGAGAGAGAAATGTAGTACCGGTGCATCTCTAATATATTTATTAGAGATGCACTGGTACTACATTTCTCAGGACATATTTAGGACATTCTCATTTCAAATGTGCACATGAAGCATTATGATTCTTGTAAACAAGTCAGCAGCACATGTTCTGTGTTTAAAGAGAGCAGAACTGGTCAGGTTTTGCTTTCCTGTTGCTGTTTGATACATGATTATACATGCCGTACGTTAGCTTCTCTTATTCAAATAGCTCTCTGACAGCCAGGTACATATGAATCATGTTACTACTATTCTTTTCAAAAGGTTTTTTATGACTGGCTACCTTCCCATCGGCTTTGAATTTGGTGTTGAAATCACATACCCTGAGTCAGAGGGCACTTCATCTGGACTTTTGAATGCTTTTGCACAGGTATGTGTGGCCTGCTCATTATAAACTTGTTTCATTTTTGTAATAAGCTTTCAGTTGGTCATTTCCATACACGCCATGGTAACCACTTTCAGCCTGGTGGAATACACACCCACAATTATTTTGATCAACTTAATCCTTCAGCATTTACTCTGTTTATCTCCAATATGTTGATGAACAAGTTTAGATTCTTCTTGAATCTTGAAGTCATTGGTAAGTGTTTCTGTCTCATATTCTATCTTTAATTTGTAGGTGTTCGGCATCATTTTTACTCTCATACAAGGGAAGCTGATCACAGACTATGGCCCACTCAGCGGAAACATTTTCTTGTGTGCTTGGATCCTCCTTGGCATTGTTCTAACAGGTTACTTTTCTTATTTACAGGCCTTTCTCTTATTGATCAGTATTGTTGGTGAACAGCATTAACAAACTTTTGTGTTGCTCTTACAGCTCTGATTAAATCAGACCTCAAAAGAAACGACGTCAATGTGGGCAATACAAACAAAGGACAAGCAGTAAGTCTCAATTTTGTGCTATTCATGACTCAACCATGCAAATCTTGATCATGTGAAGTGGTAGATATCTCAGTGCGCTATAATCAGTTTAGTGCAAGATCAAAGTTACACTTTAGGATCAAAAAGCTGTTTGTCTGAGAAAACGAACCAAACTATGCTAATCAAAGTGAATATTCATTGGTAAGGTTGAGGTAAGAGATGAGGCGAGGACTCAATAATGCAGAATTGATGGGCTTTTATTTAAAGGTCCCGTTCTTCGTGATCCCATTGTTCAAACTTTAGTTAGTGTGTAATGTTGCTGTTAGAGCATAAATAATACCTGTACAATTATAAAGCTCAAAATTCAATGCCAAGCGAGATATTTTATTTAACAGAAGTTCCCTTTCAAAGCCTACAGCGAACGGCTGGCTTGGACTACATCCTGGTACAGCCTGCTTTAATTACGTCAGTAGAACAGTAGAACAGACTAACCTCCGCCCACAAGAATACGCGAAAAAGGGGGCGTGGTCTTGTTGCTCTCCCACGTGGAGAAGAGGAATTGTTGCGTGGAGAAGAGGAATTGTTCCGTTTGAGTATGTTTGCCGCCATGTCGTCGAGACGCTGTTATTTTCATCCCGGAGTCAAATTCCCAGGGACGCTGTAGAGATCATTGAGCGCATTCAGCTCCCCGTTAAGAGGCGTGACCTTTCCGTGCATGCGCTAAGCTGCTGTCGAATCACAACACAGGAACCGGGAAACTTGCGCTAAGCTGCGGTCAAATCACAACACAGGAACCGCTGGCACAATCAGAACTCGTTACGTATTTCTGAAGGAGGGACTTCATAGAACAAGGAACTCATCAGCCGTTTTTAGGACAGTGAAAACAGCGGTATACAGATAAGTAAATTGTGTGAAAAATACTGTTTTTTTTACACGCGAAACATGAACACATGTTATATTGCACACTGTAAACACAATCAAAGCTTCAAAAAAACACGAAAAATGGGACCTTTAATAAAAAACAACAGAAATGACCCAGAGGGGGGAAACAGGACCGGCAGCAGGACTTGACTTGACAAACAACAAGGCACGGAAACACACAAAGGGAACATTTGAATACGATCTAGCACAGGACTGCAAATACTAGGAGAATAAATAGGGAACAAACAAGGCAGGTAATAAAGGTGCCAGGACAGATGGGGCAAATGAACCAATAAAATCAGATAACAAGGGCGGGGTTAGACAATAGACATGCAAGCACATGGCACAAAGAACCAGACATGACAACCCATGTGTTCACACTAAACAAAAACGAGCACATGGCCACTGAACACAAACATAAGCCACGTGCTCAAACAAAAAAAGACACCAACACACAGCTAATGAGAACAATCATAAGATGCGTGTTCACACAAAAAAATGACAACATGAAAGCACGCGGCTGTACACACGAACCGAGTTCTACACAGAAGTACATATTTTTTGATGTAAGTACATAGTAGTTAAGGCCACCTAATATAAAGTGGGGCCGAAGTGCTTACGGCCCGAGCGAACTCGAAACTGCACACTCGCACAACAAGACAAACACACAGAGCATGAATGTCCGAACCCCGACACAGAACCGAAACCAAACTAGACAGAGGTGTCGGGATCTGAACACCATGCTCTGCACTCAAAACAACTCGCATGGACAGAAGAGCGCACGGCCATGACAAGACAAGACAAGACGATAGTAGTGTCACCAAAGCCAAGAATAAACTGACCGAAGTGACAGAACCCTGACATATTTGAAAGTAAAATATGTCAGTGTTATTTTTCTTTTTTTGTACGTATTTATTTATTTGTTATGGAAGCTTGTTTCCGCCACATAAAACAGTTTTAAAGAAAATTGCGACCTTTTTATCTCTTTCTTTTACATAAACGGATATAAACTGGCAATTGCGAGATATAAAGTCAGAATTGCATGATATACAGTCAAAATTGCGTGTTATAAAAGTCAGAATTGCTGACTAACTCGCAATTCTGAGAATTCACGCAATTGCTACTTTATATCGCACAATTCTGCGAGGGGATAAAAAGTCGCAATTACATGTATTTATTTTTTCTGGGGCGAAAACAATCTTCCATAAATTGTATTATAGGTTTGGAAAAATGTTGATATAAAACCAGACACAGCATATTTCTGTTCTTTATTTTTCAATGTACACTACTGTTCAAAAGTTTGGGCTCACTAAGGTTTTTTGGTTGCACTTTATTTTACAGTACATGCACTTACGTGTACTTACCTAAGAAAGTACTGGGTAATATAAGGTAACAACATGGGTTAAAGTTAGTTTTAGGTTCAGGGTTAGTACGTAGTTATTACCCAGTTATTGCAATTATTATAATAAAGTACATCTTATGTACACGGGGAACAGGACTGTAAAATAAAGCGCTACATTTTTATTTGTAAAGAAATTAATAGTTTTATTCAGCAAGGGTGCATTAAATAGATTTTTGGAACAACACTTTCTATTCATCAAAAGAATCCTGGAAAAAAAATCAGGGTTACCCACTGATCTATATAAATGACTGGATTGCTCATGACGTCATAAAAAGTGAAGCTGTCACGCCTAGGCTAACTGCAAATGTTTCAACAATGATTTCGTTAACAGCACCGATTTAAACGGTGATTAAATAATTGTATGGAATTTTAATTTGAACATTTATGGAATACTCATATAACACTTACACTCATATGGAAACAAACGGCATAAATTTGTCTTTAAGAGTCTGAAATAGATGTTGCTCAATCAGGAAATAAAATATACATACCGGTAACTGATTCGGGCAGATATCGCTGACTGCTTTATTTCCGAGATGATGGCCAACTTTGAAATGTAATACAATATAGTGCAATATAGAGGCTTATATTAATATTTATTATATAAGCTATTCAAATCAATTTCTACAGCTAAACACAGATATACGTTAATGTTTAATATTACTAACCCCTAATTAACGTATGTCTGTGTTTAGCTGCAGCAATTGATTCGAATAGCTTATACAATAAATATGAATACAGATTTTTATGGAAATGTATTCCAATAAATATTAATACATACAGTTATGGAGGGTTAGGGTTAGTTACTAACCCTAAGACTCCATTACATATATAAAGAAATATGTTTTTGTGTTAGTTCAGTTACGTTACCTGTGTCACACCCACATTAACAATTTCAATATATGACTCATCCTCTCCGAAAAGACCATAAATATTGCAAATAACATCTGAAGTAACTATTAATTTACATACATATATCGTAAATCTAATCCTGTGAGACTGAGATGCTGCAAATCGTGTGATTTTTAAGCTCAATGTTTTGGCTATATGTCAATGATGCCCTCTGTTGGTAGGGAATGGTAAAATGGCCGCTCGAACACTTCCGGTGGCTTCACGGCCTGATGGCAGTTTAGAACGCGATGAGCAATCCAGTCATTTGTATAGATCAGTGGCGTTACCACAAAAATGTCAAGCAGTAAAACATTTGATAATGACAACAAATGTTTCTTGAGCGCCAAATCAGCCTATTAGAATGATTTCTGAAGGATCGTGTGACACTGAAGACTGAAGTAATGATGCTGAAAATTCAAGAATTAATTATATTTTAAAATTATATTACTGTGGTAAATAATTATATTTAATATATTAATGTTTTGCAGCATTGGTGAGCCTTTGAAGATACTTCTTTCAAAAACATTTTTAAAATCTTACCGATCCCAAACCTTTGATTGTTCATTTGGCCTTTGATATCCTGATGTTCAAGATAACCATTCTATCAATTAAATGCCTTCTCAAGAGACATGAAAAAGATTTCCATGTCTTTAATGAGATCTTAATTTGAACACGTGTTTCTCTCCCCTGAAGGTTCCCACTGAGCTGCCTTCTGAAAAAGCTTTCAGTGACATCAAGCCGGAGTCCTCTAGTTTACCTCATGAGACTTCAATTTAAGTCTTAAACGTTTCCAACAGCACATCAAAAATCACAAGAGATTACAGACTCTCCTGAGATGACTTGAAATCTCCTTATTTTTCTGTAATGTAGTGATGTTATAGCACAATTTTCAGTGAAAATGGACCGTGATAATTGTTCACAAATATGCTGCGAATTCATTTCACCCCATCTAGGCTGATTGTATATACAATCTGCCTCTTAATTGTACATGCATGATTTTTTTCTTTCAATAATTGTGGACCAAATATTAAGTATTTAACAGGGCTTCACAATCCTGTTGGTGTGATTGGAACAGCATGTTTGTTTGCTTCGTCTCAAAGGATCTGCTTTCTGACGTTTCTAACGTCTGCTGTTGCATTGCGGAACATCTACATGAAATAGTTCCACAAAGACCATAAATTCCCATTTTATTTATTCAGGATGATGAAGAATTGCCACGCTTTCAATGAAAAGTGTTCTTTGAACTAAAAAGATATAGTATGCACTATGCAGTGCTTCAGCGAATTATGAGACTGTGGCATAATTTCAAGTGCTTATGCACTCATTGCAAGAGAAAAGTGAATGTTGTGTAAGTTCAGCTTTTTTGACCTGTTCCAGAGAGCACAAATCAACCGTTCAGAATTCCTACCATGATATGAATGTGGATCGTTTAAAAAGGAATGATCTGTTTACAAGAGTGTGTCGCTGACAGGCCTAGTGAGGTTTTATGAAACTGTAATACCTCAGAAGTGAGGTGGAAAGAGCACTATTATTTTGATGGCTTATAAGCCTAGGTTTACCTGCTTTTAACTACTTTTTTGTACTTTTTATGCATATTTATTGGAAATATGACTTTTTGGGGGCTGTTTTTGTATTTATTAATTTCTTACAGTTGTGGTCAGAATTATTGGCACCCCTGGTAAATATGATCAAATATGGCTGTAAAAATAAATCTGCATTGTTTATCCTTTTGATCTTTTATTTTTTTTAAATCACAATAATCGAATCTTTCATTGAAGTAAAACAATTGAAAGTGGGGGGTAAATAGCATTATGAAATAAATGCTTTTCTCCAAAACACATTGGCCATAATTGGCATCCTTTTATTAAATACTTTTTGCAACCTCCTTTTGCCAAGATAACAGCTCCGAGTCTTCTTCTATAATGCCTAATGAGTTTGGAGAACACCTGACAAGAGATCAGAGACCATTCTTCCATACAGAAACTCTCCAGATCCTTCAGATTCCCAGCTCCATGTTGGTGCTTCTTCTCTTCAGTTCACCCCACTCATTTTCTATTGGGTTCATGTCAGGGAACTGGGAAGGTTATGGCAGAAGCTTCATTTTGTGCTCTGTGACACATTTGTGTGTTGATTTTGATGTTTGTTTTGGATCGTTGGCCTGATGGAAGATCCAACCATGGCTCATTATAAGATTTTTAGCAGAGGCCGTCGGGTTTAGATTTTTTTTTATATCTGTTATTTGCTAGAATCCATGATACCATGTATCTGAACAAGATGCCCAGGACCTCCAGCAAAAAAAAATAGGCCCACGACGTTAAAGATCCAACTGTATTTTTAACCGTGGACATTGGGTACTTTTTATCCCTGTTTGCACCAAACCCATCTGGTGGGTTTGCTGCCAAAAAGCTAATTTTTTTGGGTTTCACCTGACCATAGAACCAGGTCCCTTTTGAAGTTCCAGTCGTGTCTGACAACTGAATATGCTGGAGTTTGTTTTTGGAGGAGCGAGGAGGATTTTTCTTGAATCCCTCCCAAACAACATGTGGTGATGTAGGGGTTGTTTGATTATTTTTTTAGGCTTTCTGACCCCAAGACTCAACTAATCTCTGCATTTCTCCATCTGTGATCCTTGGAGAGTCTTTGGCCACTCAAACATTCCTCCTCGCCGTGCGTTAAGACAATATAGACACACGTCCTCTTCCAGGCAGATTCCTAACATCTTTAGTTGATTGGAACTTCTTAATTATTGCCCTGATGGAGGAAATGGGGATTTTCAATGCTTTAGTTATTTTCTTACAGCCACTTTCTATTTTGTAAAGGTCAACAATTTTTTTTTTGCACATCAGAACTATATTCTGTGGTTTTACTCATTGTAGTGGATGATTAGGGGAATTTGGCCTTTGTGTTTCCTCATATTTACTCCTGTGAAACAAGAAGTCATAGCTGGACATTTTCATGTTCCTAGTCACCCTGGTGTGTAAAAAAATTTAAATATTAATGGGAATATACTTCAGAGATATTTTACTCATAACAAATTCTAGGGGTGCCAATAATTGTGGCCAGCGTGTTTTGGAGAAAAGCATTTAATTCATGTGATCCCCATGATTTCCATTCTTTTACTTCAATGAAAGGTTAGATTTTTGCTAATTTAAATGATGGATCAAAAGGTTAAACAATACATACTTATTTTTGCAGCCATCTTTGATCATATTTACCAGGGGTGTCAATAATTCTGAACACAACTATACTTGTCGGTTAATGAAGGCAGCTGTGCAAGGTTTCACATGATTGTTACAAATGATGCTGAAAAATTCACTGTAAAGTAAAAAACTCATTTGCATTAAACTGTGCATTGGAGGACTGGAAATGGTTCATGTTTCCATCACTGCTGTTGTAAAATAAAAATGATATAGAGAAAATTAAAATATGCAGTTTGTTTGTTATTGCAAATATGTTATATAACACAGGGGTTTCCAGTCTTTAAGATGCAACGGACCCCCAATCATTCATGATCATTCTCTTGCAAAGGATATTATTATTATTTTTTTTTTTTTTATAAATGTATAAAATGTTATTCTGAAAATATTTAGTTTCTATTTAGTTTGTTTCCTACTCATAGTAATGTACTGATTAATTATTTTCTTTTAATCATGTATTTAAGTCTTTTTTTTTTTTTCATTTATCGTAATCTTGTTTGCACTCCCTTGTGAGATCCCCCCCCCCCCCCCCCCCTGCAGAACTTTAATTAAAGGGGTTGTTGGAGCAAGTTTGAATTTAGAACTCTAGCGCCCTCTAGTGATCATACAGGACATTTGACATTCATGAAGGCGTTTTGACCTTAAAGGGATAGTTCACTGTAAAATGAATATTCTGTCATCATTTACTCAACCTGTATGATAATTTGACTTCCATAGCATACCATACTATGGAAATCAATAAGTGCCCATCAACTGTTTGTTACCAACATTCTTCAAAATATCTTCTTTTGTGTCCAGCAGAAGAAAGACATTTATACAGTTTTGGAGCAACTTGAGGGTGAGTAGGCCTTGATGACAGCATTTTTTTTTTTGGGGTGAACTATCCCTTAAAGCCATTCATTTGAAATTAAATGTGCTTTTCTAAATTGACAGCATGGAGACAGCGAGAAAAAATAATTTGGCAAAGTTTAGATCCAGTGTAGATGTTTTGCCGCAACACTCCTTAAAAAAAAAAAAAGAAACACTCAAAAAATCCTGAAATTGTTGAGTTTGGATAAACAAAAGAAGACAAAAATGACAACAGGATTTATAAATGTACAAAATATCTATATTAAAATTAATAATTATCATTATCTGTGTTTAAATACATAAAATATTATCACACATGTAAAAATGTCTTGATACTTCTGCTCACCACTGCTCATATGAAGGCAACTGGAATAAAATATTGTATGTTCTCATGAAATAGTAATTAAATTGAAGTTAATTCCGTCCCTTAAAAATGTTTTGGGCACGACTGGCATTTCTTTATTGATATAGCCACACTATCAGGGTTATTATAGTTAACTAAAACTTTAAGAACATTGTAATTTATTTCAAGTATCAAAAATAATGTTAAAATGTATTTTATTTCAGCTAGTTACTAGGGATACATTTCTCACATTCATTTAAAGCCAAAACTGAAATAAAAATGAATGCAAACCGATAGATAGATAGATAGATAGATAGATAGATAGATAGATAGATAGATAGATAGATAGATAGATAGATAGATAGATAGACAGATAGACAGACAGATAGATAGATAGATAGATAGATAGATAGATAGATAGATAGATAGATAGATAGATAGATAGATAGATAGATAGATAGATAGATAAACGAATTGAAAAATGTATGAAAACGACAAAAGTGTCTCAATGATACTAAAATAACACAGCTTCTTATTGTTATGTGTTTTGAGGCCACATAATGAAAAGTGCAATAATTATTTCACTCGACGCAAAAAATATAGCGACAGTTACGGTTAATGCCTTTAATATAAATTTTTGAAAATGTTATAATATATTTTTATGGTTTGGCCTACACTATCACTTTAAATGCACAATTTAAAAGCTCACAAAAACCCTGCTGGATACACAGCGAAAGTTTACGCCCATTTTCGCCATTTTGGCCAATCACAGTCTGATCTATTTCCCTTAAATGGAATCGAACCCGCCTCGCTTTGTTGCTTTACCCAATGAAAAAGCCGCCAGAACTTGATTGGCTGTTGTTTATGGTGATACAATAACAGTATCAAAAAACGCTAGAGCGAGTGACCATTTGTTGAGACCGTGAGTGAAAGCGGTTACACGCCTACACAGAAAAACAAATCATTCATTAATACTTTGCAGTCAGATATTAAATCAGTCTACCGTGGATTATTCAGCCCGTGATCCCTCCGCAGGATTCGGTCTCCTCCTCAGTGTCTCTAAGCGAAAGGATGAAGTAGTTTCTGTGGCTCCGGGGCTGATCGCCAACTACAGTATGCGGCTTAACGTTACTGGGAATCTATGACAATCTATTCTGCAAGGACATTCACCCATAGTTTGATACAGAAATGGTATCACTGACCATTTTTTCGGTCTCTGGATCTTTTTCAAACCACCTGAATGTTCATACTTGAACAGGACTGTGTGGCTTTGGCACATTAGTATGCAAGCTCGAGACGCAACATGTCTTTGTGCATGAATGCTGGGCAATCATAACTGATCTGGGGAACAACAAGGGGAAACTCCCCCTCGGAAGACGTCTGAACAATGACCGGACCAAGCGCTACCAGCAGCGGTGGTGGCTCAACGGCCAAGATCAACAGACACGGCCGGTCCAAAAGCACCAGTACCTACTGTCACACCACGGGTCCCGCGGCTGAATCCGCCTCATCCACTGCCGCAAACAACACTGGTAGGTCGTCCGGTGAGGAGGACGAGAAAGACGGCGGGGTCCCGTTTTTCGTGAACAGGACGGGCTTTCCCATAGACGGTGTCACCTGGGAGAGAATGTGGTCGCACGTCACCAGAGTTCATCCTGATGGACAGGAGATGGTGGATAGAATACGAAATGCAACACACATCCCAAAAGTAGGTTGAAAGTGTGTTTCAATATCCTAAACATGTTTGGTAGCATATAGACTCCCAAATATATAATACCTTAAATGTTGTCATGTTAGGAAGGTCATCTATATGATCTTGGTTTCTAAATGAGCCCCAGAATACTAAAGAATTCTAATGTGTATGTGACATATATGAGGCAGCTCATTTAACAATGGCCAAAAGTGCTTTCTTGGTTGGCAAGTTTCTAGGTTTTGAGCAGTGTTGGGTAAGTTACTCTAAAAAAGTAATGCATTACTAATTACAGCTTCAATTGTGTAATTAGATTATTGTACAAATTACTCTCTCCAAAAAGTATATATCAACTTATATCAACCTCGACTAGTTAAGTGATTCAAGGATAGACATGAAATGCTCTTTTAATTCATTCAAATAAATGATAAAACACTTTTTTTATTTTAATTAGTCTTATTAACTGACCAAAGTATTACAAGTGTGAAGTGAGAAGGATACATAAAACATGCATTTTAAAGTTAGACTTTACATTTTTATGTTAATTCCACTGTTGTATTATATATATATATATATATATATATATATATATATATATATATATATATATATATATATATATATATATATATATATATATACAGTACTGTGCAAAAGTCTTAGGCACGTTAGTATTTACACCCCCAAAAATGGTTTTAAGCCAGTTATTTATAACTTTTGTAATAGTGTGTCAGTAGGTAATATCAGTTTACATTTTCAAACATTCATTTTGCCATTATTTGTAATAATCCATTCCATTGAGATTTTTGTATGCAGAATGAGTCTGACAACAGAGCTATGATCCACACAGAGATCTGATCTCACCATCATCGAGTCCGTCATCGAGTGAAGAAACAGAAAAAACTGAGACTAAATCCAGAAGAACTGTGGCAGCGTCTCCAAGACGCTTGAAGAAACCTTCCTGTAAAGCTACAGTACTTAGACACTTGGGTAAAAATGCTGTAAAGTCAAGTCTACTTATGACATTCAAAAATAATGTCATAAGTAGACTGTTAATTTTTTTGATCAATTAACTTCTATTAACTAAATCAAATCAGTGTTTGTGTGACCACCCTTTGCGTTGAAAACAGCTTTTGTTTTGGGACACTTGCTCATAGTTTTTTAGGGAGCTTTGCAGGAAGGTTTCTTCAAGCGTCTTGGAGACGCTGCCACAGTTCTTCTGGATTTAGTCTCAGTTTTTTCTGTTTCTTCATGTAATCCCAGACGGACTCGATGATGGTGAGATCAGATCTCTGTGTGGATCATAGCTCTGTTGTCAGAGTCCTTCTGCATACAAAAATCTCACTGGAATGGATTATTACAATTAATGGCAAAATTAATGTTTGAAAATGTAAACTGATATTACCTACTGACACACTATTACAAAAGTTATAAATAACTGGCTTAAAACCATTTTTGGGGGTGTAAATACTAACGTGCCTAAGACTTTTGCACAGTACTGTATATATATATATATATATATATATATATATATATATATATATATATATATATTAGTAATTGTTCTACAGTCTATACACAGTATTGAGTTCAATTACATCAGAAGTAACTGTAAATAAATAACAGAAAAAATAATATAATATAATCCCTTACTTTACTTTTTCAAGGGAAAAGTAATTAAATATACTGTAATTAATTATTTAGTAACTAGTTACACCCAACACTGGGTTTGAGTAACAGCCACGGTATTTGTTAAAAAGTGTTCAAATGGACAATGGTCATATCTTGGTATTACCGTGTTTTTGGACATCTTTGAAGTGGGCTTAGACCGACAGTATGTGTATATAACACTAATTTTTACCTTGGTGTATATGTTAAAGTTTTCATAGGTAATTTATTACCACAATATGTTTTAAAGTGATTTTCGTTCAAAAGTTTGGGGTCAGTATGGCTTTTAAAAAAAACCCTAAAAAACTTTTATTCAGCAATGAAACACTCAATTGATCATAAGTGACAGTAATGGCATTTAAAATGTTACAAAAGATTGCAAATAAATGCTTTTCTTTTGAATTTTCCATTCATTAAAAAGTCCTGAAAAGTTCCCACAAAAATATTACACTGCACAACTGACGTCAACATTGATAATACATGTTTCTTAAGCACCAAATCAGCATATTAGAATGATTTCTGAAGGTTCAGACACTGAAGACAGGAGTAATGGCTCATGCATCACAGGAATAAATTGTAATAGAATGTCACAATATTACTGTTTTTACTGTATCAAATAAATGCAGCCTTGGCGAGCTTCTTTCAAAATCATTAAAACATTTTTATTGTCTTTTGTTAAAACCTCCAAATTGGTCTATATGAAGGCTTATTTACAGGAATGGTGTTTATATATAAATAGCTTCTTACAAACTGCCATGCATGTGACCCAGTTTTCAAGCAGAGGAAGTGTAGGCTATGTGACATGTGAGCAGATTTACTCATCCATGTGTTCTCTAACACTGTGCTACATTGTCCCTTGTCATACTGTAATTTAATTAAAAACCAGGCAAAGGGGAGATCTGATCCACAACTATGCAGAAACATTCTTATGTTAATGCACATTATATGAGGAATGATGCCATGTGACGTCTCAGGACTTTCATTGGGATTAAGGATGCTGTCATGACCCTTTATCACAATGTTGGTATAACCTCCAAACATAAACCAATCAGGCCTGATCAGGCTTCATACAGCATGCAAATAAAGGGCCTCGGAGGGGATAAAGTGAGTCTTAATCACAGACTAAGTAATCCACAGCGCTCAGGCGGACAGTATTCGCAGGGTCAAGATGTGTTTATAGTGGCTCTTTTGTTTTTGTTAACACTATTGTGCATTCCTACACGCTCATATGTGCTGATGCGTGCATAACAAAAGCGCCTGATTGGCCAAAAGCATTGAGTCAGATCCCCAGATGTTAAATTGATTTATTAAGGGGCATTCCCAAACAGCAAGTGTTGAACAGGTGCGTGGAGTGAGTCCGACAGATCAGCCAGATTAGGAGTCACGACAGCGACACGAGCCAGACATTCCTGTTAGATCCATTGAATGGAGTGGCAGTCCATGGGAAAGTCGTAGCTGTGAACCAATAAATGACAGTATTGACAAAGAATCAAATCCGTGATAACCTTGGATCCGAGGACACTGCAGTTATTATGTAAACGAACCACATGCAGGTACAGCGGTGTCGATGTTGATGCAGTTAAACGAGGTTTGAAAGCTAAATGGAGTATTCAGAGAGTATTATTTTTCATAGCTCATCTTTAAAATTATCTTTTGGCTTTGTTTTTTATTATAATCCATATGCTGGAGTGCTATTATGGATAATCTGCTGCGTAATTCCCACTGATCTATATAGATTAATAAAGATCAGTGGTAATTCCTGTTATGTTGTATTACAGTTTCCACAAAAATATTAAGCACAACTGTTTTCAACATTGATAATAATGATAATTTGTTATCAGAATGATTTGTGAAGGATCATTTGACACTGGAGACTGGAGTAATGGCTGCTGGAATAAATCACAGAAATAAATTACATTTTAAAAATATTAAAAGTGCAAACAAATTGTAAGAATATAAAATAAATGCAGCCTTGACTAGGCTTCTTTCAAAAACATAAAAAAAAAAACATTTCAAACTATTACCTACATTTCTGTATGCATAGTACCTTTTAATAAAAAATCTTTTGGATTTGGTTATTGATATAATCCATTTGCCAGAGTGTTTTGTCTAGCAGCTGGATCTTTACGGGAAACAAAACCATCTTTGAGTCATCATAGAAACTACTCGAATGATTTGTTGTAAAATAGTTTTTTTAAATTGTGTTTGTATGCTGCAATGACTGTTTCTGTGAGTCCACATCTGTTCTCTTAGATGGACAAATGTTCTCTGTGGCTTGTATCGTCACCTACAGCAAGTGAGTTTCAAGTTTCTGTACAGTCCCACGGGTGGGCAGAGGTCAGCTAACGGCCCTGTGAGTGTGGATTGTGGCCTATTTATTGCTGCTGACCTCCTTTCAGGGTAGAAGAGACCCAGTTGAGCCAGTGGAACCTCTCTCAGAGAATTCAGACAGTCAGAATCAATATTCAGAGTGTCATTTGTATTTAGATACACTTTTTGGAAATCAATACTGAATTTAAAGACTGAATGTAAATAATATGATGCCATCACTGTGATAAGATCATACGAACAGTGGTTCTCAACTGCTGGGTTGTTGGACAACACAGGAAAATAATGCTAAATGTACAATTTGCTTTTTACTCCCTTTTTACACCACTTCTAATTGGTGTGTTCTGTGACAAGGTCACTGTTTTTTAAAGGCACAATATGTAATTTTCGCCACTAGAGGTCGCTTATTCAGAACAAAGGCGTAGCTTGATGACATCTGGATTTCGCAGAATCATGCTGCTGTCTGCGTTTCTTCACCTCTATAGCAAAGTAGAGTTGTTCCGATTCCTATACTATAGGCTTGCTACGATAGTCGGTGTTGCCGGTGTTACCGGTGTCCAGACTCAACACCGGTTACATCACTTGCCCACCGTGGCACCGCCCACCGTCTTTTTGATTTTTTTATAGTAATAAAATAATTTAGTTCAGTTAGAGAACAGACAATACAAATAAAAACTGAACGTATCTGCTTAATAAAGCAGGATCCGACCGTGAGTCTCGGCAGCGGCAGGAGTCATTCATCAGATTTAAGAGTGAGGAGCAGACTGAGATGATCGCGGAAGATTTGGTTTCAAAGCGAAACGTAAAAGCGCCTATTTAAGGGAGTTTGTCATTTGTTTTGTTGTTGTGTTTTTCATTAAAAATAATAGGCTAATGAACCCACAATTCAAGCAACCCGCAGCCGAATTGGCGCTAATTCAAAACTGAAAGTAAAATGTGCACGGCCGCACAGAGCGCGCATTGTTTACTTTCGCCTGGCTCCGCGCATTTATTTTTTGCCGCGCGCACCCTCGCGCTCGTGCGGGCGCGTCGAGTATAAACAAGGGGACGAACTGTCATTCATTCATGGTGTGCATCTCAATCATAGACTGATCAATGCTTGATCAGTGCCCTGACTACTGAACTAGGGAACTGATTGAGACGCACCCATGGCCTCACAGAGCGCGCATTTACAGACGAGCTGTCATTCACGGTGTGCGCGCACTGGCGCGTTTTCAGTTCAGAGCGGTAGTGTGCATGTTACTTTAGATTTAAAAGCCTCCGCCGGTGATACCGGTATTACCGGTGTTGTCACACATCAATTAACCGGTGGGAAAATTTCCTCACCGTCACATCCCTACTATACTAGTAATTCTGAACAAAAAATTCTGGTATCGGCGAGTACTTGAACCCATGTACCGATCCGATACCATTTTCTTAAACAAGACCTAGTTATGACCGTGAGTTTTGCCTAACCACTGCGCGGTTCTTCTTCGGTGCTCCGAATGCATTGCAAACACAGGAAGTTGTGCTGTTTTTCCACAAGGAACCACTGTTTAGAACAACGAAGAAGAAATGTAGGCTATGTCCGCTGTTTACTGGCTGTTTAGCAGTATTTCATCTCTGTGTGGATGCCGGGCGCCCGCACGTGACACTCGCTCGCTGTCTTTGTAATCTCTGCCGTGTGTCACTATCAAGCGGCAACCTCACCCAGTTTCTCTACGTCCATATTCACAGTCTATGGTCACTATATGAGGACACGAACGCATAAACTGTCACTTCATGAGAATTTACCGTTTCATTTGGGAAAACTGTCATATAAGGAACACAGACACTGAAATATCTTTATGGCAACCCGTCAAAATAAAAGTTTGGTTTAAAACATTTTTAATTGACAGAATATATTAGGCTACTGCTGTACAGTAGATTTAGCTACGTCTCTGCAATAATAATAATGCCTAGATGGTTGCTTATTTTTCACTTGTTTTGTTGTAGAGATTATTTTCTGATTAATATATATATATATTATATTCCTACATTTATTTGTTGTTTTTTATACAGTTATATTGTACAACTAAAATACCTTTTTTAGTTTGCAGTGTTATATTTGTGGCTGCATTTGAAGTTCTTTTTCGCTTAAGAAAAATAAATTATATTACTGTCAAATGCATGTCAGATAATAAAAATACTGTAATAAATACAGTAGTTCACCGTGTATTTGTTCATGTTTTATTAAGGGATAAGTCTGAAGCACACCATAAAATAATTCTAGCATACAGGGCTAGTAGTATATACAGCTGTATCAGATACACACCCAGGTATCGGATCAGTACTCGGTATCGGCCGATACCCTGAGCCCAGGTATCGGGAAGGGAAAAAGGGTATCGGAACATCTCTATAGCAAAGGAAAAGAATCCGACGGGACTCATATTCATGAATGAGCGAATGTATTAAAAATGTATTAAGGTTACTGTAGTATGAAGCAGGGTGGGGCTGAAAGCCGTTGGAACGAAGCAAGGCAGCCGAATCAATTGCTAATGAGAGACAAGTCAAAAATACAGTAAAAATGAAAGTATTTATTTATTTAAAAAATATTGTATTACCTCAAAAAAGTTGAATGGTGGTGTAAATAATAAACTGCAACCAATATGATCTTGCATAATTAGGAAAGCAAAATGAATATATCAAATCAAGCGAGCAGCTAGGATGCTTCCCTTAACATTTGTTGTTGACATAAAAGTGTATGTTCAAATTTTCGTGCAAATTCAGCTCTCATTTGGCAGAGGGCATAATTAATTAAACATAACTAAAGGAAGTTTAGCAATTTATTTTAAAGATATTTTTGTTGACTTTTATAGGGTACAAAATGTTTGTACTATGTTGAGTTGCCATTTGAGTCTTGAAACAAAAACAGTTGAGAAAATGTTAGTCTGACAAATGTCTTCGACTAGTAATCAGTGTGTTCAAAAACACCATTTTAATGAGGCTGTAAGTTCTTATGATGTTTGTCACACTTCGGGTTTCTGAACAGCTATATTTAAGCTGAGAAAGAAGGTGTGTGTTTGCAGGAAGCACATCTGTCTTTCAAAAGTTACTCAGAAATACAGCATTATTATTCTGCTATCATAACACTGGCGCAGATTTAGACAAAAAAAAACATAGTACCGAGAGTACCGAAGAAAGGGGTGATGAGACAAAGTATCTGCAGAGAGAAAAACATATGTAGCCCATTCACGTATTTGTCAGACCATGAACAAACATTTTGTTACTATGGGTTAGGGTTAGGGTTAACTATGAAACTAAAAGCTACTGAGCAGAGATGGCAGAGCATTGAATATTACTACGTAAAACAAAAAGGAAAATTACCTAGGCCAACATATTCGAAAATTAGACTCATTGATATGACCCTTGTCCCTTTAAGACAAATCATTTCACTTAGCGGCCATCTTTGAAATGCATCTCGAGCATGCAATGGGGAGCATGCATCTCTTTGAATGGGGAATCATCAAATTCTCTAAAACTGTTTACTAAGCTTATGATTAAATTTCATATTTGAAATCATCAATGAAATCTGACAGCAACTGTCATAAATTTAGTTTCTAAATGCTCGAATCCTGACAAAAAAAGAATTTTTCAGCCTGGACAAAGCTAATGTGCCTAAGGGAGCGTCTCAAAACACTGCCTGTTTCTATCGCAACCAGAGCTTTTAACGGCAGCTGCAGAGATGCGATGACTTTACTAATCAACAATTGGCTTTTTCATTTAGAAGGCGGGGCTTAATCAACAAATATCGATATATATATACAGTCTCAGAAAAAATTGTACAAAAGCTTTCACTAGGACGGTACCATTTAGGTACTTATATGTACACTTTTGGTACCAATATGTACTTTTTGAGGTACTAATATGCTATCTCTTGGTTCAAAGGGGACCGCTTTTGTACCTTTATTTCTGAGTGTATAAATACGTCTTAGATACACAATTTCAGCGGTTTTACCATGAATACATGAATACCATGATATCAAGTTACCATGATATCACCAAAAGTAATTTATTTTGTCTGCATTACTATAAAACACACACACGCATTTAACAGATGCATACTTTTTTTTTGTAAGTTAGAACAGCCTAAACTGCAACCGGTGACAAATAATAACAATACAGTGAAATACTCAACTAACTACGACCAACTATCTAGCTCTCTAACATTAATAAAATAATTCATCATGCCTCTAGCTTACTCAGTAGAGCTGCGTTTTCTTCATGACGCTGAACGTTTGTAGGTTAATGTGTCAAAAGTACGGTGCCAATCAAAATCTGACTTTGCGAAACAGACTTTTATAGGGTAGGCAATTTCGGACAGGCTAGCAATAGCAAGCTAGCTTTAGCCACGTTTCCACCACGGGAACTTTCCCCAGGAACTTTGGGGTGGTACTCTGTGTGTTTCTTTCGACCGCAGGAACTGGGATCTAAATAAAGTTTGGGGTAAAGATTTCCCCCTCAAAATGGCCCTGCTTGCGAGGTAGTACTTTTTCAAAGTTCAGGAACTTTCGGTGGTGGGGCTTGGGCGCTGAACATACTGATTGTTTGAGCTCATGCAGCATTTTATTTCAATCTAAAAGTCTGTTGCGGTGCGTGCAGTGAGAGTCGTTTGCTATTCAAATCAACAATGGAGTATTAAAAAATACGACCGATGGACAGACGACGAAGTTCAGGCTTTATTAAGTTTATTTGCAGAGGATGAAATCCAGTGGGCTCTGGAAAGTCGCGCGCACTCCTGTGTCACAGGACTAATCTTCACGGTACTTAAGACCGCGATGGAAACGCAGACAGCAGTAGGTCTGGGGGAAAAAGAGTTCCTGGGACAAATTGTTCCGGGTAATTTCGGTGGAAACGGGGCTTTTGATAGAATAAGGTACCAACCCCTAATGTATAGCAAAAAGTGTTTATAAAACAAATGCCTATATCTTTAACCAAAATGTTGCTATATTAGCCTTAGCCTAATATTAATGCTAAAAGGCCTATGATTTTGTATAATAGTCTATTCTATTTCATCATTGAAATCCATTTTTCGGTGGCGCCAGCCCTGCATAGTACATTGCATTATGTGTTTCTTTATCATGCATTTGAAAGCTTCAAGAGTCAGCACAGACAGACAAGTCTTTACTTCCCTGCCTTTCTATTCTCTTATTCTCTCGTGCTGGACAGAAAGATAAAGAGGAAACGGGAGATGATCCCCTTTTTCATTTCCTCCTGTGTTTCCTCCAGCTCTCATCTCCTCAGCTGTCCTGCAACACGTTTAATTCTGCCTGCATTTTTGTGAGAAGTTTTAGATTGATGCAGTTAATATGTTGTAGTAAAGAGCCTGTTTCAGATAGAGGACAGCCTTTTTTTCTAGTTTTCATTTATTGCTTCTTTTCTTCTTCTGAATTGGAGGCTTGTGTGTGAGAGGACGACCTTTGTTCATTGCTAATTCTCTTCGCTGCCCTTTTGCAGTTAGAAGTGTCATTGTAAGGTTGCAAATGATCAATGAGGCACTGTTTCTACAGATGACTTCTCATGCCATTGAGAGACATCAGAATCGGATTGATGAATCTTCTTTTGGTTACAAGAGTAGAAAGGGCAATCCGGAAGTCACCTTGTGACTAGTTTGCCAACTTTAGCTGGATAAAAATAAGTGACTCTCTCCTTTTGTTTATTTTTTCCCTGCTTTTTATTTTCCCTTCCCCTGCTGCCAAGTTTATTGTCTGTATAACATGTGCAACAACCAGTAACACTCCACTTGTTTTGAAAATCCCCTAGAGTTAAACAGTTGAGTTTTACAGTTTTCGAATCCATTCAGCCAATCTCCGGGTCTGGCGGTAGCACTTTTAGCATAGATTATTGAATCTGATTAGAGCATCTCGCTCAAAAAAAATCTTTTAGATCTCTTTTTTGACTCTTCTGTAGTTACATTGTGTACTAAGACTGACGGATGAAAAGTTGCCGAAATGGCTAGGAACCATTCCTGCTTAAAAATCAAGGAACTTTGCTGCCGTATCATGGGTGCAGCGACGCAATGATATTACGCAGCGCCTGTAAAAACCTGTAGATCGGCAGAATGTATTCAAAAACGGTGAAACTCAACTGTTTAACTCTAGGGGAGTTGGAAAATGTGCCTATTTTTTTTAGTTTTCCTTTTAAGAAATATGTGTGGTGCTTAATGTTTTTGTGGAAACCATAAGTTCCGCCTTCTAAATAAAAGAGCCAATCGCTAATCGGTAGGGGTGCATATAAGTAATGTTAATTAAATAATGTTCGGCCGAAAATGGCATTATCGGTTTCGGGCCGAAATAAATAAAACAGCCGAAAACGTAAACCGAAAATGAATGTCACCCGCCCCTCCCATCCATGCGCAAACGCTTAGGTTTTACTCATGGTCAAGCTGTTATCACACGTCTGCCTATCAAAGATTAAGCATGTCAGTGGTATGGAAGTATTTTAAAGGTCCCGTTCTTCGTGATCCCATTGTTCAAACTTTAGTTAGTGTGTAATGTTGCTGTTAGAGCATAAATAATACCTGTAAAATTATAAAGCTCAAAGTTCAATGCCAAGCGAGATATTTTATTTAACAGAAGTTCCCTTTCAAAGCCTACAGCGAACGGCCGGCTTGGACTACATCCTGGTACTTCCTTCATAAATGACGTCAGTAGAACAGTAGAACAGACTAACCTCCGCCCACAAGAATACGTGAAAAAAGGGGGCGTGGTCTTGTTGCTGTCCCACGTGGAGAAGAGGACGGTCGCGTGGAGAAAAGGAATTGTTGCGTTTGAGTGTGTTTGTCGCCATGTCGCCGAGACGCTGTTATTTTCATCCTGGAGTCAAATCACCTTTGTTTGGCTTTCCCAGGGACGCTGTAGAGATCATTAAGCGCATATATCTCCCGTTAAGAGGCGTGACCTTTCCACGTGTGCTAAGCTGCTGTCGAATCACAACACAGGAACCGTGCCACGTTCGCTAAGCTGCGGTCAAATCACAACACGGGAACCGCTGGCACAATCAGAACTCGTTACGTATTTCTGAAGGAGGGACTTCATAGAATAAAGGAAGTCATCAGCCGTTTTTAGGACAGTGAAAACAGCGGTATACAGATAAGTACATTGTGTTAAAAATACTGTTTTTTTTTACACGCGAAACATGAACACATGTTATATTGCACACTGTAAACACAATCAAAGCTTCAAAAAAACACGAAGAACGGGACCTTTAAAGTTTCAGATGAGGACACCGAAGTTGCAATATGTAACATTTGTTCTGCAAAAATCTCAAAAGGGGGTGCGGTGCCAAAGAACTTGTCGACAACAGGTTTGATAGTTTACGTTTTTAAAAGAAGCCATTTTCGGCTTCAGTTTTCGGCCAAGTGCATCCAAAATGTTTGGTTCTGCTGTTAGAAGCTGAGATGCACGCTTATGACTGCACATGCGCATTGGCTAATCCAGTCTGAAAAATTCTGTTTTTTTTGCCATGATTTGAGCATTTAGAAATAAAATTTACTAGGCAGTTGTTGTCAGATTTTTTTTGGTGATTTCAAATGCAAAATTTAAACGTAAGCTTGGTGAACAGCTTTGGAGAATTTTATGCTTCCCCATTCAAAGTAACAGGAGCTGTACTTGCATGAATGAAAAAACTGCTGCCCGAGAGGCGTTTCAAAGATGGCCTCCGATTGAAATGACTTGCCTTAAAGTGACTTTGGATGTTACCCAATCAAAACTTTCGGAGAGGTTTTTTTTTTTTAAACAGAAATCTTTTGTAACATTATAAATGTCTGTCGCTAAAATACTGTTGCTTTTGATCAATTGAATGCATCCGTGCTGAATTATCTGTGAAAAAAATATTCAGTGAGCTTGTCACAGTGCATTCTGGGATTGCCTTGTCTATGACAGATGCAAATCACTAATTCTCTCTCTGTTTTCACAGCACCCCGTGCCATCGGTTCCAAACTTTAAGCCATCAATGTCTGTGCCTGATTGGCTCCATGCCGTCCAGAATTACATGAGAAACCTGCAGTATCCTTTAACCTACACATACCATTCGTGCTGGGAAAGTTTATCGGCGGAATTCTAAAACTCTTGCTTCTTCTGGACGCATTATGAATTCATTGGTACTCATTCCTTTGGAGTGTCAGTTATGCTTTTTCGCTCCGTGTAATTTATTCAGTTGGCTTGAGTCACTCAAAGTGCCTTTTTGGTTGGAATGTCAGTCACTTTAATGTGAAGTGATATTAGCCATGGGTCTGCACACTGATCCTCAGGGTTTTGATAAAGCCTTAGTTTATAGTATTCTATGGTTTGGGCAGCCATTGCTAGATCACTTCAGCTCCTGCGCATATTTATGTTCATCATTGTGTGTGATTAATATCTCTGTCTGATTTTCCTCCCACAAATAGATTGAGATCTGTGAAGGGTAATGAGGAGGTAGGGTTCAACAGGATATTGGTCGCAGCTGTGCGTTTTGAGATGAATGAGTCACAATGAAAAAACAGGAAAATAAAACTTCCTAAATTAGCCATACAAACTTCATGTAGCTCCTTAACTGCTGACAGATACAACCACACGGGAACTCAGTTTTTTGAGATTAAGAAAACCAGACCTCTGAGTGGGTAAGTGATGCCATCGCTGAGGCATTTTCCTCATCCTGTCTGTCTACCCTGTGCTTCCTGTTTTTAGTCTTTTCTTTTTCCTGTTCCTTCTGATTTTACACTTGTTTTACTCTCTTGATATTAATTTAGAAAGTGCTGGCATGTTCTTTTACAAAATACTTTTTATCCAGACTTGAACACAATTTTTAGGTTTATTTAAAAAAAGAAGTCATTGACATATGTATTACATATGTATATTTTTTCTTTCCAGGTTGATGGAGACTGCCAGAGAGATGATACGAGAATCACTTCCCATCAAATGCCTTGAAGCAGTTATCCTTGGAATGTATCCTTTAGCTTTATTGAGAACAGACTTGTTATTTTAACAAAACCTATATAAAAAAAAAAAATTAATTGAAACAAAGTTGAAATAAAATAAAATCTAATGTTTACAAAACGTAAATGAATTTTAGAAATAAATTAAAATTAAATAAAAAATAAATAAATATATATATATATATAATAGTTAATTAGCTGATTAGAGTGTGGCACCAGGTGTCTTCAATATTGAACCTTTTCACAATATTCTAATTTTGATCACAATATTCTAAGATGCTGAATTTGGGATTTTCCTTAGTTGTCAGTTATAATCATCAAAATTAAAAGAAATAAACATTTGAAATATATCTGTCTGTGTGTAATGAATGAATGAATATAATATACAAGTTTCACTTTTTGAATGGAAGTAGTGAAATAAATAAACTTTTTGATGATATTCTAATTATATGACCAGCACCTCCTGTATGTATGTATATATATATATATATATATACTCACCTAAAAGATTATTAGGAACACCTTTTCAATTTCTCATTAATGCATTTATCTAATCAACCAATCACATGGCAGTTTCTTCAATGCATTTAGGGGTATGGTCCTGGTCAAGACAATCTCCTGAACTCCAAACTGAATTTCAGAATGGGAAAGAAAGGTGATTTAAGCAATTTTGAGCGTGGCATGGTTGTTGGTGCCAGACGGGCCGGTCTGAGTATTTCACAATCTGCTCAGTCGCTGGGATTTTCACGCAGAACCATTTCTAGGGTTTACAAAGAATGGTGTGAAAAGGGAAAAACATCCAGTATGCGGCAGTCCTGTGGGCGAAAATGCCTTGTTGATGCTAGAGGTCAGAGGAGAATGGGCCGACTGATTCAAGCTGATAGAAGAGCAACTTTGACTGAAATAACCACTCGTTACAACCGAGGTATGCAGCAAAGCATTTGTGAAGCCACAACACGCACAACCTTGAGGCGGATGTGCAACAACAGCAGAAGACCCCACCGGGTACCACTCATCTCCACTACAAATAGGAAATAGAGGCTACAATTTGCACAAGCTCACCAAAATTGACAGGACAGTTGAAGACTGGAAAAATGTTGCCTGGCCTGATGAGTCTCGATTTATGTTCAGACATTCAGATGGTAGAGTCAGAATTTGACGTAAACAGAATGAGAACATGGATCCATCATGCCTTGTTACCACTGTGCAGGCTGGTGGTGGTGGTGTAATGGTGTGGGGGATGTTTTCTTGGCACACTTTAGGCCCCTTAGTGCCAATTGGGCATCGCCACGGCCTACCTGAGTATTGTTTCTGACCATGTCCATCCCTTTATGACCACCATGTACCCATCCTCTGATGGCTACTTCCAGCAGGATAATGCACCATGTCACAAAGCTCGAATCATTTCAAATTGGTTTCTTGAACATGACAATGAGTTCACTGTACTAAAATGGCCCCCACAGTCACCAGATCTCAACCCAATAGAGCATCTTTGGGATGTGGTGGAAAGGGAGCTTCGTGCCCTGGATGAATGCCATCCCACAAATCTCCATCAACTGCAAGATGCTATCCTATCAATATGGGCCAACATTTCTAAAGAATGCTTTCAGCACCTTGTTGAATCAATGCCACGTAGAATTAAGGCAGTTCTGAAGGCGAAAGGGGGTCAAACACAGTATTAGTATGGTGTTCCTAATAATCCTTTAGGAGATTGTATATGAATGAATAAATGAAAATAATAATAATAATAATGGTAATCAAATGAATCATAATCAAAATATGAAACATTTTAATTGTATATAAATAATACTAAAATGTTAAGATCAATAACATGCATTTAGATGTAGGTGAATTTTTCATTTCATGCTGACTTTAACACTCATAATACGTTTGCATTGTGGCTAGCACTCACACTTTCCTCTGAAAATGTACAAATTGAGTGTTTTTGTTTTAGTCTTGAACATCTTTTAGTCCATGACTATAAATCAGTACTCCTAAAGATAATTATTGCCTTTGAGCATTTGCAACACTGATAATTTGTCTCGGGAAAGCCCCATTTCCCCCTTACTTATATGGTTGTTTTTGATATCTCAATTGCTAAACTTGGGATGGAAGACTAAGCAGCGATCTATCAAAGGCAATGTGCTTCAGATCACTGTCTTTCCTCATGATCCCCCACCCTTTCAACTCAGCCCGAAGCTTTTAATTTAAGCTGTTGCTAGGAAACTAGGAGTCGTAGTAGATTCTCCTGAAGGCAGGCACAGCTTCCTATCCATGTAGTGGATGCAGCTGTGCTATTCAGTGCCACTGGGAGGGTGTGCTCTTTCAGGAACTATTAGTGCCAGTTATCTCAGCAGACCCAGGACAGGGGTTAACACAAGGTGAATGTCATCATCGTCCGCGCAAATGCCAAGTGTTGCAAAGAAACGTTCTGAAGAGCTGCTTTGCAGATTGTGGTGTTTCACAGGAGCCGCAGTGTAGACTTCACTTTGAGTTAAGAACCTCATGGCTCATTAGTTGCAAATAGATGGTTTCTCTCCGTGCAGATTTGTAGATTTGAGCGGGAAGATGAAGGGTTCCAGTTTACGTCACTTTGAGATTTACATCTCTGTGTTCAAAACCTGTCTTTTAATCTACAGAGTTCTCAATGCAGTTCTTGTAAAGTGTTTGATTTCAAATGCAAAATTTAAACGTAAGCTTGGTGAACAGCTTTGGAGAATTTTATGCTTCCCCATTCAAAGAAACAGGAGCTGTACTTGCATGACTGAAAAAACTGAGGCGTTTCAAAGATGGCCTCCGATTGAAATGACTTGCCTTAAAGTGACTTTGGATGTTACCCAATCAAAACTTTCGGAGAGGTGGCTCTCAACCAGTGGTATGAGTTTGGGGGCGGAGCTTCCTAGTCTAATTCCATTTGGGGATGCTAGTAGCGCACAACTTACAACAACTTTAAAAGTTGGGTCTGAAAGTCAAAAAAAGATATTCTGATAAAAAAAAATTGTCTTAACTGTAGATGTTTGTCCATGATAGATTACCCGAAAAAGAGTTTTTGCATTTATCTATTGTTTCGATTATATGGAGAGGGCATATTTTTTCCACTTTTTAAAAAATATGCAAGGTCAGTGCTTCTATTATATCACAAGGGCACCCTCAAAAGGCTGTGTGCATATTCAAATGAATAAAATAAAAAATGAGTGCGTTCTCACACTGTGTTCTTGGAACCTATAGCAGAAGTAATCCCCGCAGGTTTCAGAATGTGTGCCTTGCAGATAAGAATGTTGAAATTCACGGCACTGCTACTGAGAGGATCACATGACCCTACTGATGGGTAATGTGATCCTCTGGTGTCTTCTCATTGTAACACTGGTGGGGGGTTTTGTGGGTGTGTGTTTCTGTGTACACACACAGAGAGAACGAAACTCAAAGAGTTGCAGAGGAACAAAACATATGGAATGGGCCTGTATTTTCTTTAAGGGCGTTTTCAGACCTGTAGATTGTTTGCTTTGTTTTCCGAAAAAGGGTCATCATTTGTTACAATGTTGCATTTTCTTCTTGGTTCAGTTCGCTTTCACAGGGCAGCATTTCAAAGTGTACCAAAATGTGTTTATGCAGGTCACATGGGAGTAAAACTGTCCTCTTACTGATCAGGGTTCACCTGTTTACGTTCCTCTGCGTCATCCTTCAAGATGTGGCTTTATCCGTAGATGTTGTGACACACTCTAACTTATACAACCGCTCTGACTGATAAATTATATATACACAATTTATTTATGTGTGTGTGTGTGTAATAATAATGAAACTGGAACCATCTGCAATCTGTAACAACTTTTCTGTTTATTGTACCAACTTCCAAGGCCATAATTTACATTAACCAATAATTTTCCAGCCTACTGTTTATGAACCAGTCAAATCCTAATGGATTTAATCAAGCCCTGCTCTACATTTTCCCCCCAGAAATGGCATGTACTAAAGTTAAATGCATTGTGGGTGTATTTTGTTGCTCTTTTGACCCCTACATGGCAAAAAAATATATTCTTAACATCTATTTTCTTATTTTGCAGTTAAAACCTTACATTTTATTTATCTTTTTTTTTTTTTTAATGGAAAACAAGTAAAGAACATCTTATTAAAAGAGGACATTTTGCAATGTAGAGTTGTGAAAACTATTCTGAATCTGAGGAATCTTTTTTTCTTTTTGTGGATCACTGGAGTCTTTGATTAATAGATGAATGTGCTTGTGTTATAGAATACAAGCATATTGTGCTGGTGATTGTCTTTGAAAGGCAGATGGCGAAGCAGTGAAGCAGTTCCAGTACGTTGCGTTGTGTTGTTGGACACACATGGTTTAACAGATCTGTGGTATGCGCTCTTGGCTGACTTGGCCGCTTGTGCCGTACCCAACAGCAAAACGACACAGGCCCACTGTTTACAGACAAGTGTGATGATGATTCATTTAAAGGGTGGTTGTAAAGCATAATTTCCTCATTTTAGCAACCTCAAGGCCACGAGTTCAAATTTAGCATCAGAATAGAGAACAGCAATCATGCTAATCTCTTTCCAGTTTGTTTGTACTCTAATTCTCAAATTACATAATGGATACCCTAAAACCAGCACCACTCAGTTTACTGATGTGATTGATGCCATTAAGGTCAAAAAGTAGTCTTATTTTGTCCCTAGTTGCAGATGAATCCTGGTGTGAACCCTGCAGATAGACTCACAGCCTGGTGACTCCTCGTGGCAGCAACTGCCGCATCATGTGTGGCCATGCCGCAGTGAGCACTGATCGCTTACATAAGACTACAGAAGAGATCAGGCAGAGACAAGGAAAAGCCCGAGGGGAAGGCCAGTCTAGCCGAGTGTCTGCTGACCAACTTCAATCGCATCCCTGCCACTTTATGGAATCAGAAGGTTTTTGTTTGACTTGAGATGTTTGGCTTTTTATTTTAATTATTTCATTAGAGTTTGTTTGTAATATATACAGTATATATATATTTATTTATTTTATTTATTTAAATTATTTTAATAGTATATACATACAGGGCCTAAAATTAATGTTTTTCCACACCTGCCACACCTGTGACTTAAAGGGTTAGTTCAACCCAAAATGAAAATTATCCCATGATTTACTCACCCTCAAGTCATCCTAGGTGTGTATGACATTCTTCGTTCAGTCGAACACAATTGGAGATATAATTTAAAAAAATGTCCTGGCTCTTCCAAGCTTTATAATGGCAGTGAATGTTGCTCTGTTTTTGAAGTCCTTGAAGGGTTAGTTCACCCAAAAATGAAAATTCTGTCATTAATTACTTACCCTCATGTCCGACACCCGTAAGACCTCCGTTCATCTTCGGAACACAAATGAAGATATTTTAGTTGAAATCCGATGGCTCAGAAAGGCCTCCATTGGCACAATGCACTTTACACTCTCAAGACCCACAAAAGGTACTAAAGACGTTACAAAGTCCATCTCACTACAATAGTTTTTGTGGGCAAAAAACCCCCTAAATAACGACTTGTATAGTGATGACCGATTTCAAAACACAGCATCATGAAGCTTTGAAGCGTTATGAATCAGTGAGTTGATTCAGCGGTTTGGATCGCCAAAGGCACGTGATTTCAGCAGTTTGGCGGTTTGACACACGGTCCGAATCATGATTCAACTCGCTGATTCATAACGCTTCGAAGCGTCATGATGCAGTGTTTTGAAATCGGTGTCGAACGACATGAGGGTAAGAAATTAATGACAGAATTTTCATTTTTGGGTGAACTAACCCTTTAAGTGTGCATCTATATCCACCATAACAGCTCCACACGGTACTGCTCATTCATCTTACGGAAAAAGTGTAACGCCTCTCACAGTTCAAAATGCTTACGCTATGTCTGGCGAGTGGAACTGGTGTGCAATGTCGTCAGACATAGCGTAAGCATTTTGAACTGCGATCGACCCAAAGCTAGATAATTTACTAATAAAGTTTTAAATATGGATATTTATCTTACACAAACGCTATCGATTCGCTTCAGAAGGCCTTTATTAAGACCCCCGGAGCCGTGTGGAGCAGTTTTATGATGATATAGATGCACTTTTATGGACTTCAAAAACAGAACAACATTCACTGCCATTATAAAGCTTGGAAGAGCCAGGACATTTTTCTATTGTGTTCGTCTGAAAGAAGAAAGTCATATACACCTAGGATGACTTGAGGGTGAGTAAACCATGGGGTAATTTTCATTTTTGGGTGAACTAACCCTTTAAGAAAAGGTACCGGCCATAAATATTTTTTACCGGCACACCAACATTTTAGAGACCAGTGAAAATTTACAATTCTCTATTCCAATTTACCACAGCTAAATCAATTAGCCTAATATAACTTTAAAACATTAAAGACAAGTAAACAGTCAGTAATAAAATAAGAACAAATAATCAAATCACAAGCAAAAATACAATATAACAAAGATACAAATAAAATATACAGTCCATTTCAGGTTTTTCAGGTAGGTCTGACAGTAGTTAGTCAGGTACAGAAATTAAATAAAGTAAGCAAATGTAAAATAACACTGCATAGTCTTCATTGTATAAATTAAACATCCTTATGGATGAATCCTTATTAAAGTTACAAAAGTTATTCAGTCTTTGTCCTTTGATTAACATTAAAAACACCAGCAGGAATATTAGGCTGCTGTCACTTTAAAAGCGAATGTACCAGTCTAGTATATTGTTACTGTACTCAGAAGTCATTGCCACAAGTGTTATGGGTGGTTGGTAGGGTGTTGTTAAAGTAGAGTGTTTTTTGTGTGTTATGTGGCTGCTAGGGAGTTCTGGGTGGTTGCTATAGGTCATTTTTTAGGGCGTTCTTGTTGGTGCTTGCCCTTGTAAATGTTGTTCCTGTTATACAGTAGTAGGTGGTTGCTAAAATGTTATTATGCAGCTTTTAAGGCATTCAGAGTGGGGTTTTTTGTGTGTTATGTGGTTGCTAGGCCAGTGCTAGGATGTTCTTGTTGCAAAGCTGGTCACAACAATTCTAGATTGGTTGCTAGGGAATTGCTATGCACATAGAATTGCTATGAATTGTTCAGTGTGGTAGCGAGTTATGTGGTTACTAGAGAGTTCTGTATGGTTAGATATGCCTTGAGTAGTTCAGTGTAAATATATGGGATTATTTCTCATATTTCACCTGATTGTTCACCTGACACTCCTCAACAAACCGCATAATTGGATGTGTCATTTATGTCTCTAGCACAAATGGTTACACTCTGAATTTCCAAAATTGAGTTAGGAAGCATTATTTTAAAATAATAAACTCAATTAAGCTTTCAGTCAGAGTGTCAGTTCTGAGAATATACACACATTTTAGAGGTTATATATCTTAGGTGAGTTTTAAATGAAAAAGCTAGTTGTTAATTCATTGCCTGATTCACAGCACGGCACGCCATCTTTTTATTGACCTAGAGTAGCCGATTGATTTTCAGGAAGTGTGACTGAAACCTAACTTACTGAATGTAAATCAGGTTTGAAAAATCAATAGTTCACATTAAGTTGAGAGGATTTAGTATTTTTCATGAAACTCTTTGGTATCCTCCTGAATTTGAACAAAGATAAAAATCAATTTGCCATTTAATTATCACCTCATTCTTAAGCAGCTGCTTCTGGGCTTGACAATTATTCTGATTTCAACCTGTCTTGAGTAAACCCATCACAAATGAACGTTACACGAAACTGTACTGTTAATAAAATCCTTGACCCAATTGCCATTAGCTACCTAACCAACGGTCTGACCTCTGTGGAGCGGTTCCCCATCAGCTTTAAGACCCAGTTCTCCGGCCACCACTTCCATCACGTGGTGCTGGGCGTTTACTGTAACGGCCGCTACGGCACCCTGGGTATGAGTCGGCGTGCTGACCTTATGGACAGATCTCTGAGTTTTCGTACACTCAGCGAATTGGTGTTCGACTTTGAGGACTCATACCGCCGCTACCAGCACACCATGAAGAAGATCAAAATCGGCCTGTACGTGCCCCACAATCCACATGTTTTCCAGCCTATTGAGTGGAACTATCTGGTGATCAACGCCTGCAAGCAGGGCCATGAGGACATGCGCAAAGAGCTGGAGAAGCACGGCCGTGACATGAGGATGAAGGTGAGTCCATATAGCCTTCTATGCCACAGTGTTATAGTATCGTTGATACACTGTTATAGTTTTTGTTAAAGCTGCAGTCCGTAAGTTTGACCTCTTTGATGCCATCTCTGTTTGAACACATCTTCTGATGTTATCTTCTGTACATGGGTTGTGTATCGGCATGGCTCCTCAGCACGGAAGAATCTAATGTTTTGAGGTTTATGTGTGGGTTGTCTATCAACGCACCAGTTGTCAACGATGATTTTGGTTTGGAACTTTCTGGATTACAAGCAGCCATCAAAATGACAAGTTTAATTACATTCCAGCTGCTGTAAACAAACAATCTACCACCTGCAGCATCCACACACGGGTTACTACTACTAGCCCAGACTCCTTTATACAGACGTGACGTAATGACACAAAGCCGAATGGCGGAAGCTCGTATTTCCCGTGGAAATCTACCAGTACCACTAAAATTATAACACATTATTACAAGCTTACTGTTGTGAATCGGGCTAAGGCAAGGAGATAGTTTTGAACACTGGCTGGTTATGTACTTGCTCAAAAATGGATTTTGGACCATTTTTAACCAAAAAAAGTTACAAACTACAGCTTTAATGTTTTAAAAAAAATTGTATATATAAAAATATATATATATATATATAATATTCTGTTTTTATTTTATTTTTAGTTAAAAGTTTTAGTAATTTTGTTGTGTGTTTTTGTCTTTTCTACTAATCTATAATATATAGTTTTTGTATATATAGTTAAATGCGTATTTTTTTAGTAATTTCTTTGTCATGGTTTATTTAGTTTTAGTTATTTTAGGACTACATGAAAATGAGAAATGTTGCCTTGCAACTAGCTGAGTTAAAATAAGTTTAAGTTTATTTATATTTCATTTAAATTTAATATTTGTACTTATATTTTTTAATAGTTTAAAAGTGTTTGTTTTTCTTAAATAGTTTTAGCTTGACAGCAGTTTTAGTTACTACAACTACATAGTTTATAACTTTGCATTTAAAAAATGCAAAAATGAAAATCGTTAGCCTCATAGCATAATTGCCCAGATCATATTTAAATGTTTTTGGACTTAGGCAATTATGCTATGAGGCTAACGAAATGTTTAATCAAAATATCATAACTATAATATATTATTGATATTTTCTACAAGTATATTGTTGAGATATTTTATAAATATATTATTGATATTCATTTTTATGCTGTCTTACATTTTTGCCAAAATGACATATCTTAGGTTTTGGAACAGAGACCTACACTGCATCTGAAATCGAAAACTTCCCTACTATATAGTATGCGGAAAGCAGTACGTCAAAAGAGTAGTATGTCTGAATACATAATGAAAAGTCTCTGGATGACCTACTAAATCCACCAAGATTCAGAAGTGCACATTTGAGGGACACTTTACTATCCCGTCAGGCCACGGGAGAGGATTTATGAATGGAAATGAAACGATGCAGCTGACGCTGGTAGGTCACATAACAATAACAACATGGCGGTTGTAGTACGTCCGAATTTCATTCATACAATATAGAGCATACGTTTTAACGGTCGCAAAGTAAATTCAAATTCAGCTAATTCAGTGGGAACTAAATAAGGTCAGTCTTCCTGTGGGAGATGGAGCCACATTACAAAGATCACGCTTGCCTGTACTGTTGTTATTTTAAAGTAACATTTATGTTTTACTCTGGTTCAGTTAAGATTGAACTAGGATCAGCAGAGTTCGTATTTGTCCTTGGATGTCTCTGAAGAGTTAAACCAGCAGACTAGCTTAAGATCATCTGTATGACTGTAATTTGGGATATGTTTATCATGTAGACAGTAAAAAGTAGGTCATGTGCTCCCAGTTTCTCAGATGCGGCCTTGACTTGACCGCAGTCAGCTGTGACATAGTTTCCATGAAGAGCGAGAGCAGAGAGTGGAAATTGCGCTCTGAATGTTTGAAAGGAATGCATCTTTTTATGGATGTTGAACAATTTGGGACTGTTCAAAACCTAAATGATTTTGCAGTTTGCCTTGCATGTGAGAGGAATGCATATACATTCCTGAATTCATATATACACACCTATCAGGCATAACATTATGACCACCGTCCTAATATTGTGTTGGTCTCACTTTTGCTGCCAAAACACCCCTGACCCGTCAAGCCATGGACTTCACTAGACCCCTGAAGGTGTGTTGGGGTATCTGGCACCAAGATGTTTGCAGCAGATCCTTTAAGTCCTGTAAGTTGTGAGGTGGGGCCTCCATGGATCAGACTTATTTGTTATTGTGCACCCTGCATCCTGGTGCCATGTGTTCGCCAGGTAAGCGACGCACATGCACCCGGCCATCCATGCGATGTAAAAGAAAGCGTGATTCATCAGACCAGGCCACCTTATCCATTGCTCCGTGGTCTAGTTCTGCTGCTCACGTGCCCACTGTTGGTGCTTTCAGCAGTGGACAGGGGTCAGCATGGGCATCCTGACTGGTCTGTGGCTATGCAGCCCCATACACAGCAAACTATGATGCATTGTGTATTCTGACACCTTTCTAAAAGAACAAGCACTAACTTCTTGAGCAATTTGAGCTACAGTAGCTCGTCTGTTTGATCAGACTACACAGGTCTGCCTTCACTAGCCTTGGCCACCCATGACCATATCGCCGGATCACAACTGTTCCTTCCTTGGACCACTTTTGACGGATACTGACCACTGCAGACCGGGAGCACCCCACAAGAACTGCAGTTTTGGAGATGCTCTTACCCAGTCGTCTAGCCATCACAATTTGGCCCTTGTCAAACTCGCTCAAATCCTTACGCTTGCCCATTTTTCCTGCTTCTAACACATCAACTTTGAGGACAAAATGTTCACTTGCTGCCTAATATATCCCACCCACTAACAGGTGCCGTGATGAAGAGATAATCAATGTTATTCACTTCACCTGTCATAATGTTATGCCTGATCGGTGTGGTGTATATACAGGGAGTGCAGAATTATTAGGCAAGTTGTATTTTTGAGGATTAATTTTACAACATTAATAATTAAACAACAACCATGTTGTCAATGAACACAAAAAACTCATTAATATCAAAGCTGAATATTTTTGGAAGTGGTTTTTAGTTTTAGCTATTTTAGGGGGATATCTGTGTGTGCAGGTGACTATTACTGTGCATAATTATTAGGCAACTTAACAAAAAACAAATTTATACCCATTTCAATTATTTATTTTTACCAGTGAAACCAATATAACATCTCAACATTCACAAATATACATTTCTGACATTCAAAAACCAAACAAAAACAAATCAGTGACCAATATAGCCACCTTTCTTTGCAAGGACACTCAAAAGCCTGCCATCCATGGATTCTGTCAGTGTTTTGATCTGTTCACCATCAACATTGCGTGCAGCAGCAACCACAGCCTCCCAGACACTGTTCAGAGAGGTGTACTGTTTTCCCTCCTTGTAAATCGCACATTTGATGATGGACCACAGGTTCTCAATGGGGTTCAGATCAGGTGAACAAGGAGGCCATATCATTAGATTTTCTTCTTTTATACCCTTTCTTGCCAGCCACGCTGTGGAGTACTTGGACGCGTGTGATGGAGCATTGTCCTGCATGAAAATCATGTTTTTCTTGAAGGATGCAGACTTCTTCCTGTACCACTGCTTGAAGAAGGTGTCTTCCAGAAACTGGCAGTAGGACTGGGAGTTGAGCTTGACTCCATCCTCAACCCGAAAAGGCCCCACAAGCTCATCGTTGATGATACCAGCCCAAACCAGTACTCCACCTCCACCTTGCTGGCGTCTGAGTCGGACTGGAGCTCTCTGCCCTTTACCAATCCAGCCACGGGCCCATCCATCTGGCCCATCAAGACTCACTCTCATTTCATCAGTCCATAAAACCTTAGAAAAATCAGTCTTGAGATATTTCTTGGCCCAGTCTTGACGTTTCAGCTTGTGTGTCTTGTTCAGTGGTGGTCGACTTTCTGCCTTTCTTACCTTGGCCATGTCTCTGAGTATTGCACACCTTGTGCTTTTGGGCACTCCAGTGATGTTGCAGCTTTGAAATATGGCCAAACTGGTGGCAAGTGGCATCTTGGCAGCTGCACGCTTGACTTTTCTCAGTTCACGGGCAGTTATTTTGCGCCTTGGTTTTTCCACACGCTTCTTGCGACCCTGTTGACTATTTTGAATGAAACGCTTGATTGTTCGATGATCACGCTTCAGAAGCTTGGCTATTTTAAGACTGCTGCATCCCTCTGCAATATATCTCATTATTTTTGACTTTTCTGAGCCTGTCAAGTCCTTCTTTTGACCCATTTTGCCAAAGGAAAGGAAGTTGCCTAATAATTATGCACACCTGATATAGGGTGTTGATGTCATTAGACCACACCCCTTCTCATTACAGAGATGCACATCACCTAATATGCTTAATTGGTAGTAGGCTTTCCAGCCTATACAGCTTGGAGTAAGACAACATGCATAACGAGGATGATGTGGTCAAAATACTCATTTGCCTAATAATTCTGCACTCCCTGTATATACTTTTCCCTTCAAGATAGTATGTGAATTTTTGTTTCTTTTTTAAAGTCTTTTTGTCTAACGAATTATTAAACTAGTCATCTTTGATTCAAAGATATAACAAACATTTGTGGGTTTGCAGAAATTGCTTGTGCATTCAAGACAACATGAAATCAAAATTGACTTGGCAATCCATCTTGAAAGATTTCCTTTATGTACTGAAAACCCAGCATCTGGCATCACCAGCATGGAGCCAATGTGTCATTCATTATAAATCTCACCCTAAAAATAAACTATAACGATTGAGAACATTGCAATGTCAAGTTGCCTCTTATCACTTGTGCTTCTCGTTTGGGGAAAGCACAATATATCGAGCAACTAAGAGTTTGGGAAATCTGTTGTGCTCTAGCATAATGAAGTTAATGAACGTCATCAAGTTAATGAACGTAATGTGGAGTCTTTTATAACGCTAGCTTTATTTGTGCTGCAGTCACTAATGAGAAAACGCAGTGAGAGCGATTCCGCTTTGCTCCCTGTGGTGTGAAAAAGTTCAAGCCATAACCATTTCATAAACTGACTGTAGATTTGTTGTTTTCTTGCACCGGCCCCCTGCCAGGCTGATGATAGGCACTATTCCTCATCTGTTCATTTCTCAGCTTGCTTTTTACCACCTTGAAGATTTTGAGCCCTTTTTCATTTTAACTGCCTTGAAATCCTAATTTCATGAACAAACTGAAGATAAAAATGATCTGTATTACCTCATTGACTATATATAATTGTACTTTATAATTAAATTTGCATATTAGCTTATTTATATTCACAGATATATAAATAATGAATATAAAATATATGAAATGTATGAAAGTTTTAAAACTTCTGGGTTTTATTACAGATCCTCAAGTCGTCCAGCGCTCAGTCTCCAATCAAAGAACGAACTCGGGGCAAGTCTTTATCACCGCGCCGCCGATCAGCCAGCAGTCCCCAAAGACGCCAACACCTCCACAGAAGAGACAAATCGTAAGTAATGGACACTTAGATGTTGTGAAATACATCCAGTCGCTTGGTAGAAAAGTCAAGAAAATGAGTATAAACGCAGTCTTAAGCTGTTAGTGATTTATCGGCAGTGACTTGTCAGGACTTGCATCAGGCCATGGAAGCTTAAAAAGTAATTACTTTGCAGTCCATTTATTAAATGTTGACACATTTTTAGTCATCTTCATTTTTTGGGGGCTCATGCGCTTTGAATGTAATTTGACAGCTTTTATTAAAAAACGTCTGAAAATAAGCCATTCAAGGAGTGTTCACATTGACAGAAATTAAATCTGTGGAGGTCACAGAGACACTGTGCCTACATTTGCTTGACTGATGCGGAAAACTTTGTATTTATAAAAATCGACTACATTACCCACACACAAACATACATATATGTATGCTGCTTACATACATTTTTGTGGAAACCATGATGCTTTTTTCAGGTTTCTTTTGTGAATAGAAAGTGAATAGAATAGTTCTCAAAATAACTATTTATTTGAAATATATATATTTTTGACATTTTAACTTAACTGTTTACTTTTAATCCATTTAATGCATGCTTGCTGAATAAAAAAATTGTATAAAATAATTAATGTCTTTCTAAACTAACTTTTGAATGTTAGTGTATGTATGTATGTATGTATGTATGTATGTATGTGTGTGTGTACACTCACCTAAAGGATTATTAGGAACACCATACTAATACTGTGTTTGACCCCTTTTCGCCTTCAGAACTGCCTTAATTCTACGTGGCATTGATTCAACAAGCTGCTGAAAGCATTCTTTAGAAATGTTGGCCCATATTGATAGGATAGCATCTTGCAGTTGATGGAGATTTGTGGGATGCACATCCAGGGCACGAAGCTCCCGTTCCACCACGTATGGACATCTTTACTCTCCGCCATCGCACCAACTAAATTCAAAATGTAGCACGCGCTATGGTGTGCTTCCTGAACATTGAACAACGGTCCGTGTGAATCAGATCCCTGCACATATAGTGCGCGTCATAGGAATTTAACGAGGCTTCGAGGCCGAGTTTTTGCCTCAAGGAATTTTTGTAATCGAGTTAATCGAGTAACTCGATGAATCGTTTCAGTCCTATAATTCACACTGCGTGAATGTCACTCATGTGCACGAGCACCGATTTACCTATGATTTAGGGCATTTGTCGGCGATTTTGCAAAACCTGTCGGCGAGTCAAAATCGGGCAGTGTGAGCTTGGCATTACTTGCTCACAGCAGCGTGTCGTGTAATAAATCGATGCATCACTCGATTCTGAGATTTTCAGAATGCATCGCGATTCTCTCTCAAATCGATTCTTCAAGCTTAGTTTTTAACAGCAGATGGCACTCTAGGCTAGTTTTTAACCTCACACTCAAATGCTGACGAAGAAGAGCGCTGAAGAAGAGCACTCGTGCGTTCGGCTGAGTCTGAGAATCTACTTGCACCTCAGAATGCTTTTATGACACGAGATGAATGTAAACGGCCCACTTTTTTGAACTTTATGAATTATTATTTTATAGTAGGTTCAAGTGGTGTGTGTAAGGAATTGGAAGCAAGTAGAGCCAATACGGCAGTTTCTAAAGCATGCAGTGCTAAAGCAAAACTAAGCTCAGAATCGATTTGAGAGAGAATGGCGATGCATTCAGAAGATCTCAGAATCGATCCAGAAACATTTCTCGATTCGCAATGCATCGATTTATTGTCCCAGCCCTATGCAGCAGCGTAGCAGATCTATTCTGCCAAGACCAAACATATCACATTGCCATACCCATTTCCCATGCCATGTCATAATGGAAATATATATTACAACAAAATTCCAGCTCTTTTTTTGAAAATGAGTAATTTTGACACTTTTCCACTTCAAATCGCAGTTAGTGTGAACACTCAACATTTGTAGACACTTCGTAAGCTTTTGTAGCAGTCAATAAAGTTACTGAACACTGAAGACGACACATTGTCTGCTCATGTTTCGTGTTGATGCAGTTGCCTTAACCCGGTGCATTCTCATTAGAGCTGTGATGGTGACACTGCAAAGCAGGTGGTGGTAATTCGTTGACTAATCTCCTCTAGCAGCACACGGTTGGCGGCTTCTCATGTTACCAAAGCACGACCATGTACCTCTCGTCCAGGCATGTTGACTTCAATGTTTCTAAAGCAGCACGGCACAAGTACTAGTGGAGAGGCTCTTTTATCATGCTGAGTGGACCAGAAAGCCCCTTTTAGCACTGCTGATCACTTTACAAGGGAGACCTCGGGCTGCTTTTGTTTGTGGTGTTGAGGAAATAAGACTCCTTTCCTCTTAGTTCTGCCCCTGGGAAATATAGGCAGTGCTCTGTATCTACTTGGAACAGAGTCATAAAAAGTGACATAGTGATAGATAAGCTTCCTCTCTGATAGAAGTGGCTGTTTTAGCAAGACTTAAACACAAAGGGATCCCTAAGCTGTGGAAAAAACAGGGAGTTAGGAGTAGTTATTTAGGCGAAGTGGCGTTTTAAACACCCTCTCCTGTCAGTACATCTGCCCTCAGCCATTACACTGTGTTGGCGTTCGCTCTAATAGGATGTGAATCCAATGCAACAGCTGTGGTGGATGCGGGCCTCACTGACATGTCACGCTCAAATGAACCATTGAATAATCCTACCACATGAGCATACAGTGATAATCAGCAGGTTGGTCCTGTTGTGTTTTAGCATTTCAGAGCTAGGCGTCTAATGATGTAACTTCATCCTCTGATGCAACGGATTATGTTAAAGCCGGTGTGCTTTAGTGTGTGTTGGGGAGTAACTAAAGGTGCGGTCACATTTACCGTTTCTCAGCGAATTTTTGCATGTGAATTCCAGTCATTTCAATAGGAATCCATGCAATCAGGGATTCCACGATTCCTCCGAGCAGGGCTTAAGTTGGTCATGCAGATTCGGCACGTTGATGGAAAGCTGATTGGTTTGAAAGTGACTTCTGTGTGAGTGGTGCTTCATTCATCACCGTTTTTGAAATTTCGCTAATGTGACCTCACCTTTTGTTGCATTGCTCATAATTAACAATTTTATTTTAGTAGTGTGACCGTAGTTTCCAAATGAATGTAGGTTTTCCAGTAACTCCAGTAACTAGCTGTAATTGAAATAAAAATATTAGAAGAAAAAATGAAATAAATAAATTGAAGTTAAATTACTAAAACTAATAGGTTCCAAATAATTCATAAAAATGACAAAAGCACATACATGTACTAAAACAAACTGAAAATATAAAAATAAAAGCTAATTCAAAATATTATAGTTCTATAATAGTTATGAGACAGAAGAACATGATGAACCAATTCATTAAAATGAATCAGACTTTCCAGTGAATCGGTTCATCCTAAATGGTCTAATGATCATATGTAGAGATGGAAAGTCCAGTTGACTCAAAGTGAATTGGTTCATTAAAGGGATAGTTCACCCAAAAATGAAAATTCTGTCATCATTTACTCACCATCAAGTTGTTCCAAACCTGTATGAGTTTCTTCGTTCTGCTGAACACAAAAGAAGATATTTTGAAGAGTGTTTGTAACAAAGCAGAGAGCAACCATTGACTATCATAGTATTTTTGTCCCTACTATGGTAGTCAATGGTTGCTCTCTCTGCTTGGTTACAAACACTCCTCAAAATATCTTAATTTGTGTTCAGCAGAACAAAGAAACTCATACAGGTTTGAAACAACTTGAGGATGAGTAAATGATGATAGAATTTTCATTTTTGGGTGAACTAACCCTTTAAGAGGGTTCATGCAAATGAACAGATTCAGAAAAATGATTTCTGATTCAAGTCTCTGCAGTATTTTCAGTTATGTAGATTTGGGTGTTTTTGCTTTATTTGGTATAAACGTACCTTTTCAGGTTTGACACCCTAATTGAAATGAATTAAATCAAAACATTTTACTTAAGTGCTCAAGTGATGTTTTGTCTTAAAATGATGTAAGATAATGATTGTCAATGACGCTCATCTAGCGTATGTTTGTGTTGATAAGCAATTTAAAAATGCCACAGCAACGTTGTAGCTTGAGCCGTTGAGTTTTATTTAATCGCATGTATTGTAGCGCTGCTGTTGACGTGTCTAAAAAGAAATCTTGATTGTTGTGTCTTACAATGCTGTAATTATTTAGTCAATCTAACGCACCTCCCAGATGAGAGGCTGAACGCACATGGCATGAAATGATCCCAAAGTTTAGACTGCAGATCTGTGGACCTCCTGCTTCCCGATTGAAGCTATTTTTGCTGTGTTCTATAGCACCTTCCTGTCACATGCTCTGAGATGTTAATTACTGAGCCCCACATATACACTAGCGTGCCAGGCAGCTGCTGAAACACACCACCCATTTAATGTCAGTATCACCCTCAATTACACAGAAGAATTGCACAGCACATGCATCTCTTGGCAGATGAGTTGGTTAATTCACTTACAGTGGAAAGAATTATTAAGTTACGAAGTGAATCTGCGCTCTAACCCCCCTCAGTTCTGCAGTTGATGATTATGAAGTTTTTCCACACTGTAAACCCGCATAAGATGGCAAAACAAAGAAAGAAAGAGGTAATCAGTTGCCTCAAAGCTTAAAGGGTTAGTTCACCCAAAATTGAAAATAAAGTCAGTAATTACTCACCCTCATGTTGTTCCAACCATGTAAGACCTTCGTTCATCTTCGGAACATAATTTAGTATATTTTTGATGAAATCTGAGAGCTGTCTCACTCCTCCATAGGCTTTCAGAGGGTTGAAACTTGATGGCCCAGAATAGTAAGTAAAAACGTCATTTAAGGAGTCCAAATGACTACAGTGGCTCTGTATTAAGTCTATCATGCGACGAAAATACTTTTTGAGCGGAAAAACAACAAAAATAACGAATTTATCCCACTATATACTCTCTGACGAGAGTTCGCGGGAGTGCCACGACGCATGCGCGAGTTCTCACGCATGCGTCGTGGCACTCCCGCGAACTCTTGTCAGAGGCTCAAATTGAACAATAATAGTGGGATGAAGTCGTTATTTTTGTTGTTTTTCCGCTCTTCAAGTTTCAACCCTCTGAAAGCCTATGGAGGAGTGAGACAGCTCTCAGATTTCATCAAAAATATACTAAATTATGTTCCGAAGATGAACGAAAGTCTTACATGGTTGGAACAACATGAGGGTGAGTAATTACTGACTTTATTTTCAATTTTGGGTGAACTAACCCTTTAAGTTAGCAGAACTTGAAGATTTTTATTGTGTAATCATACATTTGAATTGCTCTGAACTTGGAAATATAGTAGGCAAATTCATACATTTAACTTAAAAATATCATGTAATCTCACATTGTTTTTAGTAGTGAAAACTTGACTAGCTTTAACTAGCTAGTTCAATAAATGCCACCTTGCCACCTTTGGTAGCATTAGCATAGCACTTGCTGAATCAGGACAGCAATATAATACATTTAACATATATCTGTTCTCAAACTAAGCTCATGCTCCAATGCTCACCATGTTGGTAACCCTACAAAAAAAAAAAAAAAACTCTTCTAAACTAGCATAACAAAACATGAAACACTACTAAATCTCCCATTTAATGTTAATCTTGCTCGAAAATCATAATATTAAACTTAATTTTGCCATTTACTGTCCCTTTTTGGTGTCATGTAGCCTGGATGCCAGACGAACTAAGCCCCGCCCACAATTTTTTTTTGCACGGGCAGTTCGGTCTGGACTTGATCCATAGAGAAGTAATTATGCCCGAACAGAAACTGTTCGGACCAATGAAATTGTCAGGGCGGGCTTTAGACGATGATGGACAGATGATAAACAGTAAAATAATAATCATCCACGTCATCAAAGGCGCTTGGGTTGAATTTGTTCTAATCCTAAACGGAGAACTTGTTCGTATATGCATTCACCGTTACTATTTCTCTCAGAAATGATGATCGTGTTGGTAAGCACTCTGTGTATCCTTAAATTCTTTTTTTACAACACCGGCAAAGATCGTTTACACTCATCTTCTTCTTCTAACGTGACTTATTCCAGCGTGCGTGCAGACAGGGTTGCCAAGTTTTTACAGCAAAACTCGCCCAACTGCTACTCAAAACTAGCTAAAAACAAGCCAAATAGCTTTCCGGGTGGGGGGGTTCTCCGGGAAAAATGGCATTTGGGGGGTAAAATATGTTATTTTGGCTGGACTGCCTGCTAAATTTCGCATTCCTGGGTCTGTATATCACATAATTGGGGTCGCTTCAACCCCCGGACTTGGCAACACAGTGCAGTTGAGTTCTGTTGACATTTGACAACTAACGTTATGCGTCGCTCCGTTGCTCTGATTGGTTGTAGGTCTATCCAATTGAGGTCTTTCCTGGTTCGGTTTAAACACGCCCCATAATCACAGCCCAACGGAGCAGTATCAGACTCAAATTCTGACTAGAATTGAGTATGACGACGTCAGGCTAGGTGTCATGGCAAAACATGCTGGGAAATAGAAATCCCATCCCAGTTCCGGTTTAATTTAAGTTAGGGCGTTTTCACACCTACCTTGTTTGGTCCGGATTTTCGGACTTTTCAGTTTGGTCCAAATCAAAATTGCAGGTGTGAAACCTCCCCCGTACCACGGTCCGGAACAGACGAAATTTGGTCCGACGAAAAGAGGTAGTCTCGGTCCGGATCAAACTGAACAAAGGTTCGGTTCGTTTCTAGTGTGAAAGCATTTTCTGTATGGTTCGGACTTTCAGACCATTTACAGGAAGTTCCTGTTTATGTTTAAATATTATAATGTTATTTTTAAATTCAATCTAGGCTACATTGATTATGAAAAGTGAAAATATGCGCAATATGTCAGAAGACAGAAAGTCAGAAATAATTTTGAACGAAATTTTGTATGATTTTGCTTAGAAAGCATTTCTTTAATGGGAATTTCGTTTTGTATAAATTGTATCTTGATTTTAATCAACGTTTAATCAGATAATTGCCTGGATTTAATAAATAAGAAGCAAAAAGAATAGCAGACAATAATCGCGGGAGCGATCATGCTTTACACATGAACTGGAGCAGGTCTCAAATAAACCGAAACTCAGCAGGCTACTCATCTCACAAACATGAGAAATATGTGTATATAAAGCTTGAAATGTCCACTTTTAAACGTAACGAATAAAAAAATAGTCAAGCAATGCGCATTGCGCACTGTTCAATAGTGGCGGTGATATGCGTCCGTTCATTCATTCTTATCAAAGACGCTGACGTCAGACGCACGTCCGTTTACAAACCAATCAATGTCCAGATGCAGCCCACAAGGATGATGACGAGTGGACGCAAGTGCGTCATGTTAAGTTCTTTAGTGCGCTCGCATGAATGCAATGTGAAACCAAACCAAAACTAACCGAATGTATAAAAAGTATCAAAACATGAACTTCGGTTCGGACCTTGGTGCGGACTTTCAGGTGTGAAAACGCCCTTAGACTAAATTAGAAGAAACAAGTTCATAAAACTCAAAACAGTTCAACAATTCAGATTACTTAAAATGTGTCAGTTTTGAGAACTTAAAAGAAAGCTCTAAATACTCATACAAGTTAATTTGTTTGAACTAATTTGTTTAAGTTGAGTTAAACCAATAATTTATTTTGAGCGTTAGTATTTACAGTGATAAAACCTGCAGCTCGTGACACTCAAAAGGAAACATGTTATACAAATACAACACCTCTTTTACAAATACACCTCTTAAAGGGGACAGTTCACCCAAAAATTAATATTCTGTCATTATTTACTCACCCTCATGTTGTTCCAAACTTGTATTCTGTGTATTTTGTTTTCAGTTTTTAGATGCCACAAACCCCCAAATGTGTTCATCCTCATGCAAGGAACCCCCATCCTAAAATCTAGAAGGCAGTTTCTTGTACAAAGACCCAATTTATAGTGAGAGAAAAAATGAAGTGTCTAAAATATTATTTGGAAAACAAGTCACGTTATGTTTTTTCTACTCGTAGTACTATACTGTTCGATTTATTATTTACTTATTTTAATAAAATATATTATTATTTTTATTTTTTATTACCTTTATTAAGGTTCTTAATTGTGACCCTGGACCACAAAACCAGTCATAAGTCAAATGGGTATATTTGTGGCAATAGCCAACAATACATTGTATGGGTCAAAAATTATAGATTTTTCTTTTATGCCAAAAAACATTAGGATATTAAGTAAAGATCATGATCCATGAAGATATTTTGTAAATGTCCTACCGTAAATATATATAAAAAATATTATTATTATTAGTAATATGCATTGCTAAGGACTTCATTTGGACAATGTTAAAGGCGATTTTCTCAAATTTAGATTTTATTTTTGCACCCTCAGATTTTTTTAAATAGTTGCATCTCAGCCAAATATTTTCCTATATCCTAACAATTATCAATAATCAATGGAAAGCTTATTTATTCAGCTTTCATGTGATGTATAAAATCTCAATTTCGGTTTTGTGGTCCAGGGTCACAACTGTGTAAGAGGAAAATATTTTTTCTGTACTTTTGTGTTCTTTGGAGGAAAAACAGTGTATGGCTTTGCAACAACATGAAGGTGAGTAAATAATGACAGAATTTTTATTTGGGGTAATATTTCTTTAATGGCATGATGAATTGGAAGTAGCGATTTCTTCCATATTGGATTTCTTCAATTTTGCGACATACATCTGAGTGAGACTTATTATCAAAAAAGGAAGAAAAAAATGGGGGTGAGGTCTTGGTTCTCTGCAACAGTAGTTAATTGGAGGGAGGCAGATCTGAATGTGAGCTTGTAGTCAATTATCAGAAAGGGGGCGAAATATGCCACCAGAGAGAAGTCCATCATTTTCACTGGTTCTGACATTGTGATTTAAAAATGATGAGGTCAAATAAAATAAAAAAGGATGTATCCTTCACAATAAGATCTGTAACTTGCATTTACAAAATAGATACAGTAGATTTTAATTCCATGCAGACTTTAGAACTATTGCCATGTTCTGCAGCCCCATTCTCTTATTCCTGTCTATCTCTAATCAATAAAAACATGATATTCCCAGAAGATAAAATGAAAATATATGCCTCTGTTTCTCTCCAGACTTTCCACATCAAATCTGTTGAGTGAACAGGGGAAATACCACAGGGGAAATGAAATGTAGCTCTGGTACAACAGATCTGCTCCTACCCTTTTCCTGAGTCCCCTCCCTGTCAAAGTGCATTATCTCCACTCAGAGCTATTTCTAACACACAGGATGTTTGCTTGTCTACAGGCTCACCCCCACCTCCTCTGTCTCCTCCTTTCAGTCGTCCTCAGATATCCACATAAAATGCGGACAAACACTTTCAATGCCCACTTTGTACATCTTGTACCCACAGAGTTTGGAGTGTTCAGAATTTGACAATCTTCCTGAAGGTTGTTCTTCAGTTTTCATCTGTCAAAAAATGATTATAAAATAACTAAATAAAGAAAATAGTTAATCATTTAAAAGAAAGTACTAATAATATAATTCAGCAAGGATGCATTTAATTGAATAAAAGCAACAGTAAAAACTTTTACATTGTTACAAATGCTTTCTATTTCAAATAAATGCTGTACTTTTACAATTTAAAGGGTTAGTTCCCCTTAAAATGCAAATTAAGTCATCATTTACTTACCCTGGTGTTATTCTAATGCCATTTGCCCAGATTTTTTTTGTTTGTTTATGTTTACCAAACCCTATCATATATCCCCAAAAAACGTGGGATATATGAAACGTGTTGCATGGGATGCTTCTCTGATACTTTTGCGTCTTTTTAAAATTGTATATCTTTAAATATAGAAAAAATCTTAATGTCTCCTTTTGTGAAATGTATCACAGTTTCCAAAAAAATATTAGACTGTTTACAACATTGATAATTACTGAGTATCAAATCAGCATATTAGTATGATTTCTGAAGGATCATGTGACTAAAGACTGGAGTAATTATGCTGGAAATTCAGCTTTGCATAACCAGAATAAATTACATTTTAAAATAAATATATTAAAGTCCCCCTATACACTGTAAACCCTAACACTCAAAATAATTAATTGGTTTATGTAGAGCCAACTCAAATTAAACAAATTAGTTAAAACTAAATAACTTTTAAGTATTTTGAACTTTCTTTTTCTTTTGAGTTCTCAAAACATTTTAAGTCATCTGGATTGTTTCATTGTTTTGAGCTTTATGAACTTGTTTCTTTTCATTTAGACTAACTTAAATTTAACCGAAACTGGACTGGGATTTCTATTTCCCAGCTTGCTTTGCCATGACGCTCAATAGGGACAGTAAAAGCCAAATTTAAGTGTTATATGTGTGTGTTATACGTGTTATGTTTTTTTTGTAGGGTTACATCATGGTGAGCATTGGAGCATGAACTTAGTTTGAGAACAGAAATATGTTAAAGCAGCACTAGGTAACTTTTGCTCTCGGGCTCCCCCTACAGTTGGGAAACAGTATTGTCCTCTACTACTGTCGTAAACTCTGTCATCCTACATTAGGGGATGCATATAGCACGTGCATTTGTTGACATGACAACTATGATAGCCCTGAACACTGCAGGAGTTCACATGCAGGTGTTCTGCTCGTGTGAAATGTCTTCATCCCAGGTACAGTGGCAAATGTTTCAGCATGTCATATGAATATCATTTCATGGGTTTAATTTTTTTTTTCAAACGCCAAATGATCGCGATGCTCGCGTTTACAAGCCAGCGTCATTATAGTAGTCTAGTCTATTGGTTACCGTTTTACAGAATCTATATGATACTTCAATTCAATGTTTGAGTGGTAGGTAATAACCATATATCGTCAATATAATATCAAGCTACCATAGATGAATCTTCAAATTTGAAAAATCGATTTGCATTATAGCTTGAGGCAAGACAAATAAACAAATATCACAGACATTTAAGGTATTGTAACGAGTAGGAAAATAGTTTGGCCCCTTTAAGAGCGTTCGCCCCCGGTTGGAGTGCCTGCGTTCTGTGTGTGTGTGTGAACACTGCGCCTCGAGCTCCCATGTGTGCGGATTATTTTCTGTCTTCTGTTGCAAACATTTGTGACCTTATGGAACTTTGACCAGATCTATGTTTAAAGGTTCTTGACTACGCCACCTGGTGCCTCTCACACCAGGATATACTTTTCACCTCAACGGCTAAATACCTACTCTAAGGCAAGCAGGTTCGTAAAAATACACCCAGGATGAACTAGACAGAGACGTGCTTCCAGTAGAAAAACAATGATAAAACTTTATTGCACAATTGTAGAATTAAAGCCACACCGTCATACTAGTAGCACAGTCTTAAAGCGAAAGACCAGACCAGGTATTGGCTGTTACTAGAGACAATGCGATTAACCATTTAATTAGAAAATACTGATTCACTATTCAATACTGTCAAGGCAGGTTACCTGTCCGGGATAAACGTGACGTTCACCGCCCGTGCTCTGGAATCTGGTGCCCACGATCACATGCATTCACACACACACACACACACACACACACACACACACACACACACACACACACACACACCACTACAAACCAATGATTCAATCAATATTGTGAAGTGCAGTCTACCACTACAATACGTGGTGCAGTGCGCGGGGACGGAACCAGGAACCTTGTGAGCAGTTACTCTAGTACTCTAGAAAAAAAGGAGGACAAGAAGGTTATCACTAGCAGGATAGAGAATATAAAACTTATACACTACTAGAACAGCCAATACCAGATCAGTTGGACAGAGCATTAGACGGAGGCTATGGCAAAATAACCACAATAAAGAAAAGAAAAAGATATATATAAAACCTAATTTAGGCAAGGCAAAGCAGCAGGAGCAATCTGACTGCAGACACAAAATCATTAAAATTAGTGCTTGATATACATATGCACAAATAGTCATACAGCCTCACAGATATTTCATAAAACATTATTTTCTTTTACCTCAATGTCGACATATGAACTGACACAGTGGAAAAACAGCCCTTTGCGCCAGTCTTCACAATCCTACATAATTATCACACACAGCATATTCATTAAATACATTTATATTAAGAGTTGACAAAACACAGCCATGCATTACATCAGGGCAACACAATCAGACTCATTTTATGTGTGTTCAAAGCTTTTAGTCCTAACACACTGGATCAACTCGTAACACAAACAATAACTATTTACCTTGTTGCTGCTTGATTGCGGTACAGCTACCTGGCGGGTGCTTTGCCCAAGACCTGTGCGCAAATGTGCTCATTAAAAGTGCATATGTCCCAACAATGACACCCACATTATGATCACCAGTAAACTGCACAAATAATACCTTCGGTAATACACAGCGCGATTACCCGGAAGCGTCTGGCAATCAGTCAAACACCTATTTTCCAATAGCCCAGTATTAGATGCAATATAAATGCTTAGCTTGCTATGTCATATAAACATTTACCATACCTTCGTTGCACAGGGAACCCACATACCCCAGCAGTAACAAGATGTATCTGGACACTTTCAAGCACAGTGCAGACTGTTTTATAGCACTTGCCCAGACACAAATGAGCTGTTTAGCCACTCACGGCTAACTGGGTGACGTCAGGGGACTACCGTGGCTGCAGAGGGACAAACTTCAACCAGACAGCAACTACTCTGCCGGTTACACTCTACCCCCCCAATTTGTTATCGATGTCCCGCCGATAAGCTCAATAGATCATAACTCTAATCTTTAAAAAATAAAAAGATAAACCAAATACAAGGGGTTAACCTAATACCAAGGACGGAAAACCGTTGTCACTTTACTGCTAGACCCAAGTACTTGAGAGTTAGTAGCCCCATCTGCCCTACTCACCACTGGCACTGGGAGGTGGTATAGGTTGGTGTGTCTTCCTGCAGTAGCCCGAGCTGTTCTCCGGGGTGCCATTGAGCAAGCTGGTGTCTCGTCCATGATGGGGGCGACATGCGGGGAATCAGGCAAAGCCAGCATGGGGGCATCCTCTGGAAGAGTTGTGGCAAGCTGGATAGGTGGAACCTCTTCCCGAGAGCGGACAAGAACCCACTGGCCAGGGGTGTCCCCATCTGCTGACTGGCTTGTTTCCCCCTGCAGTTCCACAGGCCTGTTGGGTGTTTGTGGGTCCTGGTTCAAGTGGGCAGGCTTTAGCATGGTTCGATGTACCTGTCGTACTTTGCTTAGGTCCTGTGCTGGAGCCACAGAGTATACCACCCCACCAAGTGGGGGTGCACGAATGACCTGATGTATTGTGGCGCCCCAGGCATCGTGGATCTTCGAACGGCCCCTCTGTGTATGGTCTCTGATGTAGACATGCTGTCCTTCTGCCAGTGGCTCACTCCGGATTTTCTGATCATGCCGTTCTTTTCTCTTGGAAGCAGCAGCTTGCATACGCTCCTTGGCATTCTGGAAGGCCACATTAAGGCGCCGCTGGTGCTCTCGGACCCATTCACACACATGCCCGTGTCCAGGCTCTTGTACTCTGCCAAGCAGGAAGTCCACTGGTAACTGGGGGTCTTGCCCGAACATCAGGTAATACGGTGAGTCGCCAGTTGTCTGATGAACAGCAGTGTTGTAACTAAACACTAATTGGGGTAAGTGCTCTGGCCAGCGGCGCTTCAAATCCATGGGCAGAGTACGGAGCAGATCGTGCATTGTGCGGTTGAAACGCTCACACTGGCCGTTGCCCTGAGGGTGGTAAGGGGTGGTCCGGGTCTTCTGGATCCCGTACAGGGCACACAACTGGTAGATGATGGCATTCTCGAAGCTGCGTCCCTGATCAGAATGCAGGCGAGCTGGGACCCCAAAACGAAAGAACCACTCCCGGATGAGCACATTGGCCACAGTTGTTGCCTTCTGGTCCCTGGTGGGCACAGCCTGTGTGAATTTAGTAAAGACATCGGTCATGATCAACACTTGCTCTCTACCATCCATTGCAGGCTCCAGGACGGTGAAATCCACAGCCAATATCTGGTTTGGACGAGATGCCAGGAGGTGCCCCATGGGTGCATGGGGTCGGAGTTGCGAAGACTTCGCAAGGGTACACCGCTCGCAGTTCTGACACCATTGCTTTACATCTTCCCCCATTCCTGGCCAATAGCACCGCAGTCTTATCAGCTCTGTGGTACGTTCAACCCCTTGGTGGCCATGGTCGTTGTGGAGCTGCTGTAGGACTTCCTCCTTTAGGCATGCAGGCAACAAGAGCTGACGCACCTCTTCACCCCCATCTGGACGGAATGTTCGGCGGTAGAGCAGTCCATCAGCTCCCACAACACGGTCCCATTGTTGCAGCAGCACACGGGTAGGGCCCGGCAATTTCCTTCGCACTGTCGGATCGGGCGGTCCCTGTGCCAGCCAGAACGGCAGGAAGGCCCCGATAGTGGGGTCCGCTGCTTGTAGCCTTCTTAACTCCTCGAGGGTGCGGGAGGGGAAGGCCGAGACAGCCATCTGGATTGCCAGTGGTGGATCTTGACATCTGTTCGTTTGTTGTACCAGAACTGGTATGGCTGTCCCCAGTGTGGAGGACTCTGCGGTCTGTCCCAGTGGTCCGGCAGGTTGTCGGGAGAGGGCATCTGCATTCCTGTTGGTACGACCAGGCCTATAACGGATGGTATAATTGAAAGCAGCAAGTTCAGCCTCCCACCGCTGTTCAGTCGCTCCCAGCTTGGCAGTCCCCAGATGGCTCAGGGGATTATTGTCCGTCCAAACAGTGCATTGTTGGCCCCACAAATATTCCCGAAACTTGTCGGTCATGGCCCACTTCATTCCAAGGAACTCCAACTTCATTGAACTGTAGTTCTTTTCTGCTGGACTGAGACTACGACTAGCATAGGCGATTGGCCGGATCTTTCCTTGCTGCTCCTGCGAGAGCACTGCTCCGAGACCAATGTGGCTGGCATCCACCTCCAGAATAAATGGCAAGTCAAAATCAGCAAACGCCAAAGTAGGGGCACTCACCAACCTCTGCTTCAAGGCCTGGAAGCTGTTCTCACAGACATCTGTCCATACTCCATCCAGCCGTGGCCCTCGGCCCTTCCGGGTCTTCGTACCGCCAAGCTCTGCCCCCAGGCGGTTTAAAGGAGCTGCCAGCTTGGAAAAGCCCTCCACAAATCGTCTGTAATAACCCGCAAAACCAAGGAAAGACCTCAATTCAGACACGGTGGTGGGACGGGGCCACTTAGCCACTGCGGACACCTTGGCTGGGTCAGTGGATACACCTTCGCGGGAGACAAGGTGGCCCAGATACTGAACTTCCTTCTGGAAAAAACAGCATTTCTCCAGCTTTGCTTTCAGACCCTCTTTCCGTAGACGGCTCAACACTAGATCCAGACGGTGTATATGATCTTCGACACTAGAAGAAAAAACTATTATATCATCCAGATATAGTAAGAGGGACTGGCAATGCTGCGCTCCAAACATTCTCTCCATCAGTCGTTGAAAAGTGCTTGGAGCATTACACAGTCCAAAGGCCATGCGGTTAAATTCAAACAACCCAAAAGGCGTGCAAAAGGCAGTCTTTGGACGGTCTTGTTCGGTCACCGGTACCTGGTTATACCCGCTAGCCAGGTCCACCGTGGAGAACCACTGAGCCCCCGATAGTGCATCCAAAGACTCCTCGATGCGGGGGAGAGGGAAGGCATCCTTTCTGGTCCTGCTGTTGAGCTGTCTGTAATCAACACACATACGTAGGCCGCCACATTTCTTCCGCACAATCACAATGGGAGAGGCATAGGGGCTACTACTTTCTCGTATGACCTGGCTGTCTAGTAACTGTCGCAGGTGGGCCTTGACAGCATCATAATCAGAAGGGGGGAGACGCCTGTAACGTTGCCTAACTGGTTGGTCGTCTAGCAGAGGTATATCATGGGAGATAAGATTAGTACAGCCAAGGTCGCCCTCAAAAGCCGAGAACACTGACTCATGTTTTAACAAGAATGCCCTTATCTGTTCTTGTTCAGCCTCCACTAGCACTGACAAATCAAGGGCCTGTATCTGCTCCCGCACTGACTTAGGCCTGACTTCCCCATTAGGAACCTGCATGCCAGCCACAACAGCCTCTATTTCTAGTTTGTCTTCAGAAATGCCCACAGGAAGGCCCTCAACAGTAGCGTGAACAAGCAACCCTAGCGACTGACGGGGGTATAATGTAGCACGTGTAAACCCCACATTGACTACAGGGATAAAAGCTGTACCTTGTTCTACGCGCACTAACGCAGGCGAAACTAGGAGACCACTAGGTAAAGAGCCGCTAGCTGGTTCCAACAGGACAGCAGGAGCATCACAAAAGTGAGGGGAGCAGGTGGCTGCCACCAATTTTACAGTGCCTCCTGGTATATGAATGGGCCTTCTACCTCTAACTTTAGCTACCCCCGTTTTGGATGGAAGAGAGCTGAGCTGGACCCGATGACAATGCTGCAAGGCGTGCCGCCATGGGAGTGAAGCATGAACGACCGGTGGGAGATCAAACAAAGAAGAACCATGTTGGCCAAACAGTTCAGCATAACATTCTCGAATCACATTCATCCCAAGCACACCCGGCACAAGTGGAGGTGTTTGCTGAGCTGGGGGATCTTTAACCACTAGCCAACCTCTTTGGGGGATTACCTTCCCTAATACTTCAACCGTTAGCTCAGCATACCCGATATAGGGTATGTCTAGACCATTGGCAGCCCGAAGCTGCAACCAATTACACTGTTGAAGTTTATCCTTGAAATGTTGCAAAAAGAAACTCTCCACCAAGGTAGATACCATAGACCCTGTGTCTAAAAGACAACTGACAACTACTCCCCCAACTCTAACAGCTACCTTCGGGCACTGAGCGACAAGGGAGGTTACAGGGTGACTAAAAGTGTCCTGATTCTGAGAGCCACTACCATCCCCTCTCAGCGTGTGGCTCTGCACGCTGAAGGGAGCTAGTTTTCCGACTGAGAAACTGAGACAACATTAGCCTGAGCTTGGGCCTGGGGTATGTGATTAGGAGCTACTACTCTCTCATTGTTACACTCTCGAGCGTAGTGACCAGGCTTTAAGCATCGCCTACAAATCACAGTTGACGGACGACTAACTAGAGAGGGGCGACTGGAGTAAGCTGGGCGAGCTACTCCCTGTAAAGTAGTTAAGGCACTAGTTAAGTGGTTGATCTGTTCTTGTTGCTTCAGCAACATGGACCGCAGCTCTGCCATTTCTGAACTTGCCATACTAACGGGCGATGAGGCTCTGCCTGGCTGAGTTTTGGAATACTGCATAGCACAAATAGAGGGAACTGAATGACTCCTACCCCTATTGAAGTCACTGGGCCTGCCCTCACACTCCCACCGGATTGCAGCAGCACGCACTTCCAGCATGGACATCCCCGGGGTTTGACGGACAAGTCTCTTCAATTCCCTGCGGAGGTCCGAGTCAATAACGTGCTCTGCAAACTGGTCACGGAGCAGCATGTCAAACTGGGGTACCGAGTCAGGGGAGACCTGTTTAACTTTATCCATCAGAGAAAAGAGAGCATGTAAGTATTCTTGTAAAGATTCACCATCTAATTGCTTTCTAGAAAAGAAACTTTCCTGTAAGGCAACATAAGATTGGGAACACCCATAAAGTTCTTTGAGAATATTTGCAATCCTTTCCGGGTTTTCCCGATCTGCCCTTGGCCTATAACGAATCTCATCTTTAGCCTCCCCATCCAGATGATCAAACATAAAGTAAGCTTTGTCAAGTGCACCCAAATGTCTAGTACGCGCACAAACCTCCACCTCTTCCACCCACTCAACAATGTCAATACCCACCCTACCCCGAAATACAGGACACTTCCGTTCCCTAGGGAGATAAATCAACCGTTCATGGGAAGCAGGGTTGGCAGAATTGTCCGACTGAGGCGGCGGTTGCTGCTGCTGCAGGCGGCCATTGTCCGCCTGCAGCTGACGGATCTGTTCTCTCAGCTGTTCAACTTCATCCATTGCTGCAGCGGAGTAATGCCCACGTTACAGGAGAGGTGGTGAGGTAGACAGAGGCCTTCCCACTGCTCCTTTAGGTCCCACGCCGTGCCCACTGCTGCTTTGCCCTTAACCTATTAATATGCCTTGAAAATCAAAATATACATAGACAAAACAAAACAAAAAAAGAAAAACAAAAGAAAGACACGTCTCTGTGTGCAAGGACCCTGCCGACTGCGCCACTTTGTGACCTTATGGAACTTTGACCAGATCTATGTTTAAAGGTTCTTGACTACGCCACCTGGTGCCTCTCACACCAGGATATACTTTTCACCTCAACGGCTAAATACCTACTCTAAGGCAAGCAGGTTCGTAAAAATACACCCAGGATGAACTAGACAGAGACGTGCTTCCAGTAGAAAAACAATGATAAAACTTTATTGCACAATTGTAGAATTAAAGGAGCCACACCGTCATACTAGTAGCACAGTCTTAAAGCGAAAGACCAGACCAGGTATTGGCTGTTACTAGAGACAATGCGATTAACCATTTAATTAGAAAATACTGATTCACTATTCAATACTGTCAAGGCAGGTTACCTGTCCGGGATAAACGTGACGTTCACCGCCCGTGCTCTGGAATCTGGTGCCCACGATCACATGCATTCACACACACACACACACACACACACACACACACACACACACACACACACACACACACACACACCACTACAAACCAATGATTCAATCAATATTGTGAAGTGCAGTCTACCACTACAATACGTGGTGCAGTGCGCGGGGACGGAACCAGGAACCTTGTGAGCAGTTACTCTAGTACTCTAGAAAAAAAGGAGGACAAGAAGGTTATCACTAGCAGGATAGAGAATATAAAACTTATACACTACTAGAACAGCCAATACCAGATCAGTTGGACAGAGCATTAGACGGAGGCTATGGCAAAATAACCACAATAAAGAAAAGAAAAAGATATATATAAAACCTAATTTAGGCAAGGCAAAGCAGCAGGAGCAATCTGACTGCAGACACAAAATCATTAAAATTAGTGCTTGATATACATATGCACAAATAGTCATACAGCCTCACAGATATTTCATAAAACATTATTTTCTTTTACCTCAATGTCGACATATGAACTGACACAGTGGAAAAACAGCCCTTTGCGCCAGTCTTCACAATCCTACATAATTATCACACACAGCATATTCATTAAATACATTTATATTAAGAGTTGACAAAACACAGCCATGCATTACATCAGGGCAACACAATCAGACTCATTTTATGTGTGTTCAAAGCTTTTAGTCCTAACACACTGGATCAACTCGTAACACAAACAATAACTATTTACCTTGTTGCTGCTTGATTGCGGTACAGCTACCTGGCGGGTGCTTTGCCCAAGACCTGTGCGCAAATGTGCTCATTAAAAGTGCATATGTCCCAACAATGACACCCACATTATGATCACCAGTAAACTGCACAAATAATACCTTCGGTAATACACAGCGCGATTACCCGGAAGCGTCTGGCAATCAGTCAAACACCTATTTTCCAATAGCCCAGTATTAGATGCAATATAAATGCTTAGCTTGCTATGTCATATAAACATTTACCATACCTTCGTTGCACAGGGAACCCACATACCCCAGCAGTAACAAGATGTATCTGGACACTTTCAAGCACAGTGCAGACTGTTTTATAGCACTTGCCCAGACACAAATGAGCTGTTTAGCCACTCACGGCTAACTGGGTGACGTCAGGGGACTACCGTGGCTGCAGAGGGACAAACTTCAACCAGACAGCAACTACTCTGCCGGTTACACATTCATTTATTTTTGTTTTGTTGGGTAATGCTGTGGACTGAAGTGGAGTTTGTGCCGGACTCTTGTGGGGGGTTCTGCGGGGAATAAAGTGCGGGCTGTTTGATGTCAATCGCCTCCGTGTTTGCATCGACTCCAGTTGCGTTGAGTGAGCTATCCGTATTTTTCACCCGGACACACGCGTTACAGTATCCTAAAATATGATTTTGTACGTCTTATGTATTTACTTGCGAGAATGTAGCCCCTACCAAACTTGTACACGCCGTTTAGACATAGGCTTACCCTCGCACGTCCGAATTTAAGGAAGTGACGTATATGCCGTAAAGCAGTCGAATTTTGTAGTTCTTTTTTTTCTCGGGTTACTACCCAAAACCCGAAGTTTAAAAGTACGATTAAAAACGATACAGACCCCGTCAGGCTATGGCAGACGTGTCATTCAACCTATTGTAAGTCGATGTATCATCACAAGAGTGTTGAAAATATATTATGAAGGTTGAAAAGTTACCTAGTGCTGCTTTAAATGTATTATATTGCTGTCCTCATTCAGTAAGTGCAATGCTAATGCCAACCATGCATTGTGTAACCAATTAGCAAGGTGGCATTTATTGAATTAGCTAGTTAAAGCTAGTCAAGTTTCCACTTCTAAAAATTTGAGATTACATGATATTTTTAAGTTAAATGTATGAATTAGCTTACTCAAATATTTAAAGTTAAATTAAAATGTATGATTACAAAAAACAAATCTGCAAGTTCTGCTTACTTAAATTTCTTAACTTAAAAAATTTGAGGCAACTGATTGTCTCAGATTTGTGTAGTCAATAATTTTATCCCTTAAAACTCATCTTTGATCACCAAAATTACATATTTAAAGGTTTTTTTCCTGAAAAAAAATCTTCATGCTTTAAAATAGATTGAATGTAACTCTACACCCTTGCCTTATTTATGTGGCTCTATGAATAAGCAAATTAGCCCCGCCTCCACTCACTCGCACCAGCTCAGAGATCCACTCGTTGATGATTACACGTTGACATGATTGGTTACAGGGTAGTTTGTGACGTCAGAAACACAGGCGATTTCAAACCGCTTTTTTGAAACTGTCTGGTTCACTGCTGTTTTAAGGAGAAAATATTCAGCAATTGTGTTTACTGATGAATTTGCACATGGTTTGTCTTAAAAACACCACATAGACAATTAGACATACGAACAACATTAAAAACTTGATTTTCACCACAGGGGAACTTTAAAATAGAAAATAGTTATTTCAAAACCTTAGGTTTGAGTTATGTTATGTTATTGAGTTTGACTAGTCATTTGACTAGCTGCTATTGTTGTTGTGGTTTCCTACAATGACTAAACAATTTACATTTATATGGTAACACTAATGTTTTTTTTTTGGCTTTTTCTAAGAAACATTCATTCTTAGTCTTTTATGAAGGAAGAAATGGTAAAAGCTGGAGCGTAGAGGACCTGCCTTGTCACTGCTGTGCGATTGATCGGCTGACGCTGAAGCACCTGCTTCAAATAGCTAACATCAGTCAAAAGAACATGGAGACCTATTGATTGTTTCACAAGAGCAGTAACATAAAAGTGAATGGTGGAAGAGAGAATGTGATAGACCTTTGAAGGCAACAACAGTTACGGCTGTGCTGGAGGTCTGTGATGAAGCGCTTGGTTTTTCAGCAGCACTGTGTGTTCTCAGGAGGACTGAAAGTTGTATCTTAGGAAACAAACCTGTGGGAAAGATCACGTTGGATTCAAACTAGTGATAGATCTACAATGGTTGCACAGCTATGAATATTTGTATCAATTCACTTTTTGGTGTTAGAAAGAGTTATCCAGTGAAAAAAGAAAATAAATTAGCTGACCATATTAAAAGTAAACTATGTAGTGTTAAATGCATGGCGTCGGAACCATTGTATGTGGGTGGGACAAGACCCACCCACTTTTTAAGAGCAATGATATTGGACCCACTCACTTTTACCGTCTATAATTCTGTTCACCTACCCCTAAACAATAAACACTATTATTAAACACGTTAGATGCTTTATTTCCACTTTTCGAATGTTTTCTTCATTTTTATTGAAAATAAATGCCTTTTCCGATCTGATATGTGATGGGAAAAGGGGGTAGAGCGAGTTCGTCAAAAGGCGGATTCGAACCTCGGGTCGATTTGCGTCAAAACTTTCTCCCATGCGCCTTACCCCTACACTATTGTCACTGTAAATGACTTGGTGACTTTTGTAATTTTATATGTCCCAACTAGACTATTTGGACTTAATGTAAATTGCATCTACTCCAGTAAAAAGTTTGAGGCGACTCACCCCAATTTTTTTTGCTTCCGACGTCCATGTTCATATGTCAGGGACTATATCTTCAAATGGAAGGATGAATTTGCTTCACAAAAACATTTTAATGTAAGATTGTGGCCTTGATATGTTTATTACTTAGTGTTTTTTTATTTTTATTTTTTATTTATGCATTTATTTAGCAAAGGATGTATTACATTGATCTAAAGTGACAGTAAAGACATTTATAATGAAAGTAAAAAGATTTCTATTTCAAATAAATGCACCAAATCGGCATATTAGAATGATTTCTGAAGGATCATGTGACATTGAAGACTGGAGTAATGCCATCACAGGAATAAATTACATATGAAAATATATTAAATTATTAGTTCACCCAAAAATATTCACTCACCCTCATGTCGTTCCAAACCCATAAGGATTTCATTCATCTTCAGAACACAAATGGAGATCTTTTTGATGAAATCTAAAAGAGCTTTCTGTCCCTTCGTTGAAAGTTTACACAACTAAGTTCACAAAGAGATCATAAAACCAATCCATTTGAATTTGATTGGGTTAAGCCAAATTTTCTTAAGAGACTCAATTGCGTTATATGATGAACAGATTGAATGTAGGCTTTTATTCACACATCAGTTATGGTAAACATATGTATATTCATTTCTTTTTCTCTCTCTCTTTTTACTGATGTGATTGATTCTGCTAGCCTAGAAATCTAGACGCACCCTAGCGGCAGCAAATATAATTTGGCAGGGCGTCTAGCAACTCTCCGTTGGCTTGCGAGCTGGAAAAACAAAGCTCTGGTCAGGCCAATCACATCGTGTATAGAGTCGGTGGGCGGGCTTAACATAATGACGGCAGAGTTGCGGCGGTTCCGTGTGCTACTTGTAAACAAAGAAGCTGGCGAACAGTGGTATTTCGAAACGGCTTTGGCCGCGACTCTGGAAGACTTGGAGTTAAGCTTTTCTTTGAGAAAAGAACAAAGAACAGCACTGAAGTCATTCTTAAGAAAGGAAGTTGTGTTCAGAGTTTTGCCGACCAGATACGGCGAAAGTTTAATCTATCAACTAGCTCTGCTTCACCTTCTTCGTTGCTCTGGTTGGTTGTAGCGCTGTTTTGCGTGCAGAGGGAATTTGAAAGACAACCGTTTATCCCGCCCCTCGGATTGAGCCCTGCCAATGGTGTGTCAGGCTATGATTCTGCTCTAAAACAACTAATCCATGAATCAAAAGGTTTGCCATATTTGCCATTATGCAACACTAATCTCTAAAATGAAACTAACATAAACATGTTTATTTGCAGGCCAGCAGCACTGGACCGAAAGCCGGCAGAGCTCAGCACCCTCAGTGATGGCTACCAGATCCGCATCTGAGACACTACAGCACTGACGTAACAGCTTTATCCTCCACACGTCACCCTCAGTCAGATCCACCGATGATGTTTTTAAACACTATTTAATGCACATTGTGAACTGTACAGTATATTAAGCATATTTATAGTTGTACTTCAGTGTTAGAGGTAAACTGGGTGCCCTTCCAAATTTAAAAGATGTTTTAAAAAGAACATGATGTTCTTTTTCCAGCCATAACATATTTTTATTAGTGGAAATTTTAAGTAAGAACCAAAATCAGCGTTATTAAAGAATGTTTTACCCAAATAATTGTCAAGCATTTTAGTAAAATATTTAAGCAAAATGTGGGGGGGAGCTGTATCTTCAGACAGAATCTTCACTAGCAGTGAGAGCTGGAGTGTGAATGGATTGTGCTCGGCAGAGAGATAAAAACCTTGGTGCCTCGTGCTGTAGTGGTGGTAGTTTTGGAGGCTGACTGTCCCTTTTGTAGGAGAAGACGGAAGCTTTTTTTGCCGCAAGGACGTGAGGGACCAGAGCATCAGAGAGCTGCCCATTCTGCCCACAAGAACTGTATTCAATCAAATGTATTTCTTTTTTGTTGATGTTACCTGCACACAGTCCCAAACACTCCTGTAATATGGATGGAATGGACATGATTTATTGACTGACGGTTTGAGGCTAACTTACATTGAAGGCTTTGTACTGTTTTTTTTCCTCTTAAAAATATCACGGTTGCAGTTGTAGAGAAATAGTTTTTAAATTTTTTGTATTATTTAAACTTTTTCTTTATTGTTTTTACCGGTTGTTTAACCAGTACAGTGTTTTTTTAATGTTTTTTTAAAACAAAATCTCTGAGGTGTGAAGGTTGATGTGCTATCAATTGACTTGATTGTTACAAATAATCTTAAAACGAGCACACGTTTGTTTTGGAAAATAAATATATTTATTTTTTGCAGCGGCATAGTGATAAGCCTTATCAGCTCGGCTAATGAATGTGGGATAAGAAGGTTCTTATGGAGCCCCTAAAGGAACATGGTGATGGGAAAAAAATTTGGTTTTCCGTTATTGTGAATTTTTTTGCCACCCCCTGAGAAACTTTGCTGTGGGCTGTGATGGAATTAATATAAAGTGGGAGGAAAAAAACTACATTTCAATGCTTTTGCTAGCGAGCACAACAATTCTTGGGGGAACACAATACTTTTGCCACAAAGCAGACAAGTTTTGCGAGGGAATGCAACATTTCTCAGGCGGATGCAAAATGTATTAGTACACAGAACTTTCTTTTGCGTTCACAAAACTGACACATTTTAAGTAATCTGAATTGTTTCATGGTTTTGAGTTTCATGAACCAGGCTGGGATTTCTATTTCCCAGCAAGCTTTGCCATGGCACTCAAAAGTTAGAGTAAATGCTAAAGTTGTTTTATAAAGTTTTTTTGTTTGTTTTTGTTGCAAGATTAGCATTAAGTGGGAGATTTATTAGTGTTTAATGTTTAGCTATGCTAATTTAGAAGAGTTTCTGTTGGGTTTTTGGTGGGTTACCATCATGGTGACGAGTGGAGCATGAGCTTGGTTTGAGCACAGGTATGTTGAATATTTTATATTTCTGTATTCATGCAGCAATTGCTATGCTTAATGCTGTCAAAGCATTTTGTTGCCAATTAGCATTTACTGAAGCTAGCCAAGTTTACACTTGTAAAAAGATTTGCTATCTTATTCGTCTTTACAGTGTAATGAAGTGAGAAGAAAAACTATATTCTGATGCTTTTGCTTGCGAAATTAGCATAGTTTTGCTAGCGATGTTAGCGAAGTACAGAGTTGAACACAAAAAACTTGCAAGAGAGTGTAAAAGTTTTGTGTTTAAACCATAGACTGTAAAAAAAATATAGACGTAGTGTCCGTAATGTCACCCATAGGATTCTGATGAGCAGTTTTGAAGCGTAAAGTAGGGACGAGCTGGCCGTTGCCATATTGGCAGCGCGTCATCGCTCGTCACTCCCGGATAACAGAAAATGGGCAAAGAGGCGGGACGTGGGCGGAGCTGAAGTGACGCGATGACTAACAGACAGCAGATAAATGGCTATCCACTTGTCACTCGAAGTGGCCTCGCCCTTAATTATGCAGAACTTTAAAGCTTTATATAATGTAAACGAATGCGTTATAAAAAAAATCACCCCCCTCACAGTTGTCATGAAGGGCAAAATTTGCCGTATAGACCAAAACCACAATTTGTACCAGGCTGTAAACATGTTTTATTCTGCTGTAAAGTTGGGCATTTTAACATGGGGCTCAATGAGATTCTGCTCCCTTCTGGAGCCTGACCCTAGTGGCCAGTCGATGAATTGCAGTATATGTCTTTTCCGTATTGGCTTCAGGAGAAACTGCGGGAGGTTGCCGCTTGGTTTAAACGCAAAGTTTTTTGGGGGAATGCAAAACTTGCAAGAGAATGCAAAGTTTCTCGGACAAATACAAAAGCATTGAAACAGAATTATTATAATATGAAGTGAGAAGGACTATATTTTGATGCTTTTGTTAGCGAAGTTAGTGACGTTTTACTAGCGTAGTTAGCATAGTGCAAACGTATTATATTGAACTTAACATTGAATAAAACATTTTCTCCCATCTCATATTTTTTCCAACACTATGTGCCTTTAGTGGTTCTGTAGGTTCTAACTGTATTTGGAATCACCTCTTACTACGTTTATTCAATTATACACAAAATATCATCTCTTTATCAATAGCATATCACGTCAAACTTTCCCACCTCATGAGAATAAGCTATGCACGTGGAAAAGGTCTGCGGATCCGTCCTTCTTGACAGCAGACCTGTCTTTAAAACTGTAGCAGTGACATTGTTACTGATTTTTCGTGGGTTGTATGAGCCGTTCCTCTCTGAGCGTTGTTTATTGGGTGCTGTTGACCAAACTACCACATTATAGCTCATTCTGCCTTGTAATTGGTACCAGCTTTCTATCAAAAGCTATTGAACCACACAAGTGCCAGACCACTGAGTATGTCACACTCATCCTTAAAGGGATAGTTCACCCAAAAATGAAAATGTTTGCCATTTTCTCACCCTCAAGTTGTTCCAAATCTCTATGAGTTTCTTTCTTCTGTTGAACACAAAATATATTTTGAAGAACGTTGGAAACCAGACAGTTGACGGCAGCCGTTGACTTCCATAGTAGTGTGTTCAGCAGAAGAAAGAAACTCGTACAGGTTTGGGACAACATGATGGTGAGTAAATGATGACAGAATTTTCCGTTTTGAGTGAACTATCCCTCCAAGGCTGAGGGTTTCTTCTCAGTCACATGAAGATGAAAGGTCATGAGTTTCAATGACGTATCAAATGTATCATGTTGAACTGCTCAGACCCTTTACGGGAGAGAAGCGGTCTGCTGCTTATTGGAAGAACGTGAAGAACATTACATAACTTGTTTGGTCACTGATCAGATGCGTGTGAAATTGAGTGAAAACATTTTTATAGCAGACGAAAAAAGTATTAGTTGTTTGAAAATGACTTTCTGGTTTTAAGGAAATGCAATGATCTCCCCTTAAAGGTGCTAACTGCTAAGACATTTTACCCATATTATAAAATGATTTTATGATTTTTTTTACGATTAAAGAGCACATTAAGTAAAGTGACTTTTCTGTAGCACAATGATTAGGAACTGAATTTATCTCAATTATTACAAGATACATGTTTAATGGTAAGCATTGCCAAAACAAACAAAAAAACTATATTCATGAGATTACAATTGCTTTTGTGGATTTTTCCATTTTCAATGTCTTAAATGCAGTTTTGTCTGAAAATACAATCAATTTTGATGACTGACAAATAGTTTAATCAATTTTAAGGGAATTTTTTTCTCAAAGAATGTTAATGATGTGACTTTCTCTATTTTGAAGACCTCACCTCAAACTTGTCCTAATTTTTCTCTTCATATTTTATTTTTTGTAATATAGCTTAAATGTACCGCTTAAATAAGGACTTTATAAAATGCAATTGACCCTCAACGGTTTTACAGATTTTTCCTAAGCCTTACCACCACAGCTTGCACTATCAATCCTTTTTTTTGTCATCAATTTGTTTTCTGAGTCACCTCCTTTTCCCTACGAGGAAACGTGTAATTTGTTAATCCTCTGTAGCATGTTTTAATAAAACTATGTTTTTCTGTAAGCCGGATAAACTGTTCACTGTGCTTATTTACGCGGCTCTCTTGAATAGACCTTATTCAGAGCAGCGCCATTCAACAAGGTGCTGAAAGCATTCTTTAGAAATGTTGGCCCATATTGATAGGATAGCATCTTGCAGTTGATGGAGATTTGTGGGATGCACATCCAAGGCACGAAGCTCCCGTTCCACCACATCCCAAAGATGCTCTATTGCAGGGGTCTCAAACTTGCGGCCCGCGGGATGATATTTTGTGGCCCCCTTCTTGATATCAAAGTTTAGTGTTAATGCGGCCGGCGCGTTGCTCTGAAAAGTACCTTTTTGCTGAATCGTTGCGTGTGCAGCGCTTGCCACGCTTGCTGCCTCCTTTGTGTGTGTGTGTGTGTGTGTGAGAGAGAGAGAGAGAGTTGGCTCGCCCCTCCCTCGTGCAGTATAATTGGTTGACACTGCGTGATTGACAGGAACAGACGAACGAAGCTGATCAGCTGACAGTTGAAACGAATGTGGTCTAACAGCGCTCGTCAATGTCAAAATGATTGAGATGGCCAATCAAATAAAAGTAGGCGGGGTTTACGTTCTCTTTTGGCTCGTGCACACTGCACAGTCTTCACACACAGACGAGCGCGTCCTTCATGCTGTTGCTGAGAGAGACTCTATTCTTTCCGGTGAAATCACAAAACAAAATGCAAACGTGTCCATGGTATTAATATACAATCATTGATGAACATCTTTGATTTTAATGAAGAAAAACTACACGAGAGCGGATTAGAACCCGGAACGGTTGACAAAAATTCTACCACCAGACCACTAGAGAATTCAAAAGTTCATTATGGATCTATGTATTTATTCACTCACTCATGCAAAGAATATCGGGACTAATAATATATTTGACGCAAATTAATGCAAATATTGTTTACAAATAGTCCCAAAAAGATTATTTCCCAACTAGAATTAGACCTAGAATTTTGCTCACTGTTCTGTTTGATCTGGTTACGGCCTTGCTGTGAATTAGTCTATTATTTAAAATAAAATTAAAATCATTCATTATTTCATATTACATGATTTAATTTCTCAATCAATCAATCAATCAATCAAATCACTTTATTGTCACACAGCTATATACACAAGTGCAACAGCAGGTGAAATTCTTGGTGCAGTTCCGAGCAACATAGCAGTCACGACATGACATGTACAACATTTAAGCAATAACAGATTACACATCTGATGCGCACACAATTACTCACAGCACAGTAAACACTACAATAAACAATAAATAATTTACACAATGTGAGTGTAGTTCTCACAGCTTTAAACAATATACACATACTTACAATATACATATACTTTAAACAATATACACTAAACATACATTAAACAGTATACATTAAGCTATAATAATAATAATAATATACAATGTACAGTATACATTATTATTCACAGTAGAGATCCAATTATGTACAATAGGTGCTATATGATAAATGATAAATAATAAATGATACATAAATGTGTATATAATGTGTGTGTATCTACAGTGGGTTGTGCGGAGTGATATTCTGTCCAGTGTGTGTTATGATCCTGATGGATCAGGAGTTAAGTAGTCTGATTGCTTGTGGGAAGAAGCTGTTCTGAAGTCGGCTGGTGCGTGTTCTGATGCTGCGGTACCGTCTGCCTGATGGCAGCAGTGAGAGCAGCCCATGGTTCGGGTGGCTAGAGTCTCTGATGATCCTCTGAGCTCTCTTCACACACCGCCTGGCGTAAATGTCCTGGAGGGAGGGAAGCTCACCTCCGATGATGCAGCTGGCCGTGCGCACTACCCTTTGCAGGGCTTTGCGGCTGCGGGCGGTACTGTTGCCGTACCAGGTGGTGATGCAGCCAGTCAGCAGGCTCTCGATGGTGCTGCTGTAGAAGCGTGTGAGGATGTGGCGGTTCATTCCAAACCTCCTCAGCCGTCGCAGGAAGAAAAGGCGCTGATGAGCCTTCTTCACAACGGCCTCGGAGTGGACGGACCATGAGAGTTCCTCTGTGATGTGGACACCGAGGAACTTGAAGCTGCTGACTCTCTCCACCGGTGCTCCATCGATGGTGATGGGGCGGTGTTCACTCTCATTCCTCCTGAAGTCGACCACCAGCTCCTTGGTCTTGCTGACGTTGAGGGAGAGGTTGTGCTCCTGACACCACCGTGTCAGAGTGTGCACCTCCTCTCTGTAGGCCGTTTCATCATTGTCGGTGATAAGACCTACCACCGTCGTATCGTCAGCAAACTTGATGATGGTGTTGGAGCTGTGGGTAGCCACACAGTCATGTGTGTACAGGGAGTACAGGAGTGGGCTGAGAACACAACCCTGAGGGGCTCCAGTGTTGAGAGTCAGTGATGAGGAGATGTTACTGCCCATTCTGACCACCTGGCGTCTGTTTGACAGGAAGTCCAGGATCCAGCTGCATAACAGGCTGTTTAAGCCTAGAGCCCGGAGTTTAATGTCAAGTATGGAGGGCACAATGGTGTTGAATGCTGAGCTGTAGTCCACAAACAGCATTCTCACATACGTGTTCCTCTTTTCCAGGTGGGAGAGAGCAGTGTGTATTGTAGATGAAATGGCATCGTCAGTGGAGCGGTTTGTGCGGTATGCAAACTGCAGTGGGTCCAGTGAGGGGGGGAGAACAGAGCAGATGTGGTTTCTGACTATTCTTTCAAAGCATTTGCTGATGATGGGGGTCAGAGCAACAGGACTATAGGCTATATTTAGTTTAAATTCAGAGGAACAGTTCATGTTCAGAAGAAACATTCATGTTGAAGAACTGTTAATAATAAAGACTGAGAAGATTGGATCAGTTATGCTACTTTTTATGTGGAATACTTGATGCGGCCCAGCCTGACCCAGAGTCTACCTCCAGCGGCCCCCAGGTAAAATGAGTTTGAGACCCCTGCTCTATTGGGTTGAGATCTGGTGACTGTGGGGGCCATTTTAGTACAGTGAACTCATTGTCATGTTCAAGAAACCAATTTGAAATGATTCGAGCTTTGTGACATGGTGCATTATCCTGCTGGAAGTAGCCATCAGAGGATGGGTACATGGTGGTCATAAAGGGATGGACTGGACATAGTCAGAAACAATGCTCAGGTAGGCCATGGCATTTAAATGATGCCCAAATGGCACTAAGGGGCCTAAAGTGTGCCAAGAAAACATCCCCCACACCATTACACCATCACCACCAGCCTGCACAGTGGTAACAAGGCATGATGGTTCCATGTTCAATTTGTTTACGCCAAATTCTGACTCTACCATCTGAATGTCTCAACAGAAATCGAGACTAATCAGACCAGGCAACATTTTTCCAGTCTTCAACTGCCCAATTTTGGTGAGCTTGTGCAAATTGTAGCCTCTTTTTCCTATTTGTAGTGGAGATGAGTGGTACCCGGTGGGGTCTTCTGCTGTTGTAGCCCATCCGCCTCAAGGTTGTGCGTGTTGTGGCTTCACAAATGCTTTGCTGCATACCTCGGTTGTAACGTGTGGTTATTTCAGTCAAAGTTGCTCTTCTATCAGCTTGAATCAGTCGGCCCATTCTCCTCTGACCTCTAGCATCAACAAGGCATTTTCGCCCACAGGACTGCCGCACACCAAATTTCCCTTTTCACACCATTCTTTGTAATCCCTAGAAATGGTTGTGCGTGAAAATCCCAGTAACTGAGCAGATTGTGACCGGCCCGTCTGGCACCAACAACCATGCCACCATGATGTTTTTTTCAAATGCGTGAAATAAAATCAATAATTCAGCAACAGTGCAGTAAAAATTGGATTGTAAGGAAGAGGTTACACTCTAAAACATCAAGAGTACAAAACAGACACACCCACTCTAATACACACTCACACAACACTATTATACACACGCAAAAATGAACTGGTGTGGCTGTAACAATATGGCAAAATTGAGTCAGAAGACTTAAATAAGATGTTGAAATCAGGTTGATTAAACTCTGATAAAGCATTCCTGTTCATTTTTGTTACATTTTTTATGAATTTTGATGTAACAAAACGTCTTTCTCTGTGTTCAGGCTTGACTGTAGTAAAATTAATGCAAAACTGACAATTCAAATCAACATTAAAATTAAAAAAAATTCTAACCCCTGGCAAAAAGTAGTCTTCGAGAATGTATATCCAAATCCACAACTTAATAAAAATAAGTGTTTATGTCTAAAAACAACTATTAGCCTTTTTATATAGAGCTATAGAGGAATCTAGTGGTTCCATAAGGCATTACAGAAGTTTTTATTTTTTAACTCCCACCAAATGGCACTAATCTGCCTTCAAAATGTTTATTTTAAAGGCATTGTCTCCATTTTAACACGGAATACTGCTTTAAAGGCACAATATGTAAGATTTTTGGACTAAAGTATCCAAAAACCACTAGAACAATGTTATATATTTTGTTGACTTGTGTACTTACATTATCCAAAATGTTTCCAAGAATGTTTAAATCCAGAGGAATAAGCAATTTTAACCAGGACACCAACAGTCTATCAATGACATCATACCCGTGTCACCCTCGATTTCTGTTTTATTTTGTAGAAAGCATGGAAACACAGAAGAAGCTTTAATATATTGTGTGTTTTATTAGACAGGTGAGAAACTGTCTAATACATTGTTATATAGCTCAACACAGTTAGTCTTATTGTTTAAATCTCGTTTCCATGTTTTACCATGCCTAATATCGATCTAGCTTACTGCAGTGTGCAATGGGAAGTGTCTCATAGTAGCCGCCGAGCGAACGCACAGAGTAGCATTATAACATAACTTTCAACACACTCAAATAATGTATCTAATATGATAAAAACAGCGCTGTGTATGCATGACTTGAAAAAGCGGAAGTGGTCGTCTGTGGCATAATAAAAGCTCTACGAAATCAAGGCGTCATCAAGCTACGCCTTTGTTTTGAATAAGCAACCTCTAGCGGCGAAAAAATTACATATTGTGGCTTTTAATAGAAAAGTATAAAACATCTATTTTAAATTTTTATATTATTTTCAATGGGAAAAATTTATTATATTTATTGCATAAACATGAATTAATACCATGAAATTCTCTCAAAATACAAAATAGAAGAAAATATTGAACAAAAAATATATTTAATTGATTTTACTGATAATAAAAAAGTTACATTTCAGGTCTTCGGTCTCTTTTGACCGCGAACAACACAAGTGTGACCCCCAAACAATTCCAGAGGGTTAAACAAACCTCTCTGCACTCCTATTTGAATATTCAGCGGTGTTCGCCGCTCTCTCTCTCTCTCTCTCTCTCTCTGTAGGCCAATGAGCTGCTCTTGCAAAAGAGAAGATTTGAGATTAAACCAGGTGATACAACTTCAGTTGCCCTTAATCTCACAGTCATAGTTTCCGAACCCAGTCTGAGTGAAGTCTTTCTGCACAGAGAGAATATGCCTGCATTAATCTTCTTACAAAGACAGCGTCACACACAGGAATAGAGCCGCAGCGGATTTACCAAAAATTCTCTTCTCCCAGGATAAAAGGACTCCAAGAACACCCACCATTGTCTCACTCCTAGAGAAAATATACCAAAGAACAAACCGCTGAATCTCAACGTTTTATCATATGGATTTTAATAATCCAGAAATCGAGTTTTCCCTTCGTTTTCAGAATATATGCGAGCTGTAATGCACATTTGATTTGCACAGTCATGCAAGGATTAGTTATGGGAACAGACAAGGTTTCTGCCCATTTAACTGATAGGAAAGCCTATGAGATGAAGTGTTGCTAGCTGCCTCACACAAATATTAGCTTGTATTTTGAGGGAAGGAATGATCTCAATGGAAAATGTAACAGTAGGCGATTGAAGCTCACTATAATTACAGAATCTTTTTATTATTATCTTGAAAATGATCAGTGTTCTGAAAGAGAGATACCTTGTAAAACCTTGAAAATAAAAAAAAATTAACATCTTCATGAAATGACTCGCTTAGTGTCAAAGCTGCCATATTTCACAATAAAACATCCCTAATTTATTGGATACAGCATGAATCTGCATTTAATAAACTGAGTAAATTAGGTATCTATGCTCATAACTTACAGACAAGTTCCACTTCTGCTTCAAGTTTGTCATAGACAGCCTTAAGAGAATCTATAAATCATTTCTTTGCTGGTGTGAAAAAACTCACAGTACAAAGTAAACAGTTTATTAGACAATTTCTCTTCACTTTTCGTTCCGTCGGCCATCAGCTCAAGGGTGTAGACGGAAGCGTGTCAAAAGCGGCAGGTGGTCAGAGGAGTTATGCTGGTTGGGAAGGCCGTTAACCTCATGGAGTTCATCTTTCCCCACCAGGGCTAACCTTCCCAGCAGCTGCAGACCCTTCTCTGGTGGCACACTGCATTCTGGGTAAGTGAGGGGGGGAAACAGTACCATGGTAACCAGCAGCAGCAAACATTTTGCTGTTGAATGTACTGCACTGCAGCAAACTGCAGCATCACAGGTCACATGATTACATGAGTGGTGATGTAACATTTACATTGATAGTCTAGTGGCATCAGCTTCTACTTTGAGGATATTTAACGCAAATACAAGTTCATGTGGCGACCGCAAACACAACAGCTGTAGTGATTACATTTGAAATGAAATGTTACATTACACAACAACTATTGAGTATTTACTAGGAAAGAGAATAGTAATGTAATGGTCAAACCTGCTTGAGACATCACATCCCCCAGAGCTGCGGAGTAGAAGATGTAATCGACGGTGATGGCTGTACGCGAGTGGCATGTGGTGATCTCAGGTTGACCGCTCTCTTTAAGATAGTGGGAGTACGCAGAGGTCAGCTTTAAACAGTGCTCTATGCTGGGCTTGGTAAAACTGCAAAACAGATCACACGAGAGAAAAATGATTACTGTTCAAAAAAAATTAACCTTGACAACGCTGAGAAAAGACACATCACAGGACTTAAACAAGACACTTCACTTTGAGCTGTCAAATCTCTTCAACTTAAATTTGCTGAACAGCGCTGACTGTCAAGTCAGCTTGGTTTTAAAGTGTCGACGGTTAAGGAACAAAAAAGAGCTACAGAAACTAGGGTCAAGAGTTTATAAAAATTGTATCGATGTGACTGGCATGAGTGAATCAAGCAAGGCACTGTAGAGACATATTGGGATTTATATTTACCCATCCAGTTCTGTCTGCTCCAAATCCGTCAAATCAGAATCTGTGAAAATAATTCAAACTAAATGTTAGCAGTTGCATATTTAAAGCTCTTTAATGCTCTGTTTAAATCAATATTACTGTTTACTACACTGTAATGTATAGTAAGAATGAATGTCAAAGTGCATACAGTGACCCCAAAACGTATCTGGACACTTAAAGGTGCAGTGTGTAATATGTATTAGGATCTATTGACAGAAATACAATATAATATACATAACTATGTTTTCAGTGGTGTACAAAGACCTTACAGCCGTTATGTTATTACCACCTTAGAATGAGCCATTTCTATCTACATACACCGCGGGTTCCCTTACTGTGAAGTCGCCATTTTGCGCCACAAAATGTTTCTACAGTAGCCCTAAACGGACAAACTCTACAGATATCCCTTTTCCACCAGAATGAACCAGGTGCTAGTTCAGAGCCAGTGCTAATCCCAGTTCATAGTTGGTTCGACTGAGGAGCCTTCTAAGAACCGTTTGCTTTTCCACATGCTGGGAGCCACAACAGAGCCAGGTCTTACGTCACTGTATACATCTCATCTTTCTCAGCAATGCTAGCGAGGCAGTGGCAGTGTTGTCAAGTCCGGGCTACTTCATCACTGTTGCCGCGGGCTGTTTTTCATGTCCGCGGGTTGAAGCGACCCCAATTATGTGATATTTAGCCCCGGGAATGCAAATTTTAGTAGGCAACCATGCCAAAAAAACACATATTTTACCCCCAAATGTATTTTTTACCGGGGAAGCCCCCCTGAAACGCGATTGGGCTTGTTTTGAGTAGCAATTGGGCGGGTTTTGTTGTGAAAACCTGGCAACCCTGGGCAGCGGGAAACACAAAACACACCAGGCTTGTTCGAGATGCATCGGCGCTGCACAGACCGATCTACGTATGATATATATATAAAAAAAACGCAAGAGTGAATCAAAAGCATAAGGAGTCATATGCTCTCGCTGGACTCGTTATCATACGGCGATCAGTCTCTGCACAGCACCGCTGCCAACAAGCCTTCCATCAACACTGCAAACGTTGCGTTACTATTGATTCACATGGCTTTACGATCCTACATCGGCATCAAAACACAACGAAAACACAGCGAAACCAACGCATTCAAGCAGTTCGCTGTAATTTGTATAGACGGAGATTACAAACGAGCAGCAGCTGTTAGCTCCATTAGCTGCTTTTTCAACAATGGTGGATCTCAAATTTGTGTTGGTCTTGTTGACCCCGCCCCCAGCGCCTGACGTAATCGGTTCTTACTTCTAGCCCAGCAATGTTTTGGTGCTACTTAAGAACCACTTTTCCTGGCTCTGAGCTGGGGCTTTGGGTGTGGAAACACAAAGAACCGATTTGAAACTAGGCTCTGGCTCCGATCTAGCTCTAGCACTGCTAGAAAAGGGGTAAGAGCGCTAGCTACTCTCTGTTGTCTCAGACGACGACATCTTTGTCCTGTGTCAGCCACCGTAGCTTCTCTATGTGCTTCAAAAGGGAGGGGTTAGCTAGATGACGCTAAAATTTACACAGTGCAACTTTAAGCCACACAAATAACATTGCATTAAATATGTAATTCATATATAAAATGCATTAAGGGGGTGAAAACTTCTGAACAAAATGTTTTTCTTCTTCTCCATTTAGTAACATAAAATAAGATATTTGCATGCTTTCCAGAAGACAAATCAAGTACAGTTTATTTTGATCTTCAAATTCAAAAAAAGTTTTCTTCTGGAGCATCAGTGAATGTTTGAAGCTTTAAAATAAATTGAAACAAATTGTTACTCTGATCCAGCAAGGATGCATTAAATTGACCAAAAGTGACAGTAAAGACATTTACATTGTTACAAAAGATTTATATTCCAAATAAATGTTGTTCTTTTAAACTGGAAAAAAATTAATCAATGTTTCCACAAAAGTATTATGTAGCACAATCGTCAACATAATAATAATAATAATAATAAATGTTTCTGAAGGATCATATGACACTGAGTGACTGCTGAAAATTCAGCTTTGCCATCACAATAATAATTTTAATCAGGGCTTAAAAACGGAAAAAAATATCAATCAGTTCACTCCGAGCAGAATCGATATTATAGCGTTTCGGTTTTTGCGTTCCTCAATAAACATTACTGTTCCGAAAACGGTTTGATATGAAAAAATACCGGTTAATAACGTTATTTTAATTAAGCCTATACTTTAAACAAATATGTATAAATAGACTTATTTTCACTCAATAATAATATAACACATGGTAATTAAACTTGAATATTTATTTAATAACATTTTTAAAACCAGAAATACATGCATTAATTACAAGGCATAAACAGCGGACCTGTTTTAATGGAGCGTTAGACAATCGAAAGTGGCCTCTAATGCCGAATTCTTTTCAGAAGAGTGATAACATTCTTTGTACATAACTTTTTTTCAACACGACTTGTTTTAAGAAATGCATGAATAAAGAATAAATAAACTGGATAACCATTGCTCTTTTAATGCACCGTCAACTGGTATTTTCAAAGCAAACACTGCGCAACACGTTCTTGCATCACATAATCAAATTCAGTCAGCTAATAAAGCTTGCATTTAATGCAATATAACATACCATTTAATACGAAGCATCAACCGTCTATATAGAAAACATTGACCTGTCCTGTATTGGCAATCTGAAAGACTATAGGAAAAATGTTTGATAGATGCAACCTACTTGGACAGGCTTAAACAAAATCCATAAACTAAATCAGCCTAAATCAGACTATTTGAGTTTAAAGTCCGTTCTGCTTATTTAAACGTTCGAAAAGAATGTCCTCCAATACCTGCACATTCATTGTAGACCTCAGCGGGGAAAGAAATGTACTTGAGGCATGAAAATGCGCGCTCACACTGACTTGCGTTACCGGTAGATTCATAGATGATGGTGCGCGGGCATTTCACTCACGGTTGATCCGTCAACGTCACATGCTGTACTACTCATTTCATGATTGGTCACTGCCAAATTAAAATATTAAAGAGAACGATAAAATAACGTTATTAACCGGTTAATGGTCATTTCAAATTAACGTTTCTGTTCAGAACGATTCAAATTGATTTTGATTTCGTTTCCGTTTTTGTTCCTCTTAAAATTTCGTTCGTTTCCGGTTTTCGTTTTCGTTCCTTGAACCGGTTCAGAGCCCTGATTTTAATATTACAATATAAAACGTTCTATTCAGTTTTTTTCCAAAACATCAAGTTTCTTTATAATATTTCAAAATATTACTGTTTTTACTGTATTTTGGATCAAATAAATGCAGCCTTGGCGAACATAAGAGATCCCAAACTTCCGAATGGTACATACAGTGATCATCAGTAATAACATTTCAAATACACTGTGGAACAGAATGTTAAATTTGTTAGAGTTTTCAAATGCTCTTGCTAATTATTATCCAGTTAGTGTCTGTTATATTATATGTAATAAAGGCTGAAAGGTGACCTTTTGTTTGGCTTTCATACTGGCACTGCTGAGAGATGCCCAGATTTCTGGGCCAAATTGGCACAGTGAGAATACGCTGCCCTCTTGGGTTGTCCTCCTGTCCTGACACCTGCAAAATCAAGTCAGAAAATTTAAGATATGCCAAAACTGTGTCTGAAAAAGCAAAGAGCAAGGAAACATTCCAAAATTCTCTACCTTCCCAATAGTTATGCCATCATAGTCCAGTCTGCTGTCCTTAATAAAGCGATACAGGGGAGACCAGGGAATGGCGTTAAAATCCCCACAGAGCAGCACTGGACAAATGCTGCTGTCAGGTAACTGGGCCACCTGGCTTATCTCTGCCAGCAGCATAGCCAGCTGGGCCAATTTAATGTCCCCGCGTCTAGGATTGTAAAGCAAATGTGTGTTGGCCACACAGACGTTGGTCAGAGAGCTATGGGGGTCAATGGGCCGCAGCAGCACAATCAGGCCCACGTTATCACGGTCCAGGAGAGGGATGCCACGGCGGAAATACTCCACAGGATGACAGGAGACCAAAGAGAAGCGCTCGCGTTTGAAGACCACAGCACATCCGTCAGGCTTAAGTCCCGTTCTCCGTTTGTATTCACAATGGTAGCCTGTTTTAAGGGCAGAGAACTGTTGCGTTAAAAATGAACAATTTATTTAATACAGTAAGGTTAAAAAGTCCAGTTGTGAACATTTTATTTTGAAATCTATTTACCAATATTACCAATGTGAAACCCATTACTTATATGCTACCAATCAAAAGTTTGGGGTCAGTAAGATTTTTTTTAAAGAAATGAATGCTTTTATTCAACAAGGATGCATTAAATTGATTAAGTGATGGTAAAACATTAGCATTGTCACAAAAACTCTCTCAAATAAATGCTTTAATCTGAGAATTTAATCAAAGAATCCTGAAAAAAAAAATGAATCTCAAAATCCACAAAAAATATTAAGCACCTCAACCATTTACAGTGTTGATATTAAGAAATGTTTCTCAAGCAACAATTCAGCATATTAGCTGAAAATATATTAAAATAGACAAAATACATAAACTAAACTAAAGATACATAGAGACATCAAGGAAGTAAAGCAAGTACCTAAAGATTCCAGCGAGGGTTTGATTTGTTGCTGATAGTGGTCCTCTTGCACCTCCTGCAGGCACATTATCTATAGAAAAAAAGGTTTTGCAGATATTTCAAGAAAATCATCCATTTTTGGCCACTGAATATAAAAACAAAGCATTGTTAGGCATCTGAAACTCAAAGATAGTCTTTTTAATAACTGCTAAATGTAATCTTAAAATCAATGCAACCATTTGTCATACAACACCTAAATTCTACTGCATTTAAAATGATTGACTTTAGTTTTTAGTGTTTTCATCTGAATTTATTTAGAGAAAATAGTATAGAATTTTAACACCTGACATTTACTGTTATCAGTCATAACATGAAAATGACTATCGGCTTATTGATATTAGCCAGAATTTTAATATCTGTGTATCCCTACCATTACATAAAAATAACATAAATAGCTCCAGGCTCGAGCATGTATAAGGGTCAATGACAAATAAGGTTTAGATTTAAAAAAATATATAATTTTAAGCAAAACTTATGTTGATTCATATTGGTTTTACAGCTTTTAAGACAGCATTAATTCATTATTAAACAATATTTCTGATTTTACCACCCAGAAATTGTCAGGTGGTGCGTATATATTCCATGTACCATATATTCATTTAAAATAATATACATTTAATGTACTTAGCACTACTGAAAACTTGTAGATATGAATCATTGTAGTGTCTAAACTGCATATCACATGGTAAATTCCCTTTCCATTTATTTATGCATTTCCCTTTTAGTCCTGTTCATATAAAAGGACACTTTTCTATGTTTTCAAACACCCAATTTTCCATAAGAAGTTTTTATTTTTTGTTTTTAACTGTAAAAATTATTTGTATACATTATATAACGGTTTACACTTATATTTCTTACTTCATTTTGCAATTGCAGTGGGAATTGATACTTTTAAATGTAGATTTTCCGGTCGCACCACCTGACATTCAAACGCAATTAAAATGTAACAGGCATTAACTTGGACACCTATATAAATGTTTGACCATACGCTCAAGGTTATACATGCATTTTTTTAAATCAAATACAAATTTTTATAATAACAACACGTTTTCAAAGTTTTCCAGGGGTCAAAACTTGAATCAACCTCATCATTACTCAAAAATGTCAAATTATCTAATATTTATGGGAGGGTGACTAACATTGTTACTGCATCAAAGGGGTCCTCTGGGGTCTTCTGTGTGATGTCATATGCGGTCACATAGTTTCTTAAAGTAACATTGCATAAAATGGCATTTTTATGTCGGTCGCCCTCCCTGACATGTGGAGAAGTAAATTTTTCGGACAAAAGTTTTTTAAGTAATAGAATCATGGGCGTCGGAACCATTGTATGTGGGTGGGACAAGACCCACCCCCTTTTTACGATCAATGATATTGGACCCACTCACTTTTATCGTCTCTAACATTCAGCACATGTGTTTACCTACCCCTAATCGATAAACACTTATTATTAAAAACACGTTAGACGCTTTATTTCCACTTTTCTAATATTTTCGTAATTTTTATTGAAAATAAATGCCTTTCCGATCTGATATGTGATGGGAAAAGGGAGAAGATGGAACTCGGCGAAAGGCGGACTCAAACCGCGGGTCGATTTGTGTCAAAACTAGATGCTGTGCGTCTTACCCCTACACTACTACCGCTCTCAATGAAATGGAGATTTCCGTAATTTTGTCTTTCCGAAATACGCGGTATATTTGAACTTATTGGCATATACTCCAGTAAAAAGGACCCACCCACGTTTTTTTTGCTTCCGACGCCCATGAATAGAATAGTTTTGAAATAGGACTGATACACTATTTCCCCTCATTTATAAGGAATTTTACGTAAAATCATGCCAAACTATTTGATTAAGAATTTAATTCACCTTTTTACTGCAGTTTTGTTTTCTGCTTGTACGTTCGGATGGTCGCACCACCTGACCTTTTTGGTCTTTCAAACACCACAACTCAAAAAGTCAATTGAATTTCAAAAAAATGAAAAGGGTTTCTTATAAAGGAAATATTGTAGATCGATTTGATATATGACATGTATTTATTAAAATTATTTTTAGGAAAATAATGAATTCGGACACAAAAAATACATGTCATGTCATTGACCCATAAATGTTCATACACTCTTATGTAAGAAATATGCTGGCAAAGAGTTCAACCCAGTCAGACAGTTCTGAAGTGATGTGTGACTGGTAACAATGTAAGGTATAAAGCACAAAAGGCCAGAAAGTTGAATCCAGCCATTTTACGCAAATAAGTTGTAAGCTGGGATGAGAAAAAATGAAAATATACGACAAAACGATTAATTCACTTACATCAGCACTGTGTTGTTCCAGCTCTTTGATGATGTTTGGAAACCTATGGCGCCAGTCCAGAACGGGAGGATTACAGTGTCTGTAAAGGTACGTGTTATCACAGAGCAGGTCTTGCGAGAGGATATTATAGGACATCACAGAAAAATCAAACGGCCATTTTTGTTTCCCTTCTTTCGCAGATGCAGCATTACAAAGATCCTCCCAGTGTCTCTTCAACTCTGTGAAGGGAAAAGATTGTGGATTTGGCTTTTTATGCACAACTACATACCAATACATCAACATAAATTAAAATGACCATCCAAATCTTTCACCTGGTGTGGCTGCAGTCCTCTCTGGGCTTGAAGGAAATTTCCCAGGGTGCACTGGAATGCTGGTTACGTTGCGTAGCAATTCAGGACTTCCTTGTAGACTCCTGCTGCCTTTTGGAGGTGCACGTTCAGGTGAGCATTGAGATCTTTCCCCTACTGGCCTCCCGTCCGCACTCTTCCTCCTCTTCGCGGGTGGCTCCCTATCAGAGCGGTCCATCAGACCTGCGGAAAGGTGAAGGCCTCGTATGGGTTGAGTGTGTGACAGTATTCCAGTTTGCCTCCAGGAGCTCCAGCTGTATGGATCCGGAGGTCTCGGGGGCCAGTTGGAGGGGTGTCTGACCGTGCTGAAATAGGAAGAGGGATGCAGCAGGTGAGGTGGTTGTGTCCACCATAAATGACCAGGCTGATACCAGTGTCTCCAGTGGTTGTAAACCGTCTGAGCTGGCGGAAAGCCCACTGTGCTCAGGTAACGGCCAAACATGGGATGACTGCAAGAGGAAAGAAAACCACATTCATTATACCAAAAAGCAAACTCTTAGAAATATTTACAGTGGTTTTACAATGGAAAAACTAACTGAAGTTACCTTGCCTGAAATATTGTAGAATCATTATAAATAAGACTTTTTATTAAGAATTGTTATGGTTTGTATTGTAAATGTGTTTATGCTATTATTTTTTCTAATATCATATAGAAACTAAGAATGGAAATCAGGAGTCACTCATGCTTCAGAATCAGTTTAACTATGCAAGACATATGGTACATTTTCATAGGGCAAAGTTTCAAGTTATTTATACAACACAATATTTATACACAGTGACAGCCATATTACTACTATATATATATATATATATATATATATATATATATATATAACAACACCTTGTTTCTTATATAAGGAGGGATTTAACAGACTAAATTAAATAAATAATTATATAATAACGTGATTAAATACATCATAGAATGTAGCAAAAAGGTACAATGAAATGTAAGCATAAATGAATAAACACGGCAAAAAATACATTTATTTCCTGTAAATGAAAAGGCATTTGAAAAACACACACCAATAAAATGTAGACAATATATATCCTGACATTGTATATACCATGAAATGTTGCAATCAATAAATATGAGCATAATGAAAGTATGTACAAATAAATTAAAAAAATACCTGATTTACGGCACTGTACTTTTTATTTATTGAAACATTTTATGTATATAATTGCATTTTAATAATTAATTTTTAATTTACATTAAAATGTTATCATGCAGTTTTGCTTTTGACAGTCATTATTAGCATCAACACTCACAATCCAAATATGAACTTACTTTGGAGATATTCCTGGTCTGACATAATTAGAATTAGTGTGTCGAGGCATGTAACGTCCTCTTATCATAAAACGACTCTTTTTGGCTCCATCTGAGCCGAGTAAAAACCCAAAAACTACGTGAAAATCTAATCTAAAACTCGTCTTCTGTTGTTACATGCTAACACAACAACACAGATGTGATGGCGTTTGAATATGACGTCACTAACCATGTCCGAATCTGATTCGTGAATCAATCGTTCTTTTGAGTCGGATTTTTTCTATTTGAACCGAGTCAACGACAGGCGAGGTAACCGACGCTTGTATGCTTGTGTGACGGCGCGAAAACGCACTGGAAAATTTTATATGTTATGCCTTTATTGTATGACAGCTTTATATACATACGAAAGAGAGGTGATATTATAATACATTTATCTACTATTTTATCTAAAGTTACTTTTTTTTTATCAGTACGTTAGGCCTGTGTATTCACTGCTAATTGAATCCTTGCGTCGTTGAGAACTTTACTAATTCTGGCTGGGTACCGGAACACAAACACATACATATATTTATATTTTTAATATAGTAATTTAGTTTATATAATGTGTATATCTTATATAGATTTTAATGTAAATGCGAATTATGTTTTAGTATGACTATTAGGGAATTTAAGAACTAAATCATGGCTACAACAAACAGAACTAAATCAGATGAACTGATCGAAAGAATCGATTCGCGGAAAGGAGTCAGATTCGAACTAGTCATGACGGAAAGCATTATGTGACAAAATACTAGAACGCTCGGTCCTCCACAAGAACATTTGTTAGTTACAGTAAATGAAGACATCTGATTGTTTTTGAGCAGACTTAATGATATCCATGGGCAAAGAATTGCCGTTATATAAAGTCTTCTGTAGAGTATTAATTAGGATTTGTATCGCATATAAGTAAACGTCCACTGTAACAGTTGAAATAGCGTTTCACTTACCGGTGCATTACATCGATAAAACTATGCGGCAGTGTGATTATGTCTTACCAGAAAATCCGCGATAAACACAGCGCGGAACTCTCGATCCAGATATGAAATGATTGTTGTTGGTGCCCGGGTGGACTGGGCAGATTGTCGGCTCTTGTCTGCCCTGTCTATCTTCTCTGACCGTAGATGGTTTGTAGATGGACGTGCTGTTGTAACACAACATTTGTGCGAATATTTTCAGTTGCAACGGATCACTCGCATCTTGAACGTTTAGCCTTTTCTCAATTTTATTTATTTATGATAATAATTTGTGACTCATACAGTCAAATAAAAATATTTTGTATCTTATCAAAACAAAATATGTATACCTATTATTAGGGGGTACAAAATAATTAAAATGTGTTGAATAGATTTATATATGCATTGTGAGAACAAACGTTGTAACCACAAGAGGTCACTCTTGTATTGTAGATCCCAGGTCAAACTCCATTTAATAAATGGCCTTTTCAGAATTTAAATGAACGTTGGTTTCTGCATTAAGCCTGCATGGGTAAGTGGAATCCTCGGCTATCTTGTTTCATATCCACACTGTTCATACATTTCCTGGGCTTGCAATTAACCTGGCTCTGTTTTGAAATTTCACAGAGCACATTTGTAAACTCTGGGATTGTTGAGTGGCCAAAGACACAAATCCTGTTTAATAACTTAACTCAGCTGTGTTGGCCTGAATGTCGCATGTAGATCTGCTTTATTGTGTTAAAGGAATAGTTCACCCAAAAATGAAAATGACTCCTTGATTTACTCGCCCACAAGCCATCCTAGGAATATATGACTTTCTTCTTTCAGACGAATACAATCGGAGATAAATTAAATATTATCATGGCTCTTCCATGCTTTATAATGGCAGTGAATAGAGGATTAGATTTTGAAGCCCCAAAAGTCCATCAATCGGGGGATAAAAGCGAAGTGATGCATTTTTATAAGAAAAATATCCATATTTAAAACCTTTTAAAAACTAAAATGACTAGCTTCCGGCAGACGCCTAATCGCAAGTCGACTTCCACCAAAAGAGTAACCCATGATTAAATATAGGAGTAGCGTAAGCTTTAACAAATTCAAGCTCCTCTTACATTTCTCTTTAAAAATTATTCTTTTAGAGTTAGACTTTGAAATGTGACCAGTGTTTTGTTTTGCTTTATTCTCTGCATTCCGTGTTCATCCTGTCAGGGGTTACTCTTTCGCATAAATCGATGCATACGGCCGTCTGTGCTAGTTATTTTAGTTTATTAAGTTTTAAGTATGGATATTTTTCTCACACAAACGCATTGCTTCAGTTCAGAAGGCCTTTATTAACCCCCTGGAGCCGTGTGGACATCCTTTATGATGGATGGATGCATCGTTTTGGGCTTCAAAATCTAATCCTCTATTCACTGCCATTATAAAGCTTGGAAGAGCCAGGACATTATTTAATATATCTCTGATTGTATTCATCTGAACGAAGAAAGTCATATACACGTAGGATGTCATGAGGGTGAGTAAATCATGGGGTAATTTTCATTTTTAGGTGAACTTACCTTTTAAGTTTCCTGAAACACACAGCAAAAATAATATGTATTTATTACTCCAATTATAAATGAAAGTCATCATGAAATCCCCACCCTACATTTTTTTTCTTGTTTGCAAAACCGTTTCACTCGGATATGTCACAATAAGGAAGAAAATACCATCGCAACTTTTAATGTCATGCTGACGACTAGTTGTGAAAGTTTTTGCAACTGTACAGTGCATATGAATATTTAATAAGGTAAACAGCTGAGGCGGTTTATAATTGGTTTTCTGATTCTAAACGACTCACTGTAGCTCAAAGTATAGAAGGTCTCTGGAGCAGGTATTTAAAACCCAGGGTTATCACAATCTGAAAGAGCTTTATTGCTAAGTGGATTTTACCTTGGTATTGAAGCTTCCAGTACACACATATAAAAATAAGACACATAAATAACATTTAAAAATAAAATATGAAGAAGTATAAAGTCAAATAGGTTTAGTCAGAATAAACATTTAGAGATAATACACATGTATACAGTATTGTGCATAATAATATGAATAAATAGGACTAAATAAATTTGCACAAAAAAAGTGGGGTTATTGCACATGGAAGGCATTTAACTGTTTAAGAGGGAAATAGCCTGTGGAAAGAAACTGTGCCTAGTAATCTGAGGTGTGGCAACAGTTCATATAGGTTGTGGCCGGGGTGAGATGGAGTCTGTGATGATTTGACCTGCCCTTTTCCTCACTCTGGAAGAGTACAGGTCCTGGAGGGTGGGCACAGGGGGCACCAATAATCCTTTCCGCAGTCTGGGCTGTCCGTTGTAGTTTCATGATGTCTGATTTACTGGCTGAACCAAAGCAGACAGTTATAGATGAACACAGGACAGACTCAACGAGTAGAACGAACTGTGGCAGGTTGAACTTTGCTGGGCCTTTTTCTATAATGTGATTGTCCCCCGTCTCTTCAGGTCCTGGGAGATGGTGGTGCCTAGAAACCTGAATGACCCCACTGCTGCCACAGTGCTGTTCGTGATGGTGAGTTGGGGAGTAGGGTGTTCCTTCTAAAGTCCACTATTATCTCCACTATTTTGAGCATGTTATGACTGTACCCGACAGCCAGTTGTTCAAACCTTTGTCTTTAAGCAGACTTGTCACCATCCTGGATGACTAAAACATTGCTGACCACAACGATGAATCAAACTCGTATGCCTACCAATTAACTTGTGTTCCATATTTACGATAATGTTGGCTGATGTGAGCATCACCGTGTGCGATATTGACAAAACAAATTATATATCAATATTTTCTGGGAATGTATCGATAATGATTAGACAATATTTTGCTGAGTTATTGAATAATATTGAATATTACTAATGTCACATATTATTTAGGATGGATTGTCTGTACATTGAGATGCAGCCTAAACCTTAATGAGTGAGCCATTGAATCATTCATTCAACCAAATATGTTCAATAAGTGATTCATTCAGTAACGAAACACTACTGTGTGTTGCTCAGAGACGCAAAACAGTGCTGTGACTTGTTTTAAACTATTTATTTTGGCGAAATGGTTAAAAAACAGGCAATATTTTGTCTAAAATTTAAATCACTTAATATCAACTTTTTTGATTATTGAACTGTATAAAATCAATATCACAATTGTAATCATGCTTATATTTGGAGAAAAAAAACAGCACTATATTAAATGATATAAATATACATTTTTGCTCCTTATCTTGAATTTTGGGGGCATTATAAATGCATTTTAATAGACTAAATCAGACTGAAAGCGTGCGCTCTACACCCCAAAAAAATTAAGCCTTTTTTAAGATTTATGCATTTCAATAAATTGTAAAATCAAATTGAATAGAATAATCCTTAAATATTTTATTTGAATAATTGAACCATCCTTAATCAATTAAAATATGTAAGGATTATTCAATTTGATGGAATTTTACAATTAAAAGGTGCACTATGTAACTTTTCCGTCCACTAGAGGTCGTTCCATTTTCAGTTCACACTCTTCCATTTTTCCGGTCATGAGTATGAGGTAACGCAGCTCTGTTTATCATATTGGATACATTTGAGTGTGTTGAAAATTATGTTATGACGTTACTCTGTGCGTTCGCTCGGCGGCTGCAATGACACTTTTTGCATACTGCAGTGAGAGTAAAGCGACTTCCTCACACGTCCCGGTTCCTTGGTTAAAATAGCAATTTTCTCACGATTTACAAATAGTTGGAAACATTTGGGATATTGTAAGTACTCAACTGAACAAAATTTATATCCGCCTAGATATTTTACTGAAAAAATGCATAGTACACCTTTAATTGAAATGCGTAAATCTTAAATATTTTTTGCATGTATTAAAGGAGCTGTATGTAGGACTGTGGCCAAAACTGGTACTGCAATCACTTTCAAATTACTGCAAGTACCCCAACTCGAGGTTGCCAGATAGGCTGCAGGATCCAGCGGGAACGTAGGCTGCTACACGGAGCTTTCAATGGCAAGTGACGAGTCGTACACAGTAAGACAAGCGTTTTTGTCATAAGTAGGCTAACAAATAACAAACATTGCCACAGCAAGTATAACGCGGGACAAATTACGCCATGTCAGCGTTCAATATCAACAATGGCTATCACATGGTTGATTTCAGTCCCATCAGAAACGATTGAGAGTAACTAAATAACATTTGCAATGGTCATACAGGTCAACTTGCAGCATGTTTTATCCACTATATATACGAAGAAAGAATGAGGAATAATTTTTACCGAGGTAACGTTAGGCTACTGTCTCAAATTCGTTTTCACATTGCCATAATAGGCGTGCTAATGTTGTTTTCATCAGCGTCTCAGCATAATGACAGAGAAACTGGCTCTGATAATGCATTACTAATGTTAGCAATGACGACTCGCCATTTTTATTTACCAAACAATTCCTTAACGTTACCTTTTCAATTCAATGACCCACCTCCTCCATCTGCGCTAACCTAACGCTACTTTGCATGAACATGCACAACTTTGTTCGACTGTCGTGAATATTTGAAATGTCCATTTACATTAAGTACAAGTTAGCCAAACATAGGTTAACCTTACCTGTCCAGGAGAAAATTAGCAATTGCGTCAGTCTTCAAATTCTTCTCCGTTTTCAGCCGTCTCCATCTTTCAAAGGCATCTCCTATACAAATCCTTGTTTTATTTCGGACACTGTCACGACGTTTTTCTGATTCATATCGAGGTCGTTTAGGTTTCGTAAAGTTAGACATTGTTTATCCAGAAAGTTTGTAGCTGCAGCTGTGGTAACTAGCAGAGCTGGCAACCCGAATGCAGAAACACTACTGACTTCGTGATTGGTAGATAGGTGGAGGGCGGCGCTTCAGGCATGACACAACATGTCAACATCAACATCAGTTGAGGGCTGCAACTCCAATTTTAAAATGACAATATCTTGGCCGGACAACTGTTGTCAGTGATATAAGTATTTGAAATTAACATGATTTTTTAATGTCTATTGACATATTAGGGCCATTTTATGATTAATTGAAATACATTTCTTACATACAGTTCCTTTAACCTACTAGAATAGCCAGGCTCCGCCCTCCTACATACTTCCGCTCAATTTTCATTTTCCTTCAGTACTCCGTCTGGGACTGCGGTTTATTCTTAGGTTTTCTCCGAACAAATTTTTACCGGTCCAGTCAGTGCACAGAGGGAGTGGCTGAGAACGATGACGTTGATGTTGTGCGCTAGTTTGTTCAGTAATGGCGGCGGAGAAAAGATGCGAGCGAAGCCATTAATTCCGTTGTGGCACCGCTGCCGCATATCCAGAAGTTAAAGCAGGAGCAAGAACAAACTTGCTCCGTTATTGGTGAAGGAGTTGGCTGAAGGCCCTGTAATTGTTTCACGTGTGGTTGGAAGATATTGTCATCATTTACAGGGGCTAGTCAGTTATTCCCGTCCGTCTCCCACCACCCGCGTAAAAATCCCTGGCCGAATTACCTACTGTTTTAGACAAACACCAAGGTGTTGTGGTAATTGAATTGCCGTCCGAATCCACATCTCTGAGTTTCCAAGAATATATCACTTCAAAATTCACAGTTTATATCCTTTTTGACCACTGCAGAACATCGTGCGGTTGCGCTTCGCTGTAATTTGGATGCATTTTTAGACTTGTATTTCTTTAAATGCTGGCAAGTATTTTCAAGATAAATATATTTCATCACCGCTCAAAAAATAAAAGGAAGAAAAGCACAAACATTTGATTTGGTCCGTTATTTACGGCAGCATTTATTCTTATCATACCAAGCATATGATATTTTATTTACAGTATACAATCATGTTATGGACCACGTGAGCAGCGTATTCCCGATCACAAAACTCTCCCCTCCACCGTGAATAAATAACAATCCGAATGCACAAGGTTTTATCACTGAGGTGGCTGCACATTTATTTTTACGGACTTCCATGTGAGAAATAAAGGCGAACGGCGCATGACATACGTCACGACCAAACATTAGCGATTGGTTATGGTAGATCCAGAGTGACTCTGGGCAGATCCAATAGTTTTAAACTTCAACAGAGTACCCGCCTTCAAGGAAGTAAACGCTTGTCAATGGAGAGTGGCCAGACTCTCTGTACAAATGAAATGTACAAGAGTCTGGTAGGACCAGGCTACTACTAGAATACATCACAGAGTATGTGTGCACTTTTTGGGTGTGTTTTTGTGGAGTTAGTGGTATTATACTCGATAATGTTAGGGGTATTATTGCTCTATATTTCTTCACACCCTGACGAAACTTACCAATTCACAAGATTAACGGAATGCATAGCTGATATAAAACACTGGATGACCAGTAATTTCCTGCAACTCAATTCAGAAAAAAATGAATTTTTAATTATTGGACAAAAAAGCTCCACAAGTAGTAACCTAGAATACGGTCTAACACTTGATGGCTGCTCTGTCAAGTCCTCGTCGTCAGTGAGGAACCTGGGTGTGCTCTTTGATACCAATCTTTCGTTTGAAAGCCACGTTTCTAGCATCTGTAAAATTGCATTCTACCATCTTAAAAATATATCTAAATTACGGCACATGCTCTCAATGCAAAATGCTGAACAGTTTGTTCATGCGTTCATGACCTCAAGCTTAGATTATTGTAATGCTCTACTGGGTGGTTGCCCAGCTCGCTTAATAAATAAACTCCAGCTGGTCCAAAACGCAGCAGCTCGAGTTCTTACTAGAACCAGGAAGTATGACCATATTAGCCCAGTTCTGTCAACATTGCACTGGCTGCCTATTAAACATTGCATGCATTTTAAAATCTTGCTTATTACTTACAAAGCACTAAATGGTTTAGCTCCCCAATACTTGAGCAAGCTCTTAACATATTATACTACATCACGTCTACTGCGGTCTCAAAATTCTGGCCAGTTAATAATACCGAGAATATCCATATCAACTGCAGGCAGTCGATCCTTTGCCTATTTAGCACCTAAACTCTGGAAGAAACTTCCTAACATTGTACGGGAAGCAGACACACTCTGTCAGTTTAAATCTAGACTAAAACGCATCTCTTTTCTGTGGCATACACATAAAACACTTTTTCAATGAATTGATTGTTAGGCTGCATTAACTAGGTCAGCCGGAACCGGGAACACTTCCCATAACACCTGATGTACTCGTTACATCATCAGAAGAATGGCATCTACGCTAATGATAGTCTCTCTGTTTTATCCCGAGGTTTACTGCAGTCAGCCGGATCTGGGCCGTATCCAGATCAGATGGTGGACCTGCGTCCAGAGAAGACCAACGCAGGACCCTGAAGTGTCTGCAGAGACCGTGTCAATTAGACTCCCCTGAAATTGCATCGTCGACACAGCATCCTCAATAAACCCGTCTCCGGCGTGATGACTCCGATTGTTCGAATATTACAATTTAATAATTCTTAAATTGATATGCCATCCTCAATAAACCCGTCTCCAGTGTGTTGCCTTCCTTCGAATATTCCGATCTATTATGAGCTCTGACCTGTAAAGTTGCCAGAATAATAATCATACGCTGTTTGTTAATTGACCAGAGGAGAACTGCCCCCCCGACTGAGCCTGGTTTCTCCCAAGGTTTATTTGTCTCCGTTAGGTCACCTGATGGGGTTTTGGTTTCCTTGCCACTGTTGCCTCTGGCTTGGCGTGCTCAGTTGGGGACACTACATTTTTCAACTAAATATCCAAATAAATCTAATTATTAAACTAAATTAACCATATCAATTAAATTACTGATCTAAAGCCCACATTGTCACCGTATGATAATTTAAATTAACTGATGACATCACCGTTTTCTCCAGAATGGCTATACGGCTGAATAAAATTGTTGCATTATTTTCCTGTTTAACACTGTAAAGCTGCTTTGAAACAATCTGCATTGTTAAAAGCGCTATATAAATAAGCTTGACTTGACTTAATGTCAGATTGCATATGGTTAAAGGGATAGTTCACCCAAAAATGAAAATTAGCCCATAATTTACTCACCCCCCAAGTCATCCTAGGTGTATAGGACATTCTTCTTTCAGACGAGTTATATTACAAAAGTCCAGGCTAATCCAAGCATTAGAATTTGATTCATAGTTGCTCTGTTTTTGAAGTCCATAAAAAGTGCATCTGTCCGTCAAATAACGTGCTCTACGTGGCTCCGGGGTGTTAATAAAGGCCTTCTGAAGCGAATCAACGCGTTTGTGTAAGAAAATTATTCATATTTAAAACTTTATCAAGTAAACTTTCGACCGACCGCCTTCCATGGAAAAGTGTTGAATGTTGAAAGTGAAACTCAAGATGCGTACGTGACGTCATGACGAGCAGAGATGTATAGTAAGGAAGTAGAAATACTTCACTACTGTACTTAAAGGACAACTCCGGTGAATTTTTAAGTTAATCTTGAACGTTATACCTTTGTAAGTACTGTCTATCGGAGAAAAAAAAATGAACCGGATTGGTGCTTGCAACACGGAGCTGTTACAGTTAATGCCCAGAGCTACCACTCAGCTAACACGGCAGCTATGGGGGCATATACATAAAGAGTGTCTTTGTGCCTCTTAACAGACACAAAATGCAATTAAAATGTCTGTCCAACATGAACAGGGCCCTTACATGACAACGAGATGCGTTTAGCAACTTAGCCATTGTTTAAACTCACTGAGATAGTGTTTTAGACGGCAAGCAGTAGTCTCGCGCTGAAGTCCCGTGGGAACTCAGTTGTATCCGGTAAAATGTAAATAGTCCAGGGGGGAGGAGCATTACGAACCATTTCTTCTTCACTTGTGAGCCGATCATCACTCTTCACACACACAACGCTCCTTCTTGGATTCTTACTGATTGTATGGGGTGGACAGGTGTCTTTATGCAGCTAACGACCTCAAACAGGTGCATCTAATTTAGGATAATAAATGGAGTGGAGGTGGACATTTTAAAGGCATACTAACAGGTCTTTGAGGGTCAGAATTCTAGCTGATAGACAGGTGTTCAAATACTTATTTGCAGCTGTATCATACAAATAAATAGTTAAAAAATCATATATTGTGATTTCTGGATTTTGTTTTTTAGATTATGTCTCTCACAGTGGACATGCACCCACTGTGAGAGTTCAGACCTCTCCATGATTTCCAAGTGGGAGAACTTGCAAAATAGCAGGGTGTTCAGATACTTATTTTCCTCACTGTATATTGCACACCCCTACAGTCGCGGTCCCTCAAATCCAGACCTTATATTTGATGAGGCTGCTGATCAACACTCTCCAGCCATCTGCCTGGCAGCATGACCTTATTCACCGACACAGTCCATTAGCTCATATTGCTCTGTGAATTTGCTGCATAAATGCCAGTTTTTGAGAACATTTCTTTAAAATCATTATTTGGGGAGGCGGTCAAACCGATAAGTAAATAAATAAGAACACCGAAATGTCTTCATTTACTAAATATAAATTGGTTGGGTGGTAGGTGTAATGTGGCGTAAAAACTTGTTGATCAGGTTGACACAGCAAGGGACGTTAGAAGAGGAGGTGTTGTGCTGTAATTGGAAGTAATACTAGGAGAAAGACTATAATTAGGAGACTGTGAAATGTTTTTTGGTTTGTTTTTACGGTCTCAGAAAGGATTCATAACTTTTAGTTCTGCTTTCAAAACCCCTCCATTTATAACCATGCAAAAACCAGGGATGAAAAATTAATAGCTTTTATAACACCTCATCAGCTTTGAGGTTCACCTTGGTCCTTTTGACCACACAGACATCAAATATTAACATTTGCAGATAACCGTGAGGCAGAAGGCTAAAGAAGTGTCACGGTAAATGGGTCAAAGTAGACGGAGATCTTGCATAAATTTAGTGTGATGTGTGAAATGCATTTTCAAGTCGCTCCTTCCCCAAGGACAGTATGAGGAAAAGGTCACTGAGAAATGAGACAATAATAATATGATAATAATGATAATTTTTCCCACCAATGAACACATAAAGACATATTACATGATTAACACAGCCACTGTATTTAATAGCGATTACTCATTTTCCTCTTCAATGTACAGTGCTCTCATTACAGAGTTGTGATTCAATTAATTTCATCTTGTCATGTGTGTAAAGTAAGAGAACACTGTTTGAACCTACCTTTCTGTCGTTGTGTGGTTTTGAAGGCCTGGAGGTTTATTACAATTCAGTCTTTACGCGAAACATCAGGTGGCAGGCGTAGAGGCAGATTAGTAGTTTAGCGAGCAAAGGCCATTGCCATCTCACTCTTTAATAGGATCAAGCTGGAGTGTAAAATGTGACTTGAATTAAAATATAATTACCTTACAGAAAAGACAGGCCACCAGCGGCTCAGATATATTGATTTAATAGTAATCGAGCGTGACTCCATGTTCATCTGGTTGGAAATCGAGCCGCTGTTTAATCTGTTGTTTTATACCGTCTCTCCAAAAGGACCAATCTTCAATCATAATCACATTTTTGCACATGTAAATATTATTATAGGGATAGAAAAGTGATTTTTGGCTCATGTTCTATATAAGACATGTTTAATTAGGAAAATGTTCAAAAAACAGTGTTTTTGCTAAAATATTAAGCAGCACATCCGTCTTCAACATTGATAATAATAATAATAAATGTTACTGAAGCAGCAAATCAGTATATTAGAACGATTTCTGAAGGATCATGTGACTGAAGGGCTGCTAATAAAAATTTTTTTTAAATTGCAATATTTTACAATACTACTGGTTTTTTTTTTTACTGTATTTTTGATCAAATAAATTCAGCCTAGGTGAGCATGTGATACTTTGACAGAATTGAGAGAAACATAATGGGGGTGGTAGACAATAAATAAATAAATTTGGTAAATAAATATAAACAACATTTATTTATACATCACACAACTATTTACAACACTAAAGAGGTTGGCTTTGCTTGAGTTATCTCTCCGAATTTTGTTGCTTTTAAGAAAAAACAAAACAAATTTTTGCCTGTTTAGGTTCGTCACCTTCTCCATTGCATTTTTACATTTTTACCACTAAAGTTACTACACGCAAATCCGTGTTTTTTTAAAATATATTTCAGGGCTCAATGCTAAGGATTTTTTTCAGGGGTTCAAATTTGTACTTGCCCTGCCAGAATTTTCACTGGCCCCACAAACTAAAGTCGCTGTGACTGTTTTCTATTTCTAAAGTAAGCACTCAAATACATGTGTGTGAAGTTTCTGCAGCGACAGCTCTCTGATGCGATGTTTTACGTCAGTGTCTGAATTCCTCGCTTCATTTCATTCACTCCTTGCTTAGTGCACTCAACTGCCATGCATTTTATAGGGATTAGAGAATTATTAAACAAGTGAGCGATTTCGGACACAGCAACAGAGTCGACACCGAGAGTCGATTCCTGTGCTGGAGTCGAGCCCGACTCTGGGGCTATTCAGAGTCGACTCCCCATCACTACTGATCATAGACAAACGGGGAGAAATTAGTTGGCCTATCTACCGCACACTGCAAAAAATGACTGTGATTTTAACGTAAAAAAACTGTGAAAATGTCTGTCATGGATTTGCACTGAATTGATTCTCAAAAATACGGAACAAAGTGCGTTCCGTATCAGTTCAATACGGAACAAGACTTTTATGTGTCAAATACGGGACGATTCCGTATTATACGGAACGGTTGGCAACCCCATGTACAGTGTGAGTAGGTAACCTTGCTGAAATCGCACAGAAATCGCTTTACGGGTGTCGAACGACATGAGGGTAAGTAATTAATGACAGAATTTTCATTTTTGGGTGAACTAACCCTTTAATATATCCCATCCACTAACAGGTGTCGTGATGAAAAGGTAATTCGTTTTATTCCCTTCACTTGTCAGTGGTCATAATGCTATTTCCTGATCGGTGTATGTATGCCTGTTGTCAAACGTGTATGTCTTTGTGCCTGTTTCTGTTAAGTAAGTGTTGTTTCAGTAGTTAAAGAAAGCTCTAATTATGTTGATTGACAGCACCAACAAACTTGGATTCAAACTTCAGTGACCCTGTTCTTGTAATCAATCTGTTTTTGTGGCCCCCTGTGGCATATTTTAGCACAATTAAGAGAGAACCCTAAAATAACAGTATGCGAGACATATCAAAACTCATTACTGTTGATTTTTAATGCAGTGAAATGTATTCCATACAAAAGTTCAACACTTCATTTATAAAATGCTGTGAAACACGAATATAAATGGGAATTAGATGCTTGTGTGAACTAATTCCCAGGCATACAGGCCACTTCAATTTGAAATTCTACCTGCTAACTGTGTATGTTTCAGGCCTGTTTAGCCACAAAGTAATTTTGTAAGTTATTTCTCTCCAGTGTTATAAAAAATGTCTGAATATTATGGGATTAAGCAAACAAGAATATGCTAAAAAAAAATCCCTGGGGATCAGATTAAGTGCATGCGCATGTCAGTCACGTTGAGGCGCTTCTGATTTAAAAGTACGATTGCATAACCATCATCTCATTTCAAGAATATGCACAGGTTAGGTTAAAGGAATAGTTCACTCAAAAATCTGCATGTCGTTCCAAACCTGTATGACTTTTTATTGTGTGGAATAAAAAACAACCTATATTTGAGGTCACTTGTTGCGGTTTTGCTTCGGCTCTGTAAACGCACTAGGAAGCAGAACCCTCTGTGTTACGGCTTCAGAAAAGTGCTTATTCTTCCTTACCTCTTCTTGCAGCCAGAGTCTGTGTAAATAAAGACAGTCTCACTCCAGAGGGCTGTTGTGTTGTATTCTCTGTATGAAATGTTAATGAACTGAGTGATACCGGAGACCCTCTGGTTCGTTTGAGGCGGTGGAAGTTGTACATTGTACACTACGGCCGTAGTGTGTTCAACTGCTGTCTCAATTTCCAGTTGATTAATGTACCAGGACGTGGGAATGCATCCTTCCCTGTAGGGCGGGGAAACGCATGCCAATTTGAAGTGTAATTTCATGCACTTCTACTGAGGCATTCAAATGTGTAAAAAAAAGCTTGTATTCCTTGCGGGATCAAGCGGCTGCGTAAATGGGTCTGCATGATCTGATAGCTGTATGGTGGTATGAGGCTTTTATGAAGGTGTTTTACTGGCGTTTGAAAGACCTGAGCAATCCATAACCAAACATCAGACACAACGCATATTCTCAGCAAGTGCGTTTCTGCTCCGGTTTCATGTGCTGTATCAAACAGGCATCTTCTTCTCTGAGATTTTCATTTTGCTCCATGAATAGGCTCCTGATAAAATGCACTCCATGACAGATGCATTTCAGATGAAACCAGCAATAATGTGGGGTGCATTTAGGATGGTTTAATTTCCTTTTCCCCTTTTATTATCACATCCTCGATTCCAACAGTCATGAATCTTAACAGGCAATCTGCCTTGGTGCTGCTTGGAAGTGTTTTTGTAGTCATTCCCCTGAGCTGCAAGACCAGGCAAAACGGAAGGAATGCGATGTGACTATAGGGCTTGTCACACTTGATATAGTTAACCCTGGGTCATTCTAAACCCCAGGTAAATAGAATCCTGGGTTACCATGCTTCATGTTTTACATTGCTCCTAATTTACCCAAGATTAACAATTAATCCTGGGTATTCATAAACTATCGTTTCATAAACTATCGTTTCTGTACTGTCAAGTTTATCCTGAATGGACTTTTCATACTATAAAGATGGTCTCTTCTTCACTTCAGTTGTTGTGTTTTCTGTCACCAATTAAACCCCCCACCCCCCACCCCAAACGCTGAAACTACTGTTTATACAATGTGCTGAGACTGTCCAAAGTATGTGAATATGAGGCACGCTATTGGTTTTCAGTTGCTAAGCATCTAGTCCTAACGTTCTAACACTGCATCATTTCACACTGTTCCACAGACTGTAAAGAAAGATGGACGACGTGTCTCCACTTCTTTCCACTGTAAAAATATTAAGCTGCTGTAGTAGAAAAAAAATGGCATTCGTTGACATGTTGTCCTGATTACGTAATTTGGAGCCAGAGTCTGCGCAGTAGTGATCCTTAAATGAAGCTGCGGTATCAAGTGCTCTGTTTACACCTGGTAGGCCTATTAAGATGTGTTTTGGTCGATTGAATCACAAGTAGTCTAGGCAGACACATCCCTGTTTACACCTGGTTTTTGTCCACTTTCAACCACTTCTGTCCTCATTTCTTCGAGGGGAGGGTCTATGGGCGGGTAAATGTATGTTTTTTTTCAGAACTTTCTATCTAATGGATGAAATAAGCTTGTGCAATTTACATATGAATGTGAACAGAGACGATGGAAAAACACACTGAGAGCATCAGCTTTCGTTTCTGCTCTGATAGCCACAAGACTCACGCTGTGAGTGCGTGTTAGAAATCAGGAATGGTGAGAGAACATTGTGCTTCGTAAGTTTTTTTGTCTTTAAATCAAACGAGTCCAGCCCGTCTTTAAATCCCGTCTGGCTAGTACGCTTCCCATAATGTTTTCGCATTAGATCAGTAGGCAGAGACGACATTGCCGATGCTGTTTTTTTGCGGTTGTTTGAACACTTGCGACCACATGATCGTTTACACTACGAACGGAATCCGGTTGAATGCGTTTTCGACTAAAGGGTCCTGCACACTGTGCAATTTTTCAAAATCCTCTACGATTGTTGCTTGTCAGACTGTACGAACATGATCCCCGATCGAATACATGTTACACTGTAGGATCTCAGTTGTCATTATGTCAGACTGTACGACAGTCAGACGCGAAAAACGGACGCATGCAAGAGACTCGTACTGACTGAGTTTTACGTCATCAATCCGTGACACGTTCGGTAACGGTGAGCCGCATTCACAGACACAATGGTAGTGTTCAGCAAACACTACATTTTTCATTCACCTGACTCTTTTCTACATGTTCCCTGTTGTGATTTGATGTTGTCGCACGAAATGCGTCATCAGGTTCTGCGCTCCTATTGGTTCTTGATTTGACGGTCGTCCTAGGAGAAGTCACACTGCAGGATTGCGCCTCAAATCTTCTGACACTGCCAGAATTTTGTCAGAGGTAAAATTTGATCAAAACGGTCATTAAACGGTTGTCGGTGCACATGTCAAAATAAGGATCAAAAACTTCCGATTAAAGCCTAGGATCAGAGAAATCTTTTAGGATTTCAAAATTTGTCTCAGACGGCCAAATCGTGGCCAAAATCGCACAGTGTGCACCCGGCATAAGGTCCCGATGAGGTATGAAATATATAATTAAGTATATATCCTAGGTCAAAGGTCCTGCCCATACTCCCGCTCCCGCAGACTCAATCGCAAACTTAGCTGTCAATCATGACGTTACACCTCATTTTATAGCCTCATAACTAACCAAAATCAAACTTATTGGAACAAAAAAAACAAACACTTGAACATACGTCAGTGTAATAAGAACTACCTAAAATGACAGAAACACATACAAATTATTTGAAGTGTAATTTGATTTTTTAGTTTGCCTCATGTCCCATTCGTTTACATGGAGTGGGTGGGGTTTATGACCTATGCTGCAGCCAGCCACAAGGGGGCGATCGAAATGTTTTGGGCTCACTTTTCAAGACATGTGTGGCACACTTGCTCTGTACAATTTTGGCACTGCAATGTGGGGTTAACAATGTGAAAGCGGTGCTATCCCTGCTTTGGGGCAGGGTTTCGTAACCCCAGAGAAAAAAAGGTTCTGACCCCGCATCTAAATTACAAGAAAAGAAAGGAAATCACGTTCCTTTAGCCCGGGTTAAAAGCGGAATAGCTATATTTAGAATATTTAAATATTATAATATTTTATGATAATATTTAGAATGATAACCATGCACAGCCCGGGGTTAAGCACAGTGTGTAAAGCCTTTATGTGACTACACAACAGTCAGTGCCGAATTAATGAATGTTGTGCCGCAAAGGTCTGAAATGTCAAAATTTGTGAGATGTGGGATGTGAATTGAAAAAAATAAAACAATAAAGTTGTGATCGTCCCCCAAACTTGAGTAGAGTAGGAAGTTAATTTGGTGACTAAGCTTCTCACATTTATCATACGGCTTTTATGCTAGCCCTGACTGTACCGTGTGTCAGAGATGTGAGAGGAGGATATCAACACATCCGCTACAATCCAGTCTCTGCATAATTTACAGCTCTGGGAACTTAAAATAGAGCCGAGTGCAACTGCAAGACATGCTCATGCATAACATTTGTCATACATCCTAATGAGACTGTATTATGCATAAATGAAATATAGCATTTGCTTAAGAAGAGGCTTGCTTGCTTGCATTGGAAACCATTACTTTTAATAAGATTTTGTTTTTAGCATTTCTCATTTATATGTAGCTTTGGATAAAACTGTCTGCTAAATGAAAACATGTTATGGCATTTATCATTTGTTGTATAGCTCTAAATAAGCCCATGATTACTTGATTGATAGATTTGTTCACATCAAAGACAAAAAAAAAGCAGCTTTGTTGCACATGGAGGATGGACAAAAATAATTATAAATTAAGAGGCTGTTGGTTAGATTGGTATGTAGATGAATGCTTTATACACACACATTACATTTAAAGGTGCACTATGTAACTTTACCGTCCGCTAGAGGTCACCTATTCAAAACAAAGGCGCAGTTTGATGACGCCAAGTTTGAGCGCAGAATCTTGGGACATGTGGTCTTCACCTCACAGCCAGTGGAAAAGAATCGGGATAGGACTCGGGCAGAAATCATGTTCATGGATGCAATTATTAATGTTACTGTAGTATTAAGCAGAGCAGGCCCAAGTGTTGTGGGAGCTGAGTAAGGCAGCTGGAGCGATTGTTAATAAGACGAACGCAACACATGGCTCGCGAGCAGCGGGACTTTTATTATGCCACAGTCACCGGCGCCATCTCCGGTCATGAGTATGAGGTAACGCAGCTCTGTTTATCATATTAGATACATTTGAGTGTGTTGAAAATGATGTTATGACACTACTCTGTGCGTTCGTTCGGCGGCTGCTATGACACTTGTTGCACACTGCAGTGAGAGTAAAGCGTTTCTGCAAAATAAAACTGGAAACTGAGGGTAACGCAGATATAGCAAATTGACAGGCGACTCCCTCACATGTCCCAGTTCCCTTGTTAAAATAGCAATTTTCTCACAATTAATAAATAGTTGGAAACATTTGGGATATACGTAAGTACTCAACTGAACTAAATATATAACACTGGCCTAGTGATTTTTGGATATTTTACTGCAAAAATGTTACGTATTGCAGCTTTAAGATGCTATACGCAACCATTCAATATATCTATATTTTATTTATGTTAAAATTATTCTATTTTTTTTTTTAAATCCTTTTTTTTTTTCATCATAGAATCCTGGAAAAAAAAAGCAGCACAACTGATAATAAGACTTTATTTGAACACCAAATCAGGATATTAAAATAATTTCTTAAGAATAATGTGGCACTAAAGACTGAATATATTAAAATGTATAAAAAAATAATAATATTTACAATTCTTACAGACCCATATTTTTTAACCGTGGTATTGAGTTGATTTGCACATAAACACACACACAGTTACAGCTAGACCAAGATCTTTATAAATCAGCTGGACATAGGGACCCCCTTGATTTTCTGACCAAGTCAAGTAGCCCAAATTCTTCAGACAGATCAACTGTCAAACGACAAACCGTCTCGGACGACATCGCAATGCATCTTGATAATTGTGCATTTGCTTTGTATCTCTGTTTACCCGTGGTCGATAAGCAATATGCTTACAGATGGATGTATTCATTTTAGAGACACTGATGGATGAGAGCAGGAAAGAAATCAATCTCTCTTTCCTTTCAGGTATTGATCACTTGTTCAAGAGAGTTCAGTGTATTGGGACATGTATTAGAGGCCAGGATGTGAGGAAGTGTAAAGATGTTTAAATCAGTGTTAAACGTGTGACAGTGGGTTTTTATTAGCGTTGTGTGTCTCTGACTTCAGCACATTCATGCACAGATAATAGAGTTGATAATGTAGAAGAGCACATAATGTGTGTGGCTTTAGCTTTTAAATACACTATAAAGTGTCCTATACATAAGTGTCCTATATTTTTCTTATTATGAGTTAATTCGATTAAAAAGTGAAATATAAAAGCATAGAAATGTAAATGTTGTATTAGTCCATTTTATCGAATCATATAATCTTTTAACAACCTTTATACTTTATTAAACATATTAAGCTTATTCAAACTAATTCGTTTATTTCAACTAATTCATTAAAATTAAGATTAATATAGTTGTTCTGAACTCCTGAAGCATATTACAAATTAAAAACAAATAAATACTCTATTTGAGCGTGATTTTATTTGTTGCCATTTTCATGGAAAGACACCATGAAATAGACTGGGTAAACCCAGCCTGATCTGCCGACGATTTGATTTCGCCCTGAAGCTCAGTCTGGATACCTGTACATATTTTTATCCTGCTTCTGTTACAAATTTGCGGGGACCAATCACAAACCGGCTTATCCACTTGGCGTACTATTGGCGGGTTTAACACAATACCGGAAAGAAGCAATGGATTGTTTGATTGATTGGTTGAAGGTCATTTGAACAATGCCTGTTGATTACACCTCTTGTGGTCTCATTGGTTGAAGGACTAACCAATTGTGTACAGAGTCATTTGAATTATGCCCGGTGATCACGCCTCTTGTGGTCTGATTGGTTTAAGGACTAGCCAATTGCGTACAGAGTCATTTGAATTATGCCTGTTGATCACGCCTCTTGTGGTCTGATTGGTTGAAGGACTAGCCAATTGCGTACAGAGTCATTTGAACAATGCCTGTTGATCACGCCTCTTGTGGTCTCATTGGTTGAAGGACTAACCAATTGTGTACAGAGTCATTTGAATTATGCCCGTTGATCACGCCTCTTGTGGTCTGATTGGTTTAAGGACTAGCCAATTGCGTACAGAGTCATTTGAATTATGCCCGTTGATCACGCCTCTTGTGGTCTGATTGGTTGAAGGACTAGCCAATTGCGTACAGTCATTTGAACAATGCCTTTTGATCACGCCTCTTGTGGTCTCATTGGTTGAAGGACTAACCAATTGTGTACAGAGTCATTTGAATTATGCCCGTTGATCACGCCTCTTATGGTCTCATTGGTTGAAGGACTAACCAATTGTGTACAGAGTCATTTGAATTATGCCCGTTGATCACGCCTCTTGTGGTCTGATTAGTTTAAGGACTAGCCAATTGCGTACAGAGTCATTTGAATTATGCCTGTTGATCATGCCCCTTGTGGTCTGATTGGTTGAAGGACTTGCTAGTTGCATACAGAGTCATTTGAGCTATGCCCGTTGATCACGCCTCTTGTGGTCTGATTGGTTGAAGGACTAGCCAATTTCATACAGAGTCATTTGAATTATGCCCGTTGATCACGCCTCTTGTGGTCTGATTGGTTAAAGGACTAGCCAATTGCGTACAGAGTCATTTGAGCTATGCCCGTTGATCACGCCTCTTGTGGTCTGATTGGTTGAAGGACTAGCCAATTGCGTACAGAGTCATTTGAACTATGCCCGTTGATCACGCCTCTTGTGCAGTAGAAAATACAGAGCAGACTCCCCAGACCAATGTTCAATCTTAAAGTGGTCATGAACTGGCGTTTTTTAAAATGTTATACTGTTGTCTTTAGTGATGCACCGATCATGATTTTACATGGCCGATTCCGATACCGATTTTTTTTTTCAAGAAAACTGGCCGATTCCAATACCGATTTCCGATTATTTTTTTTATTTTTTTTAAATGACACAATAAAAGAATGAAAGTATACATGTACAAGATGTTTATTTGGTATTTAACAGGCTAAATTGGCTTTTGGCTAATGAAAACAAGTCCGCAATCTGAAATTAACGGGAAATTTATTTGGAAATTAAAAGGCTGAAAGGTGAAATTAAAGGCAACATCTCCATATTCTGCAATCCAAACAAAGATGTTACTTAAATCAGCATTTGTTTTTAAATTCAGTGTAAAGAAAAAAAGTCTTTACCAGTGAAATTAAATAAAACCAAAGTATATAATTGTTCCAAAATGTTAAATCAAAAAATGTTTAGTGCAACAAAAAACACTAAGATGCTACAGCAGGTGCTTTTTAAATCAAATTAAGTCAATGTAATTTTAAGGTAAAATAAAAATGATCATCCTTTAGGCTACAGCAGTGTTTCCCAACCACGATCCTGGAGGCACACCAACACTGCACATTTTGCCTCCTTTATCTGCCACGCCCATTTCAGGTCTTTGAGTCTCCACTAATAAGATGATCATTTGAATCAGGTGTGTTTGATTAGGGACACATGCACAATGTTCTGTGTTGGTGTGCCTCCAGGATCGTGGTGGGGAAACACTGGGCTACAGAACTGATAGTATTTCATTTAAAAAGTGCATGCATGTTCTTCTTTAGGCTACAAAAATTTCGGCTTTGTCACAAGTTAGTCTGTTTCGTTCTCATCCAATCGTGAGAAGCTGATCGACTCAGCCGATTGTGAGAAGCTAACACGTGAGAAGCTGAGCTGAACAAACGCTCACTATCTACGCTTGTGCAGGGCACGGAGAGGTAAGCTCGCGCAACTTCAGCATGCGCAGGAAAGTGGCTCTTCATTCCCTTCAGCGTATCTCGTCTCTTCCCTCAGTTCTCCAGTTAAAGGTAAACGGCCACGGCTAGGATTGGATAACAGTTTTGCATATTTAATGAGCTTCAGCTCCCCTGTGAGTAGGCTACACAAGGAATTGTTTTGAAAGCCTGTGAGAAACGGCAAACGAAATGATTCGTCCCATCGGGCTCGCAAAATATCTTTATCAAACAAACAGAATGATTTATCTCTCATCCACCTGCGATTTATTGGAATGTTATTTTTGTATTACTTGGCCCGCCCGATCGGTGGATATAAGCACAAATCGTGCATCGCTCACACACGCACGCACGCACGCACGCACGCACACACACACACACACACACACACACACACACACACACACACACACTCCAAGTATGTTGCAGACTGCATGATCAAAACTTCTGTGATTGTATTTTTCCTTCAAATATCAAGTCAAGAGATTGAACGCACATCAAGAAAGGAATGTTATTTCACTATTTAAGATGACCCGTCAGCAGGCTGGGCTTACGTTTCGGTACCCGTCTGGAAAACACATAGCCCCGGGACGTTGGGCTTTGCGAGCCCTACCCCATACATGTCCAAGTCTGATCCCGATTCACAATGAACCAACAACACCACAAATAAATGATTCTCTAGCCTGTGACAGCGTGCTAAGGTATGTTCTGTTAGACACGTACACATAATCAATAGATATCAATACGATCTGTAACAATGCAATACTATCACATATAAAAAATGTTTTTACTCACATTAGTGTGTTGCTTCATTCATTCATGTAATCTCATCCTGTCTGCAAATCCAGTCTCTTGTTTACAAACGAATCCGGTGAAATGAAAGAACAGACGCGCAGTGTCTTCCCCACGTGAGCTGGATATTCATTAAAAATAAAGTTCATCCATGCATTTATAATATTGGACTCCGAATTAAGCTTATGCGGTATGTTTAGAAATGCTATCCGGTTTAGCTCCATGTAGGCCTGTGTTATGTTAGTGGCACGAGTCGGTGGGCGGGGCTACAGAATCAGGCGTTGTTCTTCTTCTGTTGAGGCGGTGCTTCACTACACTCTCACGTCATAGCCGGGCACATTCTGAGATCGATCGTTTGCTGGGCCTGGTGTCAATAAAAGCTTTTCTTTGACTAACAAGGAAGTTTTCAGCTCTGAAACTTACAGGATATTCTTATATTACCATGACCTTATATATATCAAAAGCTCAAGGGAAAGTTGATTTCTCAATTCATCACCCCTTTAAAAGATTGAGCTTGGTCTAGTGAAAGCCAGACAAACTATGAAAACCTTTTCCAAGAAATTGATTTCCTTCCTCACCAGGCCAAGGTCTGCATCACTGATTGTGTGAGGTACAACTTAAAAACACCCTGACACTTTTTAGATACCAATTTTGGTTACAGTTTTGAATCGTTTGTAAATTAAAGTGACTTGAAATATTGAACTATTACACTTTCCTACTCTTTACATTTTTAAACATGGTTGTTTTGGGTAGGCTATACATACAGTAGGTGTTTCTATGCGGTTACTATTCCTGTGTTTGAAATTGCCCCCCTATATCCTCATTAACTATTCCCTACATTAATCCACTAATAAAGTCCACTTGGAGTGAATGAAAACAAGTGAGTGAATTCGGACACTTGAGTGGGTCGGAAGGGCTGCCGCTTTAGCATAGTTTGTGCTTGCTGTTTAATAATCATTTGAAATGCTCCAGCAGTAAGATAAAAAATCTTGAACTCTGCATGGAAACTAGCATGTATATAAACCTTAATTAAACAATTCAATCAATAATTAAAAAATAATTTATAACTATGATATTACACTGTACCCACATTGGACCAGTGGATTGTAAAATGAATGGAAGATTCATCTTCTGGTCAGAGCTCGACTCTCACAGTACATTATGGGTATTATCTAGCCGTTGAGCATATCAGTTGTACACCCGTTATTCCGGTGCATTGTTGGATTGAATGAGTGCGCTTGATAACATCCACTATGGTTTCGGACAACACTAAAATTGGACCCTATTTGAAGGGACAGCCATTTGAAGTGTATAGGGGCTGATTTCGGACACAACCTATGGTTTTCTTCACATTGCTAGGACGTTGCTAGGGTGCTCTGAGTGTAGGATTGCTTGCTAGTTCAAGTCAAAACAGTTGCTCTATTCTGGTGTCAAGCTCAGTTTCCTGCTTTACTGCAAGTGTACAACATTATTTTGCTTCTTTTATCATCCACTGTGTTAGATCACTTAGAAACGCAATAGCACACCTCTCCTTAACAAGCTGCATGATTTAAGGTACTGTATCATTTATGTCTATATTATAAATTGTGTTGGACAAGTTACATGCCACCTTAGCTATTTTGTTTAAATCCCTACATGTAAATATGAGCAATATTAATTCTGATGTTTGCCACAGCCACATTTCAGGCCTGCTTTACTAAGCTCTACATTAATTAAACAAGATGTTCCAGCTCCTAGTACACGGTTGAGTGCAAAACTGGAATCTAACTCCCTTGTATTTTCCCGTCAGTGGTCTTGGAGCATTTCTGAGCACTCCATTCTTGCTCTGAGAGTTTGCACCTCAAGTAAAAACCCACAGGACTGTCAGCGTGCAGCAGTGGTTTCAGTCGGTGTTCCGTAATCATCTTCACAGCCTGTTGTTATCTCCACAAAACAAAATCCAACCTGCTGTCAAATTACTCACCATTGAACAGCTGCTCCTGAGAGCCACAATGGCATTACAACCAGGCAAGTTGCCAGCCCCTGACCCAAATCACAGATTTTTGAGAGTGTTTTCTTTTAAAACACATTCCAATAGAGCTGTCTTTTTTCATTGATATTAGATGGAGTCTTAATTAATGCTCCGTCCCTGGACTAGTACAATGAAGTTTGATAGGTTGTTTCACTGCACCAGACACATGCTAACCTAAAAAATATTACTACTCTATTCTGCTTACTGGGAATTATTTATTCTGCTTTCCTCTACAATTAACATATATGCTGTTTAGAAGTTTGTGGCCAGTAAGATGTTTTAAATAAATTTATATTTTCCATCCCAGGATTTAATAAGGCCTACATCTTAAAAAATTAGAATAGAACAGTTATTTTAAATTGTAATAATATTTCAGAATAGTGTAGTTTTTACTGTATTTTTAATCAAATAAATATACACTCAGCTAAAGGATTATTAGGAACACCTGTTCAATTTCTCATTAATGCAATTATCTAATCAACCAATCACATGACAGTTACTTCAATGCATTTAGGGGTGTGGTCCTGGTCAAGACAATCTCCTGAACTCCAAACTGAATGTCAGAATGGGAAAGAAAGGTGATTTAAGCAATTTTGAGTGTGGCATGGTTGTTGGTGACAGACTAGGTCTGAGTATTTCACAATCAGTTACTGGGATTTTCACACACAACCATTTCTAGGGTTTACAAAGAATGGTGTGAAAAGGGACAAACATCCAGTATGTGGCAGTCCTGTGGGCGAAAATGCCTTGTTGATGCTAGAGGTCAGAGGAGAATGGGCCGACTGATTCAAGCTGATAGAAGAGCAACTTTGACTGAAATAACCACTCATTACAATCTAGGTATGCAGCAAAGCATTTGTGAAGCCACAACACACACAACCTTGAGGCGGATGGGCTACAACAGCAGAAGACCCCACCGGGTACCACTCATCTCCACTACAAATAGGAAAAAGAGGCTACAATTTGCACGAGCTCACCAAAATTGGACAGTTGAAGACTGGAAAAATGTTGCCTGGTCTGATGAGTCTCGATTTCTGTTGAGACATTCAGATGGTAGAGTCAGAATTTGGCGTAAACAGAATGAGAACATGGATCCATCATGCCTTGTTACCACTGTGCAGGCTGGTGGTGGTGGTGTAATGGTGTGGGGGATGTTTTCTTGGCACACTTTAGGCCCCTTAGTGCCAATTGTACATTGTTTAAATGCCACGGCCTACCTGAGCATTGTTTTTGACCATGTCCATCCCTTTATGACCACCATGTACCCATCCTCTGATGGCTACTTCCAGCAGGATAATGCACCATGTCACAAAGCTCGAATCATTTCAAATTGGTTTCTTGAACATGACAATGAAATCACTGTACTAAAATGGCCCCCACAGTCACCAGATCTCAACCCAATAGAGCATCTTTGGGATGTGGTGGAACGGGAGCTTCGTGCCCTGGATGTGCATCCCACAAATCTCCATCAACTGCAAGATGCTATCCTATCAATATGGGCCAACATTTCTAAAGAATGCTTTCAGCACCTTGTTGAATCAATGCCACGTAGAAGTAAGGCAGTTCTGAAGGCGAAAGGGGGTCAAACACAGTATTAGTATGGTGTTCCTAATAATCCTTTAGGTGAGTGTATAATAATAAATAATGATCAAACACATTTTAAAAAATCTTACCAACCCCAATATTTTGAACGGTAGTACAAATACTGTATATATTTCTATTTTTCAAATACCTTTTATATATAGATTATTTTGTTTTACTATCAATGTTGAAAAGCTTTTACTCCTTAACATTATTGTGGAAAAAATTATACCACTCAAACATTTGTGTTAAGATTTAAAAAAAGAGATAAATTGATTTTATTCATTAAGGATGCATTAAATTGATCAAAAGTGACAGTGAAGAAATATATAATATTACAAAAGATTTATTTTTAATGAATGGTGTTCTTTTGAACTTTCTATTCATCAAAGAATCCTGAAAAATAAAATGTATCACGATTTCCCACAAAAATATAAAGCAGCACAACTGCTTTCAACATTGATAATAATAAGAAATGTTTCTTGAGCAGCAAATCAGCATATTATAATGATTTCTGAGGGATCATCTGATGCTGAAGACTGGAGTAATAATGCAGAAATTTTAGCTTTGACATCGCAGGAATAAATTACATTTTACAATATATTCAAATAGAATTTATTTTAATTTGTAGTAATATTTTGCAATTTTATTACTGTTTGTACTGCATTTTAATTAAATAAATGCAGCCTTGGTAAGTATAAGAGACTTCTTTCAAAAACAAAATTGTAATCTCTCCTCTGCATTCTGCAAACTTTTGACAGGTACTGCGCACACACATGCACACGCACACACACACTCACACTCACAAGGGAAGTTCCAACAGTTCTCTCTATTTAGTGCTCTGCTTATCATGCATTGCATTACATTAGTTTGTTATCTGTATAGATTGGATCAGTGCTTTTAGCGCTCTGACTTTAAAGCCCACATCCACTGCATGGAGAAGCAGTTATATTCTGACATCCTAACTTTCTATTTCTCCCTGCACAATCCGAACAGCCCTTTGTGTAGGAGGAATTCATTAACAAAAGTTTACCAGGATTTCTCTATATGGTTGCTTAGTCTTTTGCACTGTCTAGAATGTCTGAATATAGCGCTCCCTATCCGCATAGCTCCTTGGCTGCATTTACACTGCAAGACCTAATGCTCTGATCCAATACTTTTTTCTTCTTTTTGTCATGTGCATGTGAAATTAGAGTTGTCAGGATTGAATGCTCCATCATGGCCTTTAGAAATTGTCTTGTAGACGTGCTTTTTTCCCCCCTTCAAAATACAAAATATAAGAAAGTCAGTCATACAGGTTTGGAACTGCATGAGGGTAAATGATGAAAGGATTTTCATTAATGGGTGAACTATCCCTTTAAAAACCGAATAGAATAGAGTTAGAAAAGGTTTTTCAAGGAGAACTGTGCCTCATTTTGTGCCTCTTTTAAAGTGCAGCTACGTTTTGTGTGGATTTATATCTGAATGTTACATTGACTAACTCACCTTGTTTTGTTTATTCGCTGTCGGCTTATTCTCTGAGTCAAAACCACTTTACTACATCACACATTTGTCTACAGACAAGAGATAAGGCTGGATCACAAATGCACTGCTGCTGGCTGTAGCTTCAAACACCTTGAATCTCTGATACCTTTCCACAGATCCACCTCCGGAGTGCTCTGTCTGAGGTCAGCTTTACTCAGCCAGCTGGAACAGCTGTCCCAGCATTTGTTTCACCAGAAAAACACTGATCGCCTCAGATGTACCTTGCAGGTCCTGTCAGCTCTGTGCCGCTTCCCGGTGAGAAACATGCTGAGTGAGCTCATGCATGGGGAGGTTGTTTTGCAGGGTATTTACATTCTCAATATAGCAGCACCTTACATTTATACTACATCTTTGTAGTATTTTCTTGTTGAGGGTCTAGGTCTGTTATGTAGATCATCATCTCAGCAGCTTTTAAATGGGCCAGATTTGATGGCACAAGTCAATGCAAGACTAGGTAAATATTTTTTCTGTCAGGACCACTATCGTCAAAGATGATTGATTGACTATTAGCATACAGTTTGGATTGGCGGTATGGTTCTGTTCTGGGCAAGAACTCCCTGCGCATCCATGCAGCCTAGCATGGATAAGAACAGAGAGGGCAGCAATAACTCCCCTAAGGGTAAACAGAACAGAACCAACATAATGTAATTGCAGATATCATTAATGCTGTCATTAATTTTAAATGTACAAAATCATTCGGGAATTTAATCTGATTCAAGAGGAATCAGAATACCAAATCCTGACTGGACGAGAGGAGGAGCTGGGGATGGAGAAGGGTAAATGAGCTCTGGAGAACGCGATAGCTGCTGTTAGTACTGAAGGAACTTATATATGTATGCTGTGATAGACGTCGTATTCCTATAGGTAGATGTGATCAGCTGAAAGTCAGCTGATGCGAGTCTGACTAACATGACCACAACTGACGCTATACGCTTGATTTCTTTTTACACTATTGTTCAAAGGTTTGGGGTCTGTAAGATTTGTTTGTTTCTTATGCTCACTAAAGGTCCTTTCACACTGGAAGCGATTTCGACGCGCGAATAATTTTCGCAATGTTTTTATTTTTTGATCAGCTGTTTGTGTAATGAGTGCTTTCACACCGAATGCGAATGTGCTGCGGCGAAAAAACAATGTTTATTTTTTTCGTATCGATGTCGATTTTGTCACATCGCAGTGACAGAAAAGGCTTAAACCAATCACATACAAGGAAACAAAGGTCACGAAATGTCCAGTTGATGTCATTAGCTATTCAGTCAACATTAACCTTTGACAGGTATCGCATTTCTCATAAGATTCCAGCTGTAGTTGCAGTTACAGCTGTACAGATGCAGCTGCGTTTGCCCACTGTAGGCTACAGACAACGATAACATAACCTTTTGAGTTAAAACGCGTAGATTTTTTTTCTAACCTAATTGTATCCGCGACTATGGAAAGTGAATGTGTTTCCGTCAGTACGATGTTTTTAAATGTTTACATTGTGACTCAACTGGAAACACAGCTGCTCCGGATCGATTGGTTCCTGAAAAGTGTGTGTTTGTCTCGTCTGATGTGCTGCTGGAGGAGCTCCTCAAATTGCCCCACGGACATTTGAAAGTAAGTGCGGAACCGGCCATGATGAAGTTTTAGCTCCTGTACAAGATTAGCATACTCCCCTTCAGACTCTCTGTTCTTTAAGGCTGGGTGCACCCAATACCTTCTTTTCGGTCTTTTAAATAAAATGAAAAGCTCGTCTTCACTGAATGATAAAGTGTCCATGTTTTCTCAGCTGTCGCCGCGATTGTTTTGGAATGTTGGAGCTCTGAAACGTCACAGACGTCGCAAACTCACGTCGCGGCTGGTGAATGGTTTTGACGCGAACTATTCGCACACAAAACATTAGTTTTTCCGCTTCGCTTTTTCGTTACGCGTCCGGTGTGAAAGGGCCTTAAGACTGCATTTATTTGATCACAAATATTGTACTTTTTATTTTGTATTTGAATATATTTTAAAATGTAGTTTATTCCTGTGATGGCAAAGCTTATTCAGTGTCACATGATCCTTCAGAAATCATTCTAAAATGTTGATTTGGTGCTCAAGACACATTTCTTCTTCTTATTATTATTATTAATGTTGAAAACAGTTGTGCTGCTTAATATTTATGTGGAAAAGGTAATAATGTTTTTTCAGGATTCTTTGATGAATAGAAAGTTCAGAAGAACAGCATTTATTATAGTGAAGATATATTTTGTTACATTATACATGCCTTTACTGTCACTTTTGATAAATGTAATGCATCCTTGCTGAATCAAATTCTTAAGGGGGGTTGGGGGGGGGGGGGGTCTAATGCTATTTCATGCATTCTGACTTATTTACACTGTTAAATAGGTGGATTTTCATGCTAAACATGGCCAAAAAAAAAAAAAACCGAGTTGGATGTATGACGTATAATACACTCTTTCAGGATTAGAACAAGTTTCAGAAAAATTTTTCCGAGTATGGCCTGACATAGAGGGCGGAATTCCTTGTATGGGCTTTTCGTTCGGGTTACGGAAGCCATCGGCAGTGCTGTCATTTTGTTTTTAGACCACGAAATTAACATAAGCTGCGTCTCATTTCGGAGGCTGCATCCTCCAGAGGTCGCATTTGAAGGCTGCATACGTCATCAATGATGTCTTATTTAAGAAAAATAACCGTAATAAAATTGACTGTTATTCCTTGTGAGGTGTAAAATACTGTAATTGTCTTTCTTTCTTCAGAATCTAATGGTTACTTTTCTTAAATGAGAATGCCTCTGACGTATGCAGCCTTCAAAAGCGACCTCTGGAGGACGCAGCCTTCGAAATAAGACACTAAAGCTAATGTCACTAAAGAAGTGTGGTTTTGGTTGTGTGACCAAAGATAACCTCGTTCAGCTTCCCATAAAAACAGTGGATGCAGTTTGTTTTTCCGGAGCAGCAACGGAGTTCTGCAAGTTTGTTTGTTTGTTCATGGTCATGGGTCGAAACCGCAGGCGGTGAGTGAAACTGCAACAAATGTCTGTGTTTGTTTGGCAATCGGCATGTATGTGCATATAATGTAAACAACATGAACGTATAGTGAATCAAATGTTATCCTGGGGTAATTATGCCATGATGTATTGTGTGTGTGTGTGCTTGTGAGTGACTCTTTAGCTCCACCCACTGCACGCCTCCTGGAGTTCGGCTGTTTTTGGGAAGAATCGGTACATAGTATCTGTCGTTTATAAATGTTATAAATGTGTCGTTTATAAAAACTCTTCTGAGATATGAAGGATACTGTGTGTGTTATGTACCCTTTCATAGTAATCTTACTGACCCCAAACTTTTTATGGTACTGTGCCTTTAAACTGAAATAAAAATCGAGTAGAACTGCAGTATGAATGAACAAAGACATGGCAATTTGCAGAATTACATTCAAGTTCAACCCCTAAGTGAAAACACTAGTAAATATAGGTTTTAGTATATAAATATAGGCGACTAAATAAAACCAGTTGGTCACTAACTTTGTTAGGAATTGTAACATAATACATGATTAAATTAGTTTACAGTCTGTGAAAGTGTACAATTCTATCTCAAGTTGTGTATGATGCTGCGACTGACAGTGACCTGCGCTGTTTGTCACTGTGTTAAGAAAACAGCCGCAAAATCTCATTGAAATATATATTATTTAACATACTTGGGGACATGGCCGTTAGAAGACATTTGACCGGTACATTTTCTCAATTCACCCATGATTGGCAGGTGTGGCACAAAGTTAATTTATGACTCTGCTTACTTTAGATGGAACAAATAGCCTAGACCCAAGCTGTTCAAACTCATTGCCAAATATCCTGCTGTCTATGACTGACAGCATGTTGCCTTCTGTTGAAAAGTGGATGCTGACAGCTATTAGAAATCACTTCTGCACATCCACAGGCTATAATCAGCATTATATTTGGCTTCCAGCCAGCTTGTATTCTCAGACAGATGTCTATGAGCCAAGATGTTAAATTGAGTTTCTCCCTTGTGAACCCTGGACAAGGGGAAGTCAACGCAATTCTCACGTTCGAACCAAAAACCCACCTGAGTGCTGTAATCAATTAACACTGTTACACTAAAGGCAGGGGCTATATTAAAGAGCGGACATGTTCATTAGAAGCCAATCAATTGTCATTAGAAGTTGTCATTGTCATTGCCTCTTATTTAGTTTTGTAAATCTGTTTCACAAATTGCTTTCATATCATTTAGTATCATTGTGATCATTATTAATTATGATTAAACGGCTCTCTGGAATATTGGATTCAAACAAAGATTATAGATATAGAAAGACGGTTCACAACTATAGAGTGTTGCAGGTATGACGTCACTTTGTAGGCCAATCGGCAGTTAACATCACACTGGTTCCCTCGATAAAAACCCAATAGGATTTTACAATAGGCTTTTGGATTATAGCAAAATAACAAGCTCTGTGATCAAAAAAGGGTTATGATACTATTTTTACATGTTGTTCAATTCACAGATGAAGACAACATGTATGAATTTTGAAGCCTAAATGCAGTCGCTAAGTAAAAAGCTAAAGGTAGGCTATAAACGGACTAAACGGTCCCACGAATTCAACGTCACCATCACTAAGCTTTAACAACTCTTTCAGTTTTTATCTAAAAACATTTTCCCAAAATTATAAGCATTATGACGCTGTAAAAGCGGACTGAGCTTACCTTTTTGGCGTGATGACGTTTAATCTCCGCAACAGTCTCTGTAGTCCTATTTAGCCACTTGTTAGCAACCGTCTTTTGCAAGAAATGTAACAGTTTCAAAAAATCATGAGTGGGGTAATTACTGATGTATTTTATGTAGAATACAACGTGAAAGTTTATTGAGCTTGTGTTCACCACAGACCTTATTTCAGCCATTTAACCAAAACCCCATTCAAAAAACCGATTGACTTTGGGACGAGGGAACCGGAAGTGCTAAAATGCTAACTCGCTTCGGTTTTGGCCTACAAAAAGATGTCATGTCACTTTGTCACCTGCACCACTCTATTACTTATGAATGGGCGAAACTGCAACGCGCAATATGGCGGAATAGCCCTGCCTTCTAAAGTAAAAGAGCCAATCGCTGATTGGTAAAGTCATTGTGTCACTGCAGCTGCCGTTAGAAATTGCGGTTCCCATAGAATCCTGAAACTCACGCTTAGGACTGCACATGCGCATTGGCTCGTCTAGCCTGAAAATATATATATTTTTTAATGCTATTTGATAATAGTAAATAACATTTGTGGGACAGTTCATGTTAGATTTTGTTGCTGATTTGAAATGTGTTATTTAATTGTGAGTTCGGCAAGCAGCTTTTGAGATTCCAGGATTCCCCCATTCAAATAGATAGGACTTGGTCTTGCATGCCCGAAATAGCTGCCCGGAGGTGTTGCAAATATGGCCGCTGAGTGAACAGACTTTCCTTGAAAGGGACTTTGATTCTGATTAGTCAATCGCATCATACAGTATTCTCATATGTCATTATCATCATTATTAATATTAATGTTATAGACCTTGCAGTGTTCATCTTGTTGCTTGGCAGATTGTTTTGTACATTGTACTGGACTACTTTTACATTATTTTTAATTTTTTTACGATAATATGACAGGTAAGATTATAAAATAATCTAAATCAGTGTTTCATATATTTGTTATATATTTCATGTTTGTTTTTTTTTGGTGAGTAAATAGCATGTAAAAATGGGAAATTTACAGTCAGTTGCAAATAAAAGTACAAAATAATTCACAACACAATGTTCTTGTATCACCATGAAGGGATTTATTTTGTTAAACTGTACATATAACATGGCATTAGATGAGATCCAGAATGCATTTTTTTTTTTTTTTAAATCAAACCTTCAGTTGCTTCAGGTTGCTTCAGTGTAAGCCAGTCCCCCTATTGGTTGCATTTAAAGGTCCCGTTCTTCGTGTTTTTTTTGAAGCTTTGATTGTGTTTACAGTGTGCAATATAACATGTGTTCATGTTTCGAGTGTAAAAAAAACACAGTATTTTTCACACAATTTACTTATCTGTATACCGCTGTTTTCACTGTCCTAAAAACGGCTGACGAGTTCCTTTTTCTATGAAGTCCCTCCTTCAGAAATACGTAACGAGTTCTGATTGTGCCAGCGGTTCCTGTGTTGTGATTCGACCGCAGCTTAGCGCACGTTGTACGGAAAGGTCACGCCTCTTAATGGGAGATGCATGCGCTCAATGATCTCTACAGCGTCCCTGGAAGAGCCAAACAAAGGTGATTTGACTCCGGGATGAAAATAACAGCGTCTCGACGACATGGCGACAAACACACTCAAGCTACAGTTCCTTTTCTACACGCGACCGTCCTCTTCTCCACGTGGGACAGCAACAAGACCACGCCCCCTTTTTCACGTATTCTTGTGGGCGGAGGTTAGTCTGTTCTACTGTTCTACTGACTGACGTAATTAACGTTCGCTGTAGGCTTTGAAAGGGAACTTCTGTTAAATAAAATATCTCGCTTGGCATTGAACTTTGCGCTTTATAATTTTACAGATATTATTTATGCTCTAACAGCAACATTACACACTAACTAAAGTTTGAACAGTGGGATCTTTAACAACTGACAAATTGGAGTGTGCTTACACAATTCAAACAGGCTCTAGTGTTCAGCATAATGGTTTCCTATCATTAAAATATGTCTATTGCTTCTCTGCGAGGTGGTATTGATTTGGGAATTTAAGGTTTCACTCTGCCTATGCCTATGTGAGCTGCTATGTATGTTGGTCATGTCTTTCTATATGAGGCTGACACTATTCTCTTCGATGTCCGATCCAAACGGGAGTTGGACATCAACAAAGGCAAGGAGCAAAAAAACGATATTTCCTGGTTGAATTTGGGCTGTGAGTGAATCGTTCTTCAATTTGACCTGAATGTTAAAAAAACATTTGAATGACGGCATTCATTTTCAGCTTGCATTAGGGACTTGAGGCAATGCATTAAAAATATAACAAAATTCTAAACAAAGTCAAAAACTGAGCATGCTCTGTGTTTGTCCTATATTTTGCCAGAGACTGGGGAGGCACGCCAAAAAGATCTGTGTTCCTCTGTAAGTGTGTACGAACATGTTCAAAGTTAATTTACATCTTTATCTCTCCTTCTTTTTTAAAATAATCAATCAGTGCTGCTCTATTTTCACTTCTAAAGCACAGATATGCTGGCAGAGGCTGCAATCTTTCTCCCTGTGATTTCATCTGTGGGATGTTTCCTATCAAAGCCAGCTTGTCCTCAAAGTCTCATATCCTCAATTTGAAGCTGTGCCACAGTTTGGCATTGCAGTGTATGTGTGCGTGTCTCACTGCTCACGAAAGATGTGACATGAGCAGCAATCCCTGGTGCTTCTTTTTTTTACATCATCTTCGTTAATGTCAGGTTCAGATATTTCTTTTATGTAAGTGGATTCCACCCAATTGAGCAGACATATCTTGGAAAACAGGATTTTTCCGGCTCTTTTGAAATAAAAAAGTTTGATGTACCATATACACATGTATGCTCTGACATTCATAAAGCAAAGCTTTCTCTTAGTCCACGGAGACTATTTATGGAGATTTATGCAGCAAAAATTGGGTATTGATGTCACACCCATGAGCACCCATGAGCCTCCGTTTACAAATCAGCTCCTATTTGGTATTCAGCAAATTTTTTGGGATGTTGCTTATAATTTCATACGTGAGGTTAGCCAATCATAATAAACATAACTTACACTACTGTCCACAAGTTTGGGGATGGTACGATAAAAAAAAAAAAGTTTTTGAAAGTCTCTTTTGCTTACCAAAACTGCATTTATTTGATTAAAAAAAAAAATACAGTAAAAACAGTAATATTGTGAAATATTACAATTTAAAATTATTTTTGAATACATTTTAAATTGTAATTTATTCCTATGATGTCAAAGCTGAATTGTCAGCAGCCATTACTCCAGTCTTCAAATCATTCTATGAAACATTTCTTAATATTATCAATGTTGAAAACAGATGTGTGGCTTAAAATAACCAATACATTATTCAGTATTATTATAGTTTGTCAGAACAGCAATTATTTGAAATAGAAATATTTTTATAACATTATTTTTATTATTGTTTACAATATTACTGTTTTTACTGTATTTTTATCAAATAAATGCAGTCTTGGTAACACAAGTGACCGTGTTTACTGTCACTTTCGATCAATTTAATGCGTCCTTAATATGAATATCAATAAATAAATGTGAAAATTCTCACAAAAAGTCTAATACAGATGTACTAATAACTATTTCACAGTTTTTTTTAAAGGCAGCATAGATGGAGTCCTCTAGGATTGCATTAAGACTTAACTATATATTAGATTTATTCATTTATTTTAAAATACTACTGTCAAAACTGATACATTATTTTGTTTAGTTTATGTCAGCAGTGTTTTGTGAACCAGTCATGATATGATGCATAAACTGTAATTACAAGATGGAGCAGTGCCAAATATTAGATCTGCCAGCAATCCTATGACCTGTACGTAACCAGTTTCATTTTAATGTTTCATCAGATGAAGCATTAAAAATATAAAAGTCATTTTAGGCTGACAGACATCCGAGTAACTGACACAATGACCCAAACTGTTACAGTCACTCATCAGCACAGTGAACCCAGCAAATAATGCAAAATGCCAGTCACAGGCACTTTAACTTATCTGGAGAAACTTAATAACAAGGCTTCACAGGAATAAGCTCTTAGGGCTGTCAGCGCGGTATCACAATAGGCTAATGAAATGGCTTAATCAGCCTCCTTCTAACCATTCATCTGAAACCTTCAATATTATCCCACCTCAGCAGGAATTACGCTACAATTCCATGCAAGAGACAGACACAGAAAGAGAGAGATGATTAGTGTCTTATCCTGCCAGAACACTAGCTTTTACCCAGACTGCCTTGCTCTTCCTGTTGACACGTGTGGTGTAGTCATTCATCCTCCTGTTGGGCACGCTCAAGTGATTCAGTGTGCTGCCATATCCAATATGACTGTGATCTCTTGTTGTAAAACATATTTGTATGCAATTTATTTTCTGTGGCACTAGAATGCCTTGTTTTTATCAGCATATACGGATATATATTCTTGTGTTACACTGTCTTGTAGATCCCTCTTGAATGGGAATATATGAACATCCATCAACTGATGAGCTGAGCTGTTATGTGTCTGTGTGTGTGTGGTTGTGTGTGTGTGTGTGTGTGTGTCTATATATATATATATATATATATATATATATATATATATATATATATATATATATATATATATATATATATATATATATATATATATATATATATATATATATACAGTGAGGAAAATAAGTATTTGAACACCCTGCTATTTTGCAAGTTCTCCCACTTGGAAATCATGGAGGGGTCTGAAATTGTCATCGTAGGTGCATGTCCACTGTGAGAGACATAATCTAAAAAAAAAAATCCAGAAATCACAATATATGATTTTTTAACTATTTATTTGTATGATACAGCTGCAAATAAGTATTTGAACACCTGTCTATCAGCTAGAATTCTGACCCTCAAAGACCTGTTAGTCTGCCTTTAAAATGTCCACCTCCACTCCATTTATTATCCTAAATTAGATGCACCTGTTTGAGGTCGTTAGCTGCATAAAGACACCTGTCCACCCCATGCAATCAGTAAGAATCCAACTACTAACATGGGTAAGAATCCAACTACTAACATGGCCAAGACCAAACAGCTGTCCAAAGACACTAGAGACAAAATTGTACACCTCCACAAGGCTGGAAAGGGCTACGGGGAAGTTGCCAAGCAGCTTGGTGAAAAAAGGTCCACTGTTGGAGCAATCATTAGAAAATGGAAGAAGATAAACATGACTGTCAATCTCCCTCGGATTGGGGCTCCATGCAAGATCTCACCTCGTGGGGTCTCAATGATCCTAAGAAAGGTGAGAAATCAGCCCAGAACTACACAGGAGGAGCTGGTCAATGACCTGAAAAGAGCTGGGACCACCGTTTCCAAGGTTACTGTTGGTAATACACTAAGACGTCATGGTTTGAAATCATACATGGCACGGAAGGTTCCCCTGCTTAAACCAGCACATGTCAAGGCCAGTCTTAAGTTTGCCAATGACCATTTGGATGAGCCATAGGAGTCAAGGGAGAAAGTCATGTGGTCAGATGAGACCAAAATAGAACTTTTTGGTTATAATTCCACTAAACGTGTTTGGAGGAAGAAGAATGATGAGTACCATCCCAAGAACACCATCCCTACTGTGAAGCATGGGGGTGGTAGCATCATGCTTTGGGGGTGTTTTTCTGCACATGGGACAGGGCGACTGCACTGTATTAAGGAGAGGATGACCGGGGCCATGTATTGCAAGATTTTGGGGAACAACCTCCTGCCCTCAGTTAGAGCATTGAAGATGGGTCGAGGCTGGGTCATCCAACATGACAATGACCCGAAGCACACAGCCAGGATAACCAAGGAGTGGCTCTGTAAGAAGCATATCAAGGTTCTGGCGTGGCCTAGCCAGTCTCCAGACCTAAACCCAATAGATAATCTTTGGAGGGAGCTCAAACTCTGTGTTTCTCAGCGACAGGCCAGAAACCTGACTGATCTAGAGAAGATCTGTGTGGAGGAGTGGGCCAAAATCCCTCCTGCAGTGTGTGCAAACCTGGTGAAAAACTACAGGAAACGTTTGACCTCTGCAATTGCAAACAAAGGCTACTGTATCAAATATTAACATTGATTTTCTCAGGTGTTAAAATACTTATTTGAGCTGTATCATACAAATAAATAGTTCAAAATCATACATTGTGATTTCTGAATTTTTATTTTTAGATTGTCTCTCACAGTGGACATGCACCTACGATGACAATTTCAGACCCCTCCATTTCTAAGTGAGAGAACTTGCAAAATAGCAGGGTGTTCAAATACTTATTTTCCTCACTGTATATATATATATATATATATATATATATATATATATATATATATATATATATATATATATATATATATATATATATATATATATATATATATATATATATATATATATATATATATATATATATACTGTAGTGCTGGGCAAATGATTAATCGTGATTAATCACATCTAAAATAAAAGTGTGTACTGTGTATGATTATTATGTATATATAAATACACACATATGCATGTATATATTTAAGAAATATTTGCATGTATACTGTATCTATATTTATATAATTTATCTTATATAAATATTTTATATATATAAATATAACACATTTTTCTTAAATATGTATTTACAGTGTATCCGGAAAGTATTCACAGCGCTTCACTTTTTCCACATTTTGTTAAGTTACATCTAATACAAAATGTCAGAGCACAAACCAATCCATGAAGTCCAAGGAATTATCTGTAGACCTCTGAGACAGGATTGTATCGAGGCACAGATCTGGGGAAGGGTACATAAACATTTCTGCAGCATTTAAGGTCCCAATGAGCACAGTGGCCTCTATCATCCATACATGAAAGAAGTTTGGAACAACCAGGTCTCTTCCTAGAGCTGGCCGCCCAGCCAAACTGAGCGATCAGGTGAGAAGGGCTTTAGTCAGGGAGGTGACCAAGAACCCAATGGTCACTCTGACAGAGCTCCAGCGTTTCTCTGTGGAGAGAGGAGAACCTTCCAGAAGAACAACCATCTCTTCAGCACTCCACCAATCAGGCCTGTATGGTAGAGTGGCCAGACGGAAGCCACTCCTCAGTAAAAGGCACATGACCGCCTGCCTGGAGTTTGCCAAAAGGCACCTAAAGAACTCTCAGACCACGAGAAACAAAATTCTCTGGTCTGATGAAACAAAGATTGGACTCTTTGGCCCGAATGGCAAGCGTCATGTCTGGAGGAAACCAGACACCGCTCATCACCTGGGCAATACCATCCTTATAGTTAAGCATGGCGGTGGCAGCATCATGCTGTGGGGATGTTTTTCAGCGGCAGGAACTGGGAGACTAGTCAGGATCGAGGGAAAGATGAATGCAGCAACATACAGAGGCATCCTTGATGAAAACCTGCTCCAGAGCACTCTGGACCTCAGACTGGGGCAAAAGTTAATCTTCCAACAGGGCAATGAGCCTAAGCACAAAGCCAAGATCACAAAGGAGTGGCTACAGGACAACTCTGTGAATGTCCTTGAGTGGCCCAGCCAGAGCCCAAACTTGAATCCCGTTGAACCTCTCTGGAGAGATCTGAAAATGGCTGTGCACCGACACTCCCCATCCAAACTGATGGAACTTGAGAGGTCCTGTAAAGAAGAATGGGAGAAACTGCCCAAAAATAGGTGTGTCAAGCTTGTAACATCATACTCAAAAAGACTTGAGGTTGTAATTGGTGCCAAAGGTGCTTGAACAAAGTATCGAGCAAAGGCTGAAAAAATACTTTTTTTCATGATATTGTTTTTAATACATTCGATTGCCCATTTTTCCTGCTTCTAATACATCAAATTTGAAGACAAAATGTTCACATATATCCCACCCACTAACAGGTGCCACGATGAAGAGATAATCAGTGATATCATTTCACCTGTCATAATGTTATGCCTGATCGTTGTATGTATATGTATATATGTATGTGTGTGTGTGTATATATGTATACATACTTTTAATATTTCAGCACTCTAAAAATTTTAAAAACCATTCAAATTTAATATTTATTAAGGTACTAGTGTATTTTTTCTTCTTTAAAATTATCCTACATGATAGAAATGGTGTCCAAATTGAAGAATCGCTCACATACATTCATTGGTGTATAAATGGATTATGTTTGGACCGACTTTAGAAAACTGCAGACATACGCAGCCTAAGCTGTGTGCTTTATCAGCTTGTCAAGTGTATGAAGCACAGGTAATGTTCCCTGCAATATCTTATTATCCTACTCTAAATTGAAGTTTCATTAAAAAAGGCCCAATGGGTACTCGCTCCAGTGGTCGCAGATTTAGAAGTCTGCCCACCTACCACCAGGCATTTTAATCAAAGTTAAATCAAGGAAAAATGAAATCTCATCAGTGCACGTCGGCTCATTTCTCCGTCTACCCTTCCTTAAATCAGTCAGGGATCCCAGGGCATCATGACTTTGTTCTGTACTGGAGGTTTGTACAAGTATTAATTTTAGCGACAGCAGACTTTCTCAGCTTTTGTAAGAAAGAAAAGGTTGATTACTGCCTATGGTATTTAGATGTAAGCTGGATTTCTGGGTGAAAACAATAGGCACAAAGACCAAAAAAAGCACAAAGGGGAAGCAAAAAATAATTACTTATTTTGTTACTTGCTTGGTAGGTGGGCAGACTTTTAAATCTGCGATACTGGAGTGAGTACAACACATTGGCACTGGGGCAGTACCCTTCAAAAACCCTTGTTTAGGTTCCTAGTAGTACCTTAAGGTACATTGGTAATCTAATACGCTCCTTTTAGGGGTAAAAAAAGGTTCAAAGATGTGTTTCTAAGTAGACTGTAAACCCAGCCCGATCTGCCCGCGATTTGATTTCACCCTGCAGCTCAGGCTGGAAACCTGTACATATTTCTATCCTGCTTCTGTTACAAATTTGCGGGAACCAATCACAAATTGGCTTATCCACCTGGCGCGCTATTGGCGAGTAGCATCTGCCTACACAACCAGAGGCTGCATTTTCAGGAACGCAGTCCTAGGACCGCATTTCTAGGAACCTAGGTTTTTATTGACAATGCCACCTAGCGAATTAGAGGACCAGCAAAGATGGATGACGGTCAGAGTGTGAGTATCACATGTGAATCAGTTTTTATTTTAACATTAAAAACAATGGTGATGCATTTCATTGGAATGTTAACGTAGCCGAAGTGATCATGATTTGCTAAATAGTCTGGAATGCATAGCTATCATACGTATATTAGATAGAGCTGTAAATGAATTGTTAGCACATTCGTTTAACTAAACTTGCATGAAAGCTTGTGTTGACTTAGTGACAGCACAATTGTGTCTTAAGACAACTGTATTACGTTCGTCGTGAAAGCTTGTTAGTTACTCATTGGTTTTTTCTTCATTTTAAGTAAGTTAAAATAATCGTAATGTTTTAGCTGTCACGTTCTCACAGTCAGCCTGTTTAACGTTACCACACAATACATTACATGTTATGAGTACGCCTCTTCATTTTGGCATGGTTTTATAATGTTGATTGAGACATATGACGTTTTTATAATAAGGCATAGCAGAGGCCATCATAATAATTGACTGTTAAAATACCACGTGTTAGATTGTGTCATGTATTGTGTACTGTACTCTATATGAAGTTGTAACGAAAACGAAATACAACGCCCATAATGCAATGCAACAAGTAGGAGGAGTCAGTAATCAGAAGAAAATGGCAGTCCATTTAAACAAGTGTGTGTGTGTGTGTGCATGGCAGCAGGGAAAGAAAGTTTTCTTTTATTTGGTTGTGACCAACGAGAGCAACAGAACAGAAAGGTTGAACTGCCTGAAGTCTTTAGAGGTTAAAGAGTGACCATAGACAAGCTTGGAGATTGTGCGAGATGCACTTCGTTTGCTGCAGTATGATTTGCCTGGGATGGTGCCCACACCTACAAGTGAGATTGGACAGCTCACTAACCAGGTCCAAGGTAACTGGGACAAAGTGTTTGACCTTCTGGAGAAACAAGAGACAGCTGTAAGTGTGCTTACCAGTGAACTGAAAAAGAGTTCTTTGCAACATGAAAGCCAATTCAAAAGTCTCGCTGATAAAGTGGACAACCACACACAGCAAATTCTCAGAGATTTTAGCTGATTTAGCTGACTGATCAAATGGCAAAGACAATGAAGTTGTTAATAACAAATGAACTCCAGAAACGTGAAAAATCAGTGGTATCCGACATTTGTTTTATGGTAGAGCAACTTCAAAAAGAGGTACAACAGGACATCAAAGCTGTTCAGGGAAACTTTCAAAAAAGTCACGATGAATTTGTTAAAGTTTTTCACATTGGACCCTTCTGCTTGACCGCCTTTAGTGATAAATTAAATTAACTGTCAGTGAGTCCCGAACATAAACCCACTCTGAACCCACAGAAGAAAATTGAATTATCACAGCCTTCCATTGCTGTATCATCTACAGAAATGCTGTTGCTGTCAAGAGTGACCATCTCAAGTTAACCTTTCCTGCTTTTGGAAGACCGTCGGATGACTCCGATCATTTGTTGTATTTAACTAAATGTAAGGATTTTCTTGCTTTGCATCCCTTGTCTGATCCTGAAATTCTAGCTACTTTCAGAACAGTCCTACATGGCACAGCCCGGGATTGGTGGGAGGTCGCAAGTACCACAATAACTACCTGGAGTGAGTTTGAATCTTCATTCTTTACTGCCTTTATTTCTGAAGACTACGAGGATTAACTCGCTGAACGTGTCCGAATAAGAACTCAAGGTGAGAGAGAACCTGTAAGAAACTTTGCTTTTACCTATAGAGCACTTTGCAAAATGTGGAAACCTACCTTAACAGAGTCAGAATTAGTCAAGATGATACTAAAAAAACATAAAGCCTTACTTGGTCAGCCAGTTACGTGGTCGTGTGACAACTGTGGAAGAATTGGTTCGACTTGGACAACATCTGGAGAAGGATCATCTTCAACAGATGCAGTATGACTATCATTTGAGTTCCAAACTGGGCCTAAAGGTCCCAATGTCAACCAACTTGCAGATAAACCACAAGTGTAGTGCTGGAGGTGTAAAGGACATCATGCTCCTGGTGTTTACCTTATCCTCACAGTCCAATCCATCGTCGAGCCAACATACTCTTCACACGCAACCAACCTTTCCTTCAAAATCTAGAGGTGGTAGATTCAGTAACAATTCTATGGTTTCTACAAATGTTTTACCTGCAAAAGCCAATTCCCCACTTGAACAAAAATCTGCTCTTGTACCACAACAATTGATTGTTCCTGTCAGTATTGGTACTTGGGTAGGTAAAGCCATTGTCAACACAGGAGCAAGTTATACTCTAATCCATGAGAGCTTATGGAAACACCTAGATCCCACAGAACAAAGCCGTAGTCCTTGGACCTTTATATTTGGCCAATGGAAAGGCTGAAGTGCCCCTGGGATGGGTGAAAGTTTCGATTAAATTACATGATCAAATTTGCCCTTTACCCGTTGCTGTGCTGACAAACCAAGCTCTTGCTTCTTGTATTGTTTTGGGACTAGACTTTATCTTCCTTAGTGGAATGCACATAAAGGTCTCACAGGGGAATTATTAATTTACCTCAAATCTAGTCATGGACTTTTTCCAGCCTGGTCATGCCAGTGTGCCTTCACCACTGGGGTCCCAATGTCTACCAGGTGGAACCACAGCTCACCATGCCACACCAAGTCTTTCATTGTTAAGTTCTGTTCCACCCTTAATGTTCCCCTTATCTTCAAATGATAGGGGCAGTGATGACACAATGCTCATCAACCAGGCAGTGGATGCAGTTCACTTATCACTTGATCAGAAGCAACGGTTAAGTCACATCCTACACACAAATTCGCAGGTCTGTACCCTGCGTGTGGGACGAACGAATGTACTTCAACATAAAATCTACACACATCATCAGACACCCATCAAACAACGACCTTATCGAATGTCTCCTTTTAAACAAGCCATTGTGAACCAGCAGCTCCAAGAGATGTTGGAGACCGGCATTATGGAACCTTCTCAATCGAGATGGTCTTCCCCGGTAGTAATAGTGCCGAAGAAAAATGGACCGCTTCGATTCTGCATTGATTATCGCAGACTAAATACTATAACTGACAGCGATGCCTACCCACTACCAAACCTTGCTGAAATCCTGGAATCACTTTCAGGGTCTGCTATCTTTTCAACTTTAGACCTTAATGGTGGATACTGGCAAGTTACTATGGATGCTTCCAGTAAAGCAAAGACTGCCTTTACCACCCATGCTGTGCTATTCCACTTTAATGTAATGCCTTTTGGGCTTAAAAATGCCACAGCCACTTTTCAACGGCTTATGGAGACTGTCTTGGGAGAGCTACGTGGAAGGATTTTTGTGTATATAAACGATATTATTGTCTATTCTCCGTCTGCTGCTCAGCATTTCCTTGACCTCCAAGCTTTCTTCCATAAATTACAAGAAGCTGGATTAACCATCAATCTTCGGAAAAGTAAGTTCTGCTTGCCTGAAGTGACATTCCTAGGTCATGTAGTTAATATCCATGGCATTACAGCTGACCCTAGCAAAGTAGAAGCTATTCGAAACTATCCAGTGCCAAGAAACCTGAAGGAAGTCCAACGATTTCTTGGACTAGCCAGATGGTACCACCGGTTTGTTGAAAGCTTTAAAGAAAAAGGGCAGACCTTTTCAATGGACACCACAGTGCCAACAGGCCTTCGAAGAACTGAAAACATGCTTGATGACTCCACCCATCCTCGGACATCCAAATTTTGAGCATCCCTTCAGTGTGTATACCGATGCCAGAGAGACGGGACTGGGTGCAGTGCTGACCCAAAAGCGAGTACAAGGTATGGAGGAAGTAATTGCCTATGCTAGCCGAAATATTACTCCTGCCGAGTCAAACTACTCTGCAACGGAAAAAGACTGCTTAGCCATTGTATGGGCACTAGAGAAGTGGCAGCACTATCTTGAACATAGAATGTTTACTGTCGTTACAGATCACTCTGCTCTGCAGTGGGTGATGAATTCGCCAAAAACCACCAGCCGTCTTATTCGATGGGCTCTGCAGTTGCAGAAGTATGATTTCATTGTTGAATATCGGAAAGGGAAATTAAATACAGCACCTGATGCTCTTTCGCGAATTCCTTCTCATCCAAGTTGCAATTTGTATTCAATTCAAAAAGATGTGAATACCTTTCCAGTTACAGATGAACTTATCTGGGAGAAACAGCACAGTGACCCAGAGATTATGCAGATATTTAAAACTCTGGCTGAGGACAAGAAAGGTCAGCAGGCAAAATATGAAGTCATCGGAGACAAGCTATATATAAAAACAATGTCCAAGAATCATTCACACTACCGTATCTTTCTCCCCAAAGATCTCATCCCATCTATACTGGAACACTATCACTGTGACCCCATGAGTGGTCATGCAGGGATCTTTTAAAACTTACAAGAGAGTTCAGGAAGTCGCTTTCTGGCCTGGGATGTGGTCCGATATAAAACAATTTGTAAAGAGATGTGTAAAATGCCAAATCCTCAAAACAGACCAACGGAAACCTGCTGGAAAAATGCAGAAAATCAACAGTACACGACCAAATCAGATCATTGGTGTAGACCTCATGGGACCATTACCCTTTAGCACCAGTCAAAATGAATACCTTCTAGTGTTTGTTGACTACTTCACTCGTTGGGTAGAACTGTTTCCCATTCGGACAGCTACAGCCAAGACTGTTGCAAATCTATTCAGAAAAGAGATACTCACAAGATGGGGAGTCCCAGACTTTCTTGTATCCGACCGAGGCACCCAGTTTGTTTCTGCAATATTTAAAGAAGTGTGTGAGAATTGGAATGTCACGCCAAAATTAACTACAGCCTACCACTGAAGTAGAAGCTCAAAACAAACAAAAGCTTATTGATCTCTTCCAAGAATCCTCCGATGAGGTTGAAGAGTTCTTCGGATTTTAATGTTAAACATCTCCTAAAGAACCACCAGATGTTTTGTCCAAGGGGAAGGGAGTGTAACGAAAACGAACTACAACGCCCATAATGCAATGCAACAAGTAGGAGGAGTCAGTAATCAGAAGAAAATGGCAGTCCATTTAAACGTGTGTGTGCGTGTGCGTGCATGGCAGCAAGGAGAGAGAGTTTTCTTTTATTTGGTTGTGACCAACGAGAGCAACAGAACAGAAAGTTTGAACTGCCTGAAGTCTTTAGAGGTTAAAGAGTGACCAAAATAGACAAGCTTGGAGATTGTGCGAGATGCACTTCGTTTGCTGCACGGCGGGAGTGTGCTTCGACTGTTACAGCACGCTGCTCCTTAGTGGTGTTTGAACCAACGAAAGACACAACAGACCGACAGACCAAGCGTGGTGAAGGAAGGACGAAACTGGAGATGAGATTGCAGATTACCATCTCAAATGAGTGAATTGAACCCAGTTGCACAGTGGACGAGTGTTCGGATGTTCGCTACATCATTCGTTTACAGCTGTGTTTGAACTGCGCAGTTTGGTCCTGGATAGACTGAAATCCTCTGGTGCACGTTGGACTTCAGGTAGGCCTTGACCTGTTACCCTTGCTACTTAAGAGGCCTTATAAATCACCATTGACTCTAAGAACTTGGGTTTAGCAGACATTTCACCTGAACTATAACACACACACACACTTACACGAGCACGCATCACCTTTTTCCATAAATCATTGTGTATTGTGAAAGATAATTGTGATCCACTGATGCTTATGGGATGTGTAAAAAAGGCTATGGTTTGCTGTCACTAACCTCTCTCTCTCATAATTCTCCCTCCGTATTCTGAGGCACACACGCATACACAACACCTTGCCTGAGCCAATCAGCAGCCGGACACATGACCATGTGATCTCCCCCACCCTCACAGAGACGATAGTTCAGTGCAGCGGGACACGGGAGACAGCTCGCGGAAGTTATGCTGAAGTTTAATAACTGTTAGAATATCGCCTTTTGGGTCAAAGTTTTGTGTGTGTATGCAGAAAAAACCACATTAACACATTAATACTATCCAACCAGCCAGTCTGTTGAGTGGTGTCAATAAATGGGTTATTCCCAGGAAACACTTGAATCTTCGTGTGGGCTCTAACCGGATCCTCTTTGGTGGGTCAGCCCCCTGAGCTGGCAACTTGGTGTATAGAGTGACGAGCCACTTAAACCCACAATCATTTTTTCAGGATGGTTTATTTCATGAGATGATTTTGTTTTGTTCTTTGAGATACTTTGAAAGAACAAGGGACAGAAAAATGGAAACGAGTCCCCTTTGAGTTAAAATAATAAACCAAAAAAAACAAGAATGCTTTTGTATTTGTACTGTTCTGTGAAGAGTGATTTGGGATAACGGGCATATCTAGACTCACTACTTCACAAAGTGCTTTCAAGGACACAGCTCAGGGCAGGCAGAAGTATGCCAAAAGATGAATTAATTGGTCAAGTCCTAGACTTAGCCCTAATTTATTTCTATTTATTTATATAAAATGAACTTGTTGAAAAGAGGGGAGAGCATTCAGTTGGTAGGTAGTGCTGCTGCATACATCACAATGTTATGCTTTAAATATTTAAAGGACAGGAAAAGTCATATTATTGTAGAAATAACATGTTATTTCTATTCAGATTTCTTGCATCTTTCTCAATTTTTTTTTTCTCGGTTCAGATGCGCTTCATTGACATGAATGTTTCAAGAACCTGTTCACCTAAATCTTTAAACAGTATGCAATAACAGTAATATGGACATTATTTGGTATGAAGATTGATATAATTTTGTATTGTGTATATAATGTGTGTGTGCTCTGTGGTGACTAAGATTTGAAAAATTAAAATTTGAAATAAAAAATTAGAGAGTTGAACAAGTTCAACTCAATGTTCCTTATTTCATTAACTTCTCTATCTTTCTCTCTCTTAGGAGTCAGTGAAGAGAAGACATTGTCCATGAAGTTCTTCCTATGTGGTTCACGTCATGAACAAATTTATTTTAGTGTGTTCAAATTCAACTATTGCAATATATTATTTTATAAAATATACACAATCTTAAATCTACCCCCAGAGTCATCCTTGTGTATTCCCTCTGTATTTGAAAATGTGATTGACTGAAAAGGCTATACCATTCCTTGTTTATTTTACTTGATGAGTTATTAAATTATGCAACTTGGACCCAATAATTACTCTACATTCTTAGAAACCAGATTTAATTGTAATAAAGAAAGCAGTATTTGGGTGTAATAAACCTTTTAAAAACCTAAAAAAAAAAATTGGTTTAAAATACTGCCTTGGTGGCACTTGTTTCGGATCTCCAAAACTAGGGTCCTGGTAATGCGTTCCTGGGATTGCGGTTCTCCGATTCGGTAGGTGGTGCTGTCACAAAAAAAAAAATAGGGTCCTAGAAATGCGGTCCTGTAAGTGCAGCCTCCGGTATTGCAGATGGATAATGTTGCTATTGACGGGTTTAACACAATGATGGATAGAGAAGCGATGGATCATTGGTCTGATTGGTTGAAGGACTATCCAGAGTCATTTGAACTATGCTCGTTGATCATGCCTCTTGTGCAGTAAAACAACTATCTTGTTCATTCTTAAAAGATTGAGCTTGAGTTTTTAAGGGTACTGCCCCACAAACACAAAATGTCTGAATTTTGTGTTCCAGGTAATTAATACAACATACCATTTTAACATGAGAATAAATAATGTCGGAATTTTCAAGTTTAGCTTTACAGTTTTTTTTTTTTTAAGGCTGCATTTTCAGGTAAAATGTCTTCAGGGAAAAGACTAAAAATGTTCTGTAAAAATGCCTCCCTCAAACATCTACTGTACCTATTACAGTACAAATAAGATCCCAGGTGGGAACACTGTCTTCCACAAAACCAGTTAATTTAATATATTGCACTGTCCGGAATATTGAAGAAATGTGTCCCCAGCCTTGGGTTCATCTTCAGATGTCTATAAAGCTATAAACATCAGCATTATGGCCTCAGGCCCACATTAGACCTTTATCACAGATCATACCTATCAGATCAAGCCCTGATTCAAGGCCTGAGTCTGATTGGTTTGAATGACCTTGAGAGCACAATAACTGTACAGGCCATTTCCTGCATATCTGTAAAGGAATTTCATTCACCAGTAGTTTTTTTGTTTTAGCTATTATGTATTTATTTTATTTTGTTTGCTTGTCATTAATTGCCTTCAAAGTATACAGTACACTGTAAAAAATGTCCACCTATTTCAACTTATAAACTTAAATTCAGTTGCTGCTTTAAATTTAAGTAGAATCAACTTGAGATCATGAGATATGAGATTCAACTCAATTTTTTAAGTCAGTTTAATGTAATTTAAGTTGAAATGGCTTGTACAACTCAAGGCTCAAATATTTGAGCAACAACTCAAAATATAAAAAAAAGTAGAAATTGTTTAAATTATTTTGATGTGTTAAGTAACGTAAAAACATATGGATTATATGATTTTTACAGTGTGTCATTTAGAACTGGTAGCGTTATAATTATGTTTATACATTTTAATATGCTCTATCATTTGTACTTTTGTGCTGTCATATGACATCACAGTCAGTTGATATGACTATAAAAAATGTAAGAGCAAAAAGTTGTGATCAGTGTTTTTTATTACAATGCTGCATTTCTATAGCCCATCTTCATGCTCAGATTTCCCTTTAAATAATGAAAGGGATTAAGACACCACACAGGTAATCATTGATTCCCGCTTCCAATTCACCCATGCAAACAAAGTCGATACGGACATCTGATTTCTTGACTCGTCTCTCCAGCCTCATCAAAATATCTTTCAAAGCCCTGTTGTCCCCAGAGGCTCTTGGTTTTTTTTTGTCTCCTGCTTGCAATCTCAAATTTATAACCTCTTATTTCTCTCTACTCAGGTCTGCCTAGACAGTGGAAGGAAAGGTAAGAAGTCTCCTTTCATTTTCTCTTCCCATATTGTTTTTCCGAGTCTAAATGCATATGATGCTCTTCAATATGATCACCTAGGTATCTGCAATAAAGGCGGTACAGTGGCAGAGAAATAACAGCTTTAGTTTGCATTATGACCTGTGCGCCAGAATGATGAAACCTGTTATTGCATGTCACGACCTCTGGAGTGCAAAAGGTAATGGAAGATAGAATGTTATTTTTAAGCCAAGCAGGCCGAGCATTTATGTAACACAATGCATTCAGCACAAGAACTTAGAGAATTGCGGTTGAAAGAAAGGGTTGAATAGCTGTAATTTGGGTAAACACAATTTGATGTGTAACATTTGTCAGATGCTAAGTCAGAATAAAAATAGATGAATGCTCATTTCTGCTTCAAAATGAAGTTTTTCTGCTGTCTGAGCAACCTGAAAAGTTCACTCAAATTAAAGTTCTGTCGTCGTTTACTCGCCATCGTGTTGCTTTAAACCTGTAGGATGTCTTCTTCCATAGAACATGAACAGAATAATTTGGACATATTTTTAATGCAATTGGAAGTGGAGTTCTTAAAGGCAGGGTAGTCGATTTCTTCCAGAAACATTTTTATGCTGGTTGAACGTCTCTTCACATCCTGATAGCAATCACTAAGTTAAGTGGTCTAAATGTGTGTATATGTATATATATATATATATATATATATATATATATATATATATATATATATATATATATATATCTCTATCTATCTATCTATCTATCTATCTATCTATCTATCTATCTATCTATCTATCTATCTATCTATCTATCTATCTATCTATCTATCTATCTATCTATCTATCTATCTATCTATCTATCTATCTATCTATCTATCTATCTATCTATCTATCTATCTATCTATCTATCTAATCTATCTATCTTATAGATGGAAACATGCGTCCGTCATGCGTGATTCTGAGTGAGAGTGTGTGTGAGGTAAACCCATAGACTGTAAACTGTGCGTCTACGCATTCATTCGCACAGAGACATGCAGGATTCGTATTTAAATGGTCTTTTTTGCGGTTTAATATTCACAGACACTAGTCTATATCACAAGATGTTATAACAGTTCTTAGGTACCGATTGATTTAATGTGAATCGGTACTCTGTAGTACCGGCGTAATTCGGTCGGTGCCCTTAAAAGTACAGAGTTCAGTACCCAACCCTAATAGTTACATCGTGTACTAAGACCGACGGACAATGAAAAGTTATGCTATGGGCCGCTGCACCCATAGTACGACAGCAAAGTTCCTCGATTATTACGCAGGAAGAGTATAGTTCCTAGCCTTGTCGGTCTAGAAAATCGCAACTTTTCATTTTCCATTAGTCTTAGTACTAGGGGTGGCACGGTACATGAGAAAAACCGAACCGTTCGGTTTGCTTGTCTCGGTTCGGAGCGTGTGTGTTGCACGGTTTCGACGCATGCGCAATGTGTTTGTCTCACGCAGCTGAACCGTGGCTCGTGTATTGCAGATACAAACAAATATTGTCCATTCTGTCACATTTTCCGGTGTTCTCCTCCGGGTCCTGTCTGTCTCATGCTTTGATTTATGATGGGCAGCATATATCTGCTGCAAATGCGACCGTGTTCCCCTCTGTCTCATACATGCATGTATATAACGTTGTATATAAGTAGATCACATGAAAAATTTAACATTTAAAAGTTAAGATATGCTTCTAGGTTTAATAATTTAAACATGCCTTTGAAGTTTGGGCAAAAACTTCTGGCAGTTTTCGTGTATTTTATTTTATTTTTTCACAGCGCTGGATGTCATATGGTGATTGTGAAACACACGGAACACTTCATGGTGAAATTTGTTAATCAGGTCAGCTGAATTAAAGCCACAGTGCATTGTTCTGATCAAAATTGACATGATTAACATGAAAAATGTTACGCCAATGTGTCAGACTCGGTAGACAGCCAGTTAGGAAACAACTTCGTGATATAACAATTTTTTAATACTGTATCCTAAATTGTGGATGATTAAGCTATATATCATATGCTGAAGTACATTTCTGGAGTATTAACGATTAAAAAAAAACAACAACAACAAGAACCGTACAGAACCGAAAACCGTTACCCTAAAACCGTGATACGAACCGAACCGTGGGTTTTGTGAACCGTGCCACCCCTACTTAGTACACAATGTAACTATACACATCACAACATGTAAATAGGAAAATGTAGTGTTATTTTGTCACTTATTGAGCAGTAGACTAGATGGAGCCGTTTACCTCCAAACCTCCAGCTTTAAGCTAAGCTAGGCTAGTGGTGGGTGTGTCAGACAGAGTTATGGCGCGCGCAGAGATGAGAATGTATGGACTTATCTAACTCTGGGGGATACAGTGAATAAGCTAACGTCCCAAAAAGTTGCTGCGTTCCTTTAAGAGAATGATTCACTCATGAATCAGACATTGCTACAGTGTTAAAATTCCTTTATTGCTTTTGCATGGAAGAAATGATCTCATACGGGTTTGAAATGACTTGATAATTATCCATTTAAAGATGAATAGACACAATACTACTGTCAAATATGTACACTAGGCTGACAATCGCTACTTTCATGTTTTTTTCTTAGCAGTGATGCATTTTCAAAACACATCTCCCACTGAACTTGTTGGAAAAAAACAATTTAGGTAAAAAATACGATGTATTAAAACAAACGTTTGAATACAAACCAAAAAAGTTAATTTGATTTTAATTGGTTTTCCTTCTGAATGCACCAACAAGTGATTGTCTGTCAGTAATTGGACCGAAAGACTGATCATGACTTTTTGGACTGTCGACCATCATATCTCTCAACCACTCAAAAAGGCGCCTTGCTCTGCCCAGGGTCTGCTGCGACGCCAAATTCAGCGCTTGAGTACTGCAGCTGTGTAGTGCAGATAGCTTGCTGTCAAAAGCTGTTTCTCAGGCGAAGGACAATTATGCTCAATCAGAGATGATGCTTTACTGAGTGTTTTCCTCCCTCTCATGCGCCTCTGATTTGGTTTACGAGAGAATGTGACTGATGGCGATCTTCCAGAGATGTTGAGCGAGTGGGGTTTTAAAATTGCAACAGCAGCCAATTATGGAACAGACAGAGCACATGCTCATTAAATTTGCACAAGAATCTCAGCATTTCGAAACCATTAGCTCTGAAACCTCATTCTCAATTTCAGATGTTTCTCTGGGAGCATACTGATAATAGAAGTAGTGGTGTAAAGCATTATGGAAATTCTGTGTACCAGCAGATGTGAACCGTTGAGAGTGCAGTGATCATGTTGATACACCAGCAATTGAGGCTGAAATTCAGTTTGTTTGTTTTATATGCCGCATGGTGCCCATTGACAGCACTCTGAAGTGCACTAGTTCATGTTCAAATGGAACCTTTAAAAATAAAGTCATCCAATTCAGCAATCATTTACTCATCTTGGTTTGGGAATCGTGAATGATTTAAAGGGATAGCTGACCAAAAAATGTTTTGTCCTCACTTTCATGTCCAAACCCATAAGACTTCCGTTCATCTTCAAAACACAAATGGAGTTATTTTGTATAATGAAATGAGATTTTCTGAGAGATTTATATCCCTCTATTGAAAGTCTGTTCAACCAAAACTCTTGATGGTTCAAAACAACGAAGATAAATTGAATGAAAGTCTGGGTTTGGAACGACATGAGGGTAAGTAATACTAATTGATAACAGACTTTTCATTTTTGGGTGAACTATCACTTTAACAATTCAAGTTCCAATTGCTTTTAGTGATTCTTGTTCCTTAACGATCCCATTAATGATGGAAATTCTATTGCCAAATGATGAGATTGAATACTTTTCACGTCTTTTAGAGGTAGTTTAAATGCAATGCAATAATTTACCTTAATATTAAAAAAAAAGTTCTGTCGTGTCACACCGCATCCAGTTTCACTCTTAAAAATAAATGTTCTTTATTGCCATTGATTGTTCCATAAAGAACCTTTAACATCCATGGAACCTCTTCACTGCACAAAAAGTTCATTATAGTGATAAAAGGTTCTTTAGGTCAGTGTTTCACAACCTTTTTTCAGTCATGGCACCCTTTGAAAATGTTCTCCATTTTGTGGCACCCCCTTCGCATACGAAGGCCGGGGGTATAACGGTACAGATTGCTCACAGTTCGGTTTGTATCACGGTTTTAGGTTCACGGTTTCGGTACGGTTCAGTATTTGCTATGTTCAGAGAAAAAAGGACTACTGTCAAATAAAAATAAAGAAAATAATAAGAACAAATAATTTAAATACAAGCAGCAGCACAAATAAATACTATTGAGCAAAGATACTAATAAAATAAACTATGCTTTTCAGGTTCTCTTACGAGAGGTTCTCTCGTATTGCATAAGTTGCTTACGCTACGGGAAAGTATTCTTTCTTCGAGATCTGAAGCCACAAAAAATTATCCTAATTTTGCATTTGTCTACGCAGTGCGGCAGCCAGCAGACCATAGCAGGCTGTATCAGCATGCCCATTGGCAGCGTGCCCATTGGCAACTGCTTCAGCCTATCGGTGAGCCACGCTTCGCGTCCTCCGCGCCCTATTTACCTACAGGTAGGGCGTGGCCAGTGTGTGTATATAAGCAGGGCTCACAGGCTGGAAATCCGATTTTCTTGTCTTCAGCGAAGCCCTTCGCATCGCTGGATCTGGGAGCCGCCGCCGTCGAAACCAGCGACCTGCACGCTTAGGACAGCGCCTGAGGAAGCCGGCCGCCTTCAGCCATCCGTGCCTGCTACGCTATCCGCTATATCCTTTTTGCACGTGTGCTCGCCTCGCAACACACTTTCATAAAAGAGCACGAGGCGTTTTTGTCAAAATGCCTCGTTCTTCCTGCGGCTCGTGCCGCGCGCCGCTCAGCAACGGAGACCGCCATCTCATCTGCGCTCTCTGCCTGGCCCGCGACCACGCCGCCACTGCACTCCTCGCGGGCAGATGCCCTGAGTGCGAGGAACTCTCAATGTCGACCCTGCGGGCTCGACTTGAGCAGTTCGATGACGTCATCATTCCGCTCGTCCCTGCCGGGCCGCGCAAAAAGAAGCGCCGCTCGCAGCGACCACCGGAGACTGAGCTAGCGCCGAGAAGCTCGCTGGAGCCCCTCCCTCCATCTTCTCTCTCGCCAAAGGCCGCCATGTCTGCCGCCGCCTCAGGGGACGAGGCGGATGAGGCTGAGGAACGCGCCGCTGACAGCTGCTCCATCCTGGCCTCGGACAGCGAGGATTGGTCATTGGCATCCTCTTCAGTCCGAGTTTCCGGCCGTACTCGAGCGGGCGAGGACGCGGAGCTCTTACGCCTCCTCACCCGGGCTGTCGACCAGCTAGGCCTCGAGTGGTCTCCTCCTAGGGAGTCACCCAGTTGTGTTTTCTGCACAACCGCCGCCGAGTGCCTACTACCAGGACTGCACCCTTCCTGCCTGAGCTCCACAATGAGCTCTCCAAGTCATGGAATGCGCCGTTCTCCGCGAGGGTCGCCTCGCACGCTTCCTCGACGCTCTCACAAGTTGACGGCGCCGCTGAGAAGGGATATAATGCCATTCCTCCTGTGGAAGAGGCGGTCGCAGTGCACCTTTGCCCACCCTCTGGTTGGCGCTCAAAGGCTGCTCTCACGTCTAAGGCCTGCAGAACCACATCAGCCTTGATCGGCCGCGCTTTCTCCGCCGCCGGACAGGCCGCTTCTGCTCTTCATTCGATGGCCGTGTTGCAGATCCTCCAAGCTAACCTCCTTCGCGATCTGGATGAGAAGGGCAGGGATCCCGATTCGATCACGGATTTAAGGAGCGCAACGGACCTTTCCCTTCGCGCCACAAAATCCACTGCTCAGGCCCTCGGACGGTGCATGGCCTCTCTGACAGTCACAGAGAGGCACCTCTGGATCACGCTCGCCGACATGAGAGAGGCGGAGCGCGTGGCGTTTCTCAACGCTCCCCTTCTGGCATCTTCGGCCCAGCCGTCAACGGGATCGTCGACCGCTTCTCGGAGGTACAGAAAACGTCGCAGGCTATGCACCTCTTCCTGCCTCGACGCTCCGACTCTGGTTCTGACTCTGCCGCACGCCGTCCTCGTGACCAGCCAGCGCAAGGTCCAGCCCGGCTTCAGTCCTCGCAGCGACGACAGGGCAGCCTCTTCTAGATCGCGCTCTTCCAGCCGGAACAAACCGCCTCCTCCCCGGGGACCCCGGCCGAGGATCGTGCTGAAACCCGAGCCTGTGAAATCCTCCTAGCCAGAGGGGAGAAACGACGGCTGCGCCCCGCTGTGGCCGGACCACCGTTAAAACTCTGTATCCTGTCAGTCCCCACCGCTGTGGCTACTGCAGATGTTTTTCACGCAACCAACGAACCAAAACTTGCCTTCTCGCCTGCTTACAACCACCGCTTTTACGGCGAACCAGAGAAATCACTAAAACCAGAATTATGTCTGGTTACACGGCTCACGCCACGTCTTTCAAATGCAGTAAATGTGCCCACTTTTCTGTGTTCACCCCTGCACCCAAGCACTATAAACCCCGTGTCTCCCACACTCATAAAGCGGCCACCGGCCGCTCGAGTGTTAGAGATAGGTCACGTGTCCGCTTCACAGCGCCCACACCTACTCACTGCACGTGCTGTCACACAGCCCCTCACAACCGGTCACGTTCTAAACACGAGTGTTGTGCCCGCTCCCCCGCGCTCACACATTCTCACAAACATTTCCCCCCCCCGATGCTGCTCTCCCGCGTCGTGTCAAACACTATTTGTTCCCTCTCGAAACGACTGGGACACCGTGTGTAGAACGGCCAGCCATCGCTGTGAGGGATCCGCTGGGCCTGAGCACAGAGAGCGTGCGCACTGCGCCCGCCCCTCCCTTTCAGGCTCTCGAGCCCGCGAAGCGCGGCGATCAGAGCCCGGAGGCCATTCTGCCCCTGGCAGCACACGCGAAAGCGTGGGAAGCCATCCCAGAATGGAGGATTTCACCCATCGTCAGAATGGGTGCTGAGCACAGTAAAGCTGGGCTATACTCTGCAGTTCGCTCATCGCCCTCCGCGCTTTCACGCGCGTACCGAGACGAGAGTGAACGAGAAAGTAGCACATCTACTTCGGGCAGAAATAACGACACTTCTGTGCAAAGGGGCTATAGAACCGGTTCCCTTTTCTATGAGCGAGTCTGGCTTTTACAGCCGTTATTTTCTGAGACGCTTGAACAAAGCTCTTATGAGAAGACCGTTCAAGATGCTCACGACCAAACAGATCCTCGCACAAATTCGCCCGAGAGACTGGTGTATCTCCCTCGATCTGAAAGACGCATACTTTCAGATCAGGATAATACCCCGTCACAGGCCATTCTTGAGATTCGCCTTCGACGGTCAGGTTTATCAGTACACCGTCCTACCATTCGGCCTGTCGCTAGCACCCCGTACATTTACGAAGTGCATGGACGCGGCCCTCACTCCCCTGAGAGGGCAGGGGATGCGGATTTTGAACTATCTGGACGATTGGCTCATTCTAGCACAGTCAGAGGCCGAGCTCCTCGCCCACAGGGCAGTGCTTCTCAGCCACTTGGACAGCCTGGGGCTCACGGTCAACTGGACCAAGAGCTCATTAGTGCCCAGACAATCAACCTTGTTTCTGGGTTTGGATCTGGACACTGTGGCAATGTCGGCCCGCCTGTCACCACAGCGCACGCGCCGCATTCGATGCTTGGCCGCATCCTTCCAGCCGGGCAGCACCGCACCTCTCAAAGCTTTTCAGAGGATGCTGGGGTGTATGGCTTCAGCTGCAGCAGTGCTCCAGCTGGGTCTATTAAGTATGCGCCCGCTACAACACTGGTTGAATGCCCGAGTGCCTCACAGAGCCTGGGCTTCCGGCTGCATTCGAATCAGAGTGACTCAGGGCTGCGTTTCAGCACTGAGCCCCTGGTTAGCAGCCGACTGGTACCAGCGGGGGGTGGCGATGGGAGCCATCTCACACCACAAGGTTATCTCGATGGACGCTTCCACCTCAGGCTGGGGCGCTCTTTTCGAGGGCAACCCGGCTTTTGGCCTCTGGTCAGACCGGGAGAAATGCCTCCACATAAACTGTTTGGAGATGATTGCGGTCGAGAACGCGCTCAGGCGCTTCCTCCCATTCATACGGGGCCACCACGTGCTAGTCCGCTCGGACAACACGTCCGTGGTGTCTTATGTGAACCGACAAGGCGGCGTCAGGTCCACGAGTCTGGGCAAACTGACAGAACGCCTTCTCGTGTGGGCGCACCGCTCGTTGCGCTCGCTGAGGGCCGCGCACGTGCCGGGCCACCTGAACGTCGGCCCGGACAGACTGTCCAGGGACATCATTCCCCCAGGGGAGTGGTCCCTGCACCCTCAGACAGTCCAGGGCCTGTGGCACCTATTCGGCAGAGCGGAAGTCGACCTCTTTGCGTCGAAAGACAATGCTCACTGCCCGATATTTCTATCAAAAAGCGAGGATGCGCTGTCCCAGCCCTGGCCCAGCCTCCCGCTTTATGCTTTCCCGCCGATTTCCCTGTTACCACAGGTCATAGCGAGAATCAGGGAAACGCGCCGCCCGGTGCTTCTTATAGCACCGTGCTGGGAGAACCAAATATGGTACTCAGAGCTGGTGGAGCTATCGCACTCACCCCCTTGGCCAGTCCCGCTGAGAAAAGATCTCCTCTCTCTCAAGCCGGAGGATCGATCTGGCATCCCCATCCGGAGTGTTGGTCTCTGCATGCATGGGTGATCAACGGATACCCGTTGACCTGCCGGAGGGGGTCGTGAACACGATTGCGCAGTCTAGAGCTCCCTCTACGAGGCGGCTATATGTTTCCAAGTGGTCTGTGTTCACTAAGTGGTGTGCTACTAAAAGCTCAGATCCACAGGAATGTGGGGTCCGGCGGGTGCTCTCCTTCCTTCAGGAGCTGTTGGATTTTGGCAGGTCCCCTTCCACGCTCAAAGTGTACGTGGCGGCTATCGCAGCGTTCGCTCAGACGATGCTTGGCCGCGCGTTAGGAAGGAATGAGCTTATTATCCGTTTCCTCAGAGGAGCCAGACGGATGAATCCCCCGCGACCTGTGACTGATCATATTCGAACATACGGCAGCACTCGCATGCATTGAACAAAGTTTACAAAGAGAGAATTATTTGAAAAATTTGAACAAAAAAAATTATTTGAAAGACTTTTACACGGCACCCCTGCTCTCGTCAGACGGCACCTCGGTTGGGAAACTCTGCTTTAGATTATTAAAATATTTTTGACACTAAGAAAAAAGTTATTTTAAGAACTGTTCACTGAAAGGTTATTTGTGGAACCCCAAAATAGTTATTTTATAGCACTTCTGCGGAAAAAAAAACCCTTTGTTTAAGGGTGTGTTCATACTTGTGTTTAGTATGTTTGGTTAGATTAAAACGAACCCTGGTGCATAGAGTGCTTCATTTGAATAAGTGTGAATGCTGCCATCTGAAACCTGGTGCACACCAAACAAGTGCGCTTCCACACTCTGGTGTTTTTCAAATTATATACATTATATTGCTTAAAGTTTTTGGACGCCTGCCTTTATATGCACATGAACTTTAATGACATCCCATTCTTAATCCGTAAGGTTTAATATGGAGTTGGCCCACCCTTTGCAGCTATCAACTCTTCTGGGAAAACTTTCCACAAGGTTTAGGAGTGTGTTTATAGGAATTTTTGACCATTCTTCTAGGAGTGCATTTGTGAGGTCAGGCACTGATGTTGGACGAGAATGCCTGGCTCAGTCTCCGCTCTAATTCATCCCAAAGGTGTTCTATCGGGTTGAGGTCAGGACTCTGTGCAGCCCAGTCAAGTTCTTCCACACCAAACTCGCTCATCCATGTCTTTATGGACCTTGCTTTGTGCACTGGTGCGCAGTCATGTTAGAACAGGAAGGGGTCATCCCCAAACTGTTCCCACAAACAGCATTAAGAGTTCCTTTCACTGGAACTAAGGGGCCAAGCCCAACCCCTAAAAAACCACACACCATAATCCCCCCCTCTACCAAACTTTACACTTGGCACAATGCAGTCAGGCAAGTACCGTTCTCCTGGCAAACCAAACCCAGACTCGTCCATCAGATTGCCAGACAGAGAAGCGTGATTCGTCACTTCAGAGAACACGTCTCCACTGCTAGAGTCCATTGGCGGCGTGCTTTACACCACTGCATCCGACGCTTTGCATTGCACTTGATGATATAATGCTTGGATGCAACTACTGTTATACCACTAACAGCTGATCGTAGTATATTTAGTAGTGAGGAAATTTCACGGCTGGTCTTATTGCACAGGTGGCAACCTATCACGGTGGCACGCTTGAATTCACTGAGCTCCTGAGAGTGACCCATTCGTTCACAAATGTTTATAGAAGCAGTCTGCATGCCTAGGTGCTTGATTTTACACACCTGTGGCCATGGAAGTGATTTGGAGGGGTGTCCCAATACTTTTGGCAATATAGTGTATGAACGCAACATGGCCCAAAGACATGTAAATGAACCAAAAACAGGAAAATGAGACCCTAAAAAGGACAAAATGCTCAAGCATACCGGTCGCGATGTTGCCCATCACAGTTTGTTACAGGCATCAGAAATAAGTCTCGCAGCAGATCTTCGTTTGTGTGTGTGACGTACACTCTTAAAAACGCTGGGTTAAAAATAACCCAAGTTGGGTTGAAAATGGACTAACCCAGCAATTGGGTTGTTTTAACCCAGCGGTTGGGTTGTTTTAAGCAAACCCCCCGCTGGGTTAAAACAATCCAATTGCTGGGTTAGTCCATTTTCAACCCAACTTGGGTTATTTTTAACCCAGTATTTTTTAGAGTGTAGTAGCATTATATATAATACATGATTTATAATTGCATTTTTTTTTTTTTGAGATTACACAAAACAGAACAAAGTATATGCCATTTTTCTAAATACATTAGGAAATCTAATTCAGTCATCCAGTAATTATCTGTATCTCAGAATAGCAGTAAAAGCATGGGTGGACCAAAGAACACAAAGCAGGGACATTTCTGACCGCACATTAACTCTTAGGAGAGCTTTGAGTCGTGAAAAGAGCAAACCTGCTGAGCAATCACAGCATGGGAGGCATCGCACACGGTTTTCATTAAACGGCACACACTCGTATATTAAGAGACCTCTGAAGGCAAAAACCTGCTGAGCACAAAAAACATCTCAATCAATACTCTCCTCAGAAATGCCTCCGCTAGGTTTTCAGCTGAATGTTTGTTGAAGTGTTTTACCTAACTAATGGATTTTTCCGGTTCTAGCAGTCGTAATCACAACGCGGATTGGTAACAACATAATTTATATCTCATCATACTGTGTTTCAGATGCTACTCATTAATCACAAACCTATTCAAGAGAAGCAAGGGTGAGCACTACGTGCATCCTGATTTTTAGCTTAGATTTGTTAAATGGAGCAGAATCCCTTTTGTATCTCTTTCCTTTCTCACTATCACCAAGAAGATGAGAAATTGTATCACTCTCAACCGTGCACTCTCAAGTCCACTCTCTCTGGGATCCGCTGCTTGAGATCCGGTAATACCCGAGTCAGGAAAACCCATACACAGGAACAAAGCAATCCCTCTCCAGCCTTCTGTTTCAACCTGACATAATCCAAGTGGGTGGATGAATCTTGTTTTGAATGCTTGTCTGTTATGAGACGGCTCAGTTATATATATATTTTTTAACCGTTGTTCTGTTCGAATCAAAGCCAAAAACATGAAATTATGTGAGGGAAAAGCAGAAATACCGCACTGATTGTACTAGTACAAAGGATGCAGACTACGGCTCCAACAAAAGATTCAGTGACGCTGTGCTTTATAAGAGAAACTATGCAAAACGGCAGAGTTCACACTCTGAAGTGGGAGTTCAAAATCACGAGATCCTTGCAGAGTTTGGCACACAAAATATAGAAACACAATCTGGTAAAACAAAATAACAGTTCCCCGAGAGACAATTACCACAATATAAATAGAAATAATATAATCGAGGTATTGTTCCAACCACAGAAGGTGTGAAATGCAATTATCACCTTTACAACAGATATTTTGCAGTTTAATAGCTTATACGTGAATAAGTCTCTACTCTTTTTCTGTTCTTTTTTTTTTTCAAATCCTGCTGTGGAGAATAACAATGTTTTTTTTTGGGACGCTGGAAATGCATGGCAGAATGCTGACAGAATGCCATTTGATCCTGGCATATGACGGTATTCCTTAAAGAGAGGAATACAGATGACAGTGTAGTGGAGCCAGAGACAGATGAGTCTTTGAGGGGTCTCGCCTCCCCCCTTCACAACGGGTAGTTTTGTGAACACACACACACACACACACACACACACACACACACACACACACACACACACACACACACACACCCATGGCTGTCTGTTATTGATCTAATATGATGTTCTTCCCACTCACAACGGGAAGTGGATTTGTACACGTTACTCTGCTGGGTCACAAATAATAAATAAGCCATAAAAAAAATGTGTTGATGTTCGTGCTAATATATTACAGCAATAATAATTTGCATCGACTGAGGCTGGATGACTGTAACGTGTAATGAAACATTATTATGAATGCAGAAACACAGTCTTAATAATTCACCTAGTGTGCGTACCAGAAAAACATCTCATTCTTCACAGACATGCTATAACTGATTGTATCATCAATCTTCATCTCTGGCTCTGCTTGAAGATCTTAATTAAAATTCACTGCTTTACTGTGGAGTTTGAAAATACAGATTTTGGAACAAGGATTTTAGGATTAAATCAAAATCTAAAATTGAAACATGCGGTTCTCTGCGAGGTGAGTGTGATAGTGCTTATCTACAGTCGCTGTCACATTGGAGCGCATATTAAACCTCCTTTTCTCTGCTGAGCAAGGGAAAAACTTGTGCTAGAAAATGCTGATGTTTTTGCACAAAAAAGAATGTTCTTGGCTATTTTTTATATACTAAAGAGAATCCAAAACCTAATGAGCTGCTTTGCTACCTACATAGCTGCTGACAGCATCCTAACTGAAATGGAAGCATAAGTGACTGATTTTAAACGCTCTGCATAGCATGCATCATTCAAATAGTGAGCCAAAGATAATAACCACAGTAAGAGCAGTTCATTACTTAACAAACATTGGCCTATAAGCCTACAACTTTAAATTGTAAAGGCCCTGTAGTAAACCTTCGTGTGGGAAGAAGGAGGCGGGAACCGGCGGACAATCAAAAGAACTTTTAATCAAACAAACACCAAATAAAATGGCGGCGACAGCCCCTCGCGGACGACTGTCGCCTACACACAAACAAACACAAAATGAAAACAAAAATCTGCAGCCCCTCACGGACGACTGCAGCATACACATAACAGAACATAAATAAAACTTAACACAAAATCCAGGCCTGGTCCTCTCTCGTCCCTCACTGTCGTCGCTCCCCCTTTATACTCCCTCACTCCTCCGCGAGGGCCGAGATCGCTGCGACTCGCAGCTGGCGCTCATCCCCACTGATGAGTGCCGCCTCGTCCCGCCCTCACGGTCCCTCGGCCTCGCTGCTCACCACAGGCCCATTCACACCAAGAATGATAAACATAACTAACTATAAATATAAAGAGAATAGCCGAGTCCTCACACACCGGACATGAGTGGCACGCCACATTGCATTGATTATAATGGTTTCTATTGCCTTTTGTCGCAATGATGCTGTCTACACTATTAAGGTGTGTTCAGACTTGTAGTTTGGTCCAGACTAGCCTGACGTTGTCATACTCAATTCTAGTCAGAATATGAGTCTAATACTGCTCCGTTGGGCTGTGATTTATGGGGCGTGTTTCAACCAAACCAGGAAAGACCTCATTTGGATAGACCTACAACCAATCAGAGCAACGGAGCGACGCATAATGTTAGTTGTCAAATGTCGACAGAACTCAACTGCACTGCACGCACGCTGGAAAAAGTAGAAGAAAAAAGATGAGTGTAAACGATCTTTGCCGGTGTTGTAAAAAATAATTTAAGGATACACAGAGTACTTACCAACACGATCATCATTTCTGAGAGAAATAGTAAAGGTGAATGCATGTATGAACAAGTTCTCCGTTTAGGATTAGAACAAATTCAACCCAAGCGCTCTTTGGTGACGTGGATGCTTACGTTACTGTTTATCATCTGTCCATCATTATCTAAAGGCCGCCCTGACAATTTAATTGGTCCGAACAGGTTGCTACACAATGGATGTGTTGTGGGTGGGGCTAAGTTCGGCTGTCATCCAGGCTAGGTCCAAGTTGGGTTGTTTTAACCCAGCAATTGGGTTGTTTTAAGAAAACATTTAAAACAAAAAAACCCAATTGCTGGGTTAGTCCATTTTCAACCCAACTTGGGTTATTTTAAACCCAGCATTTTTTAGAGTGTAATAGAACCATTTCAGAACAGATTACATAAACCCTAAGGAAAGCCAAACCTTAAGGAAACATATTTCAAACAAAGTTTCTTACCTGCAGCCTAATGTAACTTATTTGGTTTTAAACATTTTGTTCTCTTAATGAAATGAAAACTGGTGTCTTGTTAATAAAGGAACGGATACTGTGAATTAGGGAATAGGGAGGTCGCGATACCAAAATTCCAGTAGTCGGTACCAATATCATAAAAATTTAATGGTACTTACTCGGTACCGCAGCAAAAAGTTTTATTTTTGTATTTTTTATTTAACTATTAAAAAAAATTCAATATGTTTATTATTTATGATGATAATCATTTTAAGTAAATAATACATAAACATTTAAAGGCTGTATGCTGTTTAAAAGTAAACATTGTTTATAAAAAAGATCAAGTGAAAAATAAGCAACCATCTAGGCATAATTATTATTATTAGTAGAGACAAATTATTACTACACGCATAGAGATGTAGCTAAATCTACTGTAGGCTAGGCTACAACAGTAGCCTAATATATTCTGTCAGTTTCTTCACGTTAAACCAAACTTTTATTTTGACGGGTTGCCGTGAAGACCTTTTGAGTGTCTGTGTTCATTTCATGATATGACAGTTTTCTTAAATTAAAAGGTAAATTCTCATGAAGTGACGGTTTATGCGGTCATGTCCTCATAGTAACACACGGCAGAGACTACAAAGACCGCGAGCAAGTGTCACGCGTGTATGTGTTTGCTGCTACTGCTCGTCGGAGGGCTTAAATCTGAACCAAGTCCAAATAATGGATGTTGCACCGGTCTTTTTCACCAGCTCCTCCGTTTTGCTTTCAGCCATGTTTACTGAAGATGATGAATACGATGATGCGTTGCAGCCAGTTGGAGCTTGTGGCTCAATTTCAAGGGTAGATTGCATCAACATGCATTATCGCTATCGTAGGCCAATTTTGTGTGGTTATATATTGCATATCGTTTATATCGCCCATTACTAATTAGAGGTAAAAAATTATATAAATACTGTTCGGTTTCTCGCTCAAACCGTTCGTGTCTTAAGACATCAATGCGTCGTCACGAGCCGCAGGGTTTATTTTGGATTTGTCTGTGCATGTTTTTTTTTTTTTTTACTCTCAGAGATTTTGTTACCATTCACAAGCATTACACGACTGACAGACTGCAACGGTTGGAGTTAAAAACCTTCATTTGTGTTCTACTGAAGAAACAAAGTCACCTATATCTTGGATGCCCTGGGGGTAAGCAGATAAACATAACATTTTCATTTTTGGGTGAACTATCCCTTTAAAGACCCTGTTCCAGATCGGGGCAACATTCCATCACCCTCTCAACCTCCCAGACACCACTGGACTAAACTGGAGAGAAGCTGTCATCCGGTGTCTGGAGAGCTTCACGTCACGATCTGGAACACAGCCAGATCCAAAGCCTGTATTTACACTCTCGACCGCGGAATACTCACGTGTGCCCCCCGCAGACGGAGAGCTACCACTCGCCACGACGTGTCAGCCAAAGCCAGAGGAGAAGAGGACAGGGCTGACCCTCACTCCGGAAGTCACGATGACGAAGAAGCAGGACTGGCTGATCGACTTCAGTGAGGATTCACTAACTCCCACCATGTCCCACCTGATATCTTCATCCTCATCAATGGTTCTGAACTATACTAATGACTGTATGGACTCACCCATAAAGTCTCACTCACCAGCATTCCGTCAAGTTCCTCATCACCTTCATGCCGGATGATCACATCCTGCGCCGTCTCGGTGGGAGCCCCGCTATGACGTCACAATGAGCCGTGGGTCGGGTTACCATCAGCAGCGTCAGCGTTAAAGGATCCTGCGGCTCCACCTTCGGCCTCGGAACTCTTCGCTTCATCTTGACCTGTAGGCTCTGTCTTGGCTCCTCCCACCGCTGGCTTCGTCGGAGACCCTCGGACTTGAGGTTCTCCCGGGTTCCCTCGTCCCGCCAGCTCTCCCTGGGTCAGTAGTCACACCACGGACTTGCAGACTTGCGACCCCTACGGCTGCAGCGAGTTCCTCCTTCCCCATGGAGTCACCTCTGTCCTCGAGAACACCGGCTTCACCTCAACCCTCTGGTACTCTGGGTCTGCCTTCACCGGTCGTCGCTGCAGTATCGCCTGGGTCTCCAGTACCAGCGATGCCGCTAATTCCCATCGGCTCTAAGAAATCAATTCATTATAAGAATGTTTATAATGAATGAAAAGTTTTACCATACATTTTTTGTAAAAAATTATATAGGGTCTCTAACGACCCAGGGCATGTAACAGTGCAAGTATATTTTTTTTGCACAACAATAATTGAATCTTTGATTACTGAAGTGCAATTCACCTTTATTCTGTCTGATACACACCGCATTCAGAAAACAAAAGGGGAAGTATCATCAGCAAAACTGCGATTTACAACTGAGCGCAATCAAATATTAGTCACTGTCACTTGATGGTGGATCTGCTGAAGAAGCTGTCAGCAATCAAAATATTGAAGAATTTTGAAGATGTTGAAAATGATAGTTTTGAGGATATGTTTGAGATTGCGAATGAGCCAGATGCTGAATGTACTGGGAAATGAGCTCTGACGAGGACAGTGATGATGGTATAAAACATCTGCTCAAACTGAACTCTTCCAAGCTCCAAAAGGTAACAAAATATGCTTTATTTTATACTTCTGTAATTGTTGCTCTAATATTAGGAGAGTTTTATATTATTGCGACAGTTAGAGTTCCATCCGTGTTAGATATAGTAACGGGTTGCTAAAGATGTATTAATGTGTATTAATGACTGGCGGAAAATGTATGTATTTGAGGGTTAAAATAACCCTCAAATGCCTTTACTTTACTTTTTTGATATATTTGAATATGTATTTATTCTTCTATGATGGCAAAACTGAATTTTTCTGAATTTTCAGAAATCATACTAATATGCTGAGTTGCTGCTAAAGAAACATTTCTCATTTTTATCAATGTTTAAAACAGTTTTGCTTCTTAAAGTAACCTGATCCATTTTTTCTGAATTATTTGATGAATAGCAAGTTCAAAAAATAGCATTCATTTGGAGCAGATTTTTATTTTTATGTAAATATTTTTATTTTTAAATTTAATATCATATATTTATTCTTATTAAGTCAATGACAACATACGGACATAAAGCAGGGGGCCTAAATCATTTTAGATTGACAGCCTTGTTGATATTTGTTTGCAAGGAAACATTATTTTAGTTTCAACACTGGTGAATGTTTTTATGTAACTAACTGAATGAGACATCTCGGCTCACAAAACTGTTAAAGGTTAACCATGTTTAAACTCAACTGTCATCCTAATTCCCACACAGAGTATTCTCTGTTCTGCTATGTTGGTTCCATTAATTTTAGCTGAAGATAATCGCTTCTGCTTTCTCTTTACCCAGCTGGCCAGCTCAGATAGAAGAACTCAAGCCTCATTTGAACAGTCAGTATGCACCTACTCCATAGCCAGTGTAAACCAGAGGAGGCTGAGTTCACCCATCCAGAATAAAGCATTATTGAGGATGAAATGGGATTTTTAATTGGCTAAGGTTACAGTGCAATGGAAGGGCTCCGACAGGTCCGGTCTTGTCACAATGACACTGTCCTACAATACAATGCTGTGGCATTTGGCTGTCCCAAGCACAAATGCATGTCTCTTCACATTACATGGAATGATGGCATTATAGGACAGTGTTTCATGGAGCAGAATGCAGGCCTTTCATAAATAACACCCTCACGATAGTGTATTTGCATGTTAGACAGGTTTAGATTACTAGCACAGCAATATCTCATTTGTTTTTATTAAACACTGGAGACGAGATGTTCTGGATTGCATTATGTTCTGTCAGACTTTTTTTTTTTTATCCATTGCATTGCATTGCATTAACTTTGCCTCTGAATTTATGATTAATGCAGGACTCCAGGGCTCACCTATCATGCTACAAAGCCTGTTGTTTTTGGGAAATCAATATCTGAAAGGTGCAAGGTGGATTTCTCCCAGCGCTTCATGCATCGCTGGCTACTCATTCAGCACGTGTATGTATTTCTAAATGTATTGCTTATCGACCAGTGTAAGAGCAGATGCAAAAGACGCATAGTATTCATAATGCATCACACCAATTTATTAAGCTGTTCGTTTGCCACAGGGATTGAATCTGTTGTAAACAGAAGTTGTCATTATTGAACTCAAACTTTAAGAACCATACATTTGAGAAGTTAGACATTTTGTGTGATTCAAGGACGTCTTGTATACAAAGCAGCGATGCTTAAAGGTTTATGTGAAGGTTATTGCCAGCATAAGCAGTGGGCAGATGGGATCTAGCCATTAATGAACCATTATACTGATTAAAGCCATTGCCGGCAGAAATTATTGCTTCAATTATTGACAGCCTTTACACTAAAAATTAATTAAGGCAGAGAGAGGGATTCCTGTTAGCCGGTCCTTAACACACGAAATGCTGTCCAGATGCAATTCTGATTATATCTGTGTATATTATTTGAGATTCCAAATCGTAGGGAGTGTATATGTTCAGTCCAAAGGGCACGTCAGATGGCATAGGGAACAAGTGATATTTCGCTTCCCTAACCGAGATATTAATTTGGTATGATATGATGAAATAACAGCTGACTAACTTTAATAAATAAATAAATAAATATGTACACCAATCAGGCATAACATTTATGACCTTTCCATTCCTAATATTGTGTGGTCCCCCTTTTGCTGCCAAAACAGCCCTGACCTGTCGAGGCATGGATTCCACTAGACCCCTGAAGGTGGGCTCACTGTGCTGTGGTATCTGCCACCAAGATATTAGCAGCAGATCCTTTAAGTCCTGTAAGTTGCGAGTTGGGGGCTCCATGGATCAGACTTGTTTGTTCAGCACATGCCACAGATGCTCGATTGGATTGAGATCTGGGGAATTTGGAGGCCAATCAACACCTCAAATTCGTCGTTGTGCTTCTCAAACCATTCCTGAACCATTTTTGCTTTGTAGCAGGGCATATTATCCTGCTGAAAGATGCCACAGCCACCAGGGAATACCGTTTCCATGAAAGGGTGTACATGGTCTGCAACAATGCTTAGGTAGGTGGTACGTGTCAAAGTAACATCCACATGGATGGCTAGACCCAAGGTTTCCCAGCAGAACATTGCCCAAAGCATCACTGCCTCCGCCGGCTTGCCTTCTTCCCATAGTTCATCCTGGTGCCATGTGTTCCCCAGGTTAGCGACGCACCCGGTCATCCACGTGATGTAAAAGAAAACGTGATTCATCAGTCCAGGCCACTTTCTTCCATTGCTCCGTGGTCCAGTTTTGGTGCTCACGTGCCCACTGTTGCCACTTTTGGCGGTGGACAGGGGTCAGCATGGGCATCCTGACTGGTCTGCGGCTATGCAGCCCCATACGCAACAAACTGCGATGCACTGTGTATTCTGACACCTTTCTATCAGAACCAGAATTAACTTATTGAGGAATTTAGCTACAGTAGCTCGTCTGTATGATTGGACCACACGGGCCAGCCTTCGCTCCCCACGTGCATCAGTGAGCCTTGGCCGCCCATGACCCTGTCGCTGGTTCACCAGTGGTCATAATGTTATGCCCGATCGGTGTGTGTATGTATGTGCGTGTATGTGTATGTATGTGTATGTATTATATTGTATTATTATATATTATATTATATTAATTATATAATATAATATATAATATAATTAATATAATATAATATAATATAATATAAAATAATATAAAATAATATAATATAAAATAAAATAATATAATATAAAATAAAATAATATAATATAATATAATTATAATAATTATAATAAAATAATTATAAAATAAAATATATATAATATAGTGTATATATATATATATATATATATACAGTTAGTCCACGGTTCAATACATACCTCGGTTTTAAACCACTGTTTAAACCACTGTTTCGGTTCGGTTCTGATGGCTTGTCACATCAGTTTTTTGCTATTCTATTCTTAGGTGACAGGAACAGCAAGAGGTTATGGAGAAAAAACACTTTTTTTATTGCAATACTCTTTCTTTATTTTACTTAAAAGAATTGAAAACTTAAAAGAATTAAAAACCCTTGTACACATTCCTAGTGTATTGTAAAATATAAAATAAATATAGGCCTATATAAATATTTACACTGGCAGCTCAGAGCTGTACAGCAGCATTTAAGTATGAAATTCAATTAATAATGTAAAAATAAAAAAAATAAATAGACTTCACTATAAATTAAACATTGATTCTTATATTAAAGCTATACTGTATTAGTTTTTCAGTCAAGAGCAATGAGTGATTTTCTATTTGTCTTTTGTTGTTGTATTAACATTAAAGGGATTGTTCACTCAAAAATGAAAATTCTGTCATCGAGAAATGAATACAGGTTTGGAACAACATTACAGTGAGTAAATAATGACATCATTTTAGAGGTGAACTGTCTCTTGAAGGAGGTGTTGGTCGTCCACGACATGTCTGCCGAGATGTGGATCCCCAGGAACTTGAAACTGGAGACACGCTCAACGGCCATTCCATTGATGTGACTCTTTCCTGAAGTCCACGATGAGCGTACCATGTGGCCAGGTGCTGGATCTCCTCCCTGTAGGCAGTCTCATCGTTGTTGCTGATGAGGCCAATCACCGTAGTGTCGTCCGCAAACTTGACGATGGAATTAGATCCATACACAGGCTTGCAGTCAGAGGTGAAGAGGGAGTTATGTATATATATGTATAAAGTTAAAGTTTCAAAAAGTAAGAAAAGGCAGGAAAGTGGAATATGGTTGGCATGAGGAGATAGTGAGTGTGTGTGTGTGTTTGTGCGCGGGGGGGGGGGGGGGGGGGGGGGTGTCGGATTGGTGTGGTGTGTGAAAATGGAAAGGTGTTGGTCAGTCAAGTGGGAAAAGGCCTTAGTTTTCCATTTCATCAAGCAATAAAACCCCAAAGCCCTTGTGGCCTTTATCTGTGCTGTGATCTAAGCACATTATAAGGCTGAAACTCAATGTTGAGAAAGCAGCTGGAGGAACTGATGATTACTACAGAAAGTCCTGGCAAAGTAATGAGAAAGTAGCACCGGATAACATCAAAACCAATTAAGTCCACCCAGGTTCAATTCAACCTTGAACATTTTCAACCTGGTTTCATTTATCTATTTTGAATCCTGTCTAAATTTACGGATTAATCTGCTATAAAATACATGGAGGATTTTTTGGGAGAATAAAGATGCAGTGTGCCCACTGATTGTTTATTTGCATAGTGTCTGCATTGTTCTAGTGCCCAATTCACTAAAGGAATTATGCAAATCTCGGCAACGGAGCAAACATGCTCCCAAAAATGTGTATTTTTTTAATTGCCAGTGCACAGTTGTGGAGAATGCAGCAGTCTATCACAATCTGGCATACTTTTTTGAAACTGTAGCATTGTTCCATCAATGCAACCTCTTTAAAAGGCCCAAATGCGCTTGCTTTCTGAAAATATGCCTGGTTATTACACTCTTCTCCATCATTTGATCTTTTTTTGATTCATTAGTTCTGCCACAAACAACATAAAAAGTAAACAAACATATCTTTTTTTAATAAAAATCTGTTTACCTTCTGCTGTCTGTGGGCGGTAATAGCCCTGAGTTTTGTAAATAAGGCATGATCTATTAATAATAAGCCTAATTTACATAGAAAGAGGCATATTTGTGCTGTAAAGAATGACAGTGACTTGAACTGATTTTACAGCTGCTACTGCTTGGTAAAACTAGATAGCATCGGGTTAGTGAAATGAAATGCCATGCAGCTATAGTGTATAGTCTCATTTAATTCTGAATGCTATCTTACAAACCCAGGACTTGTGATGTTACAGCGATAACTAATGTGGATTTTTGTCAGTTAGATGAGCTGGAGGATGACTCAAAGGGAGCATGTGATAAAGAGATGCTCTGACAAAAATCGTGACACACATGCAGTGGATTCATACCAAGTTGCGCTCTATTTTCAGTGAATGACACCTTTAATTGATGCAGCGACTGGGGACTTGTGTACCGCAAAGTCAGATGGGTGTGAAAAGACAGAGGGACAGCGAAAGAGAGAGAAGTATTGCTGCTGTTTTCCCTAAGCATGAAAAATGAGGCTGAGTCCATCTCAACCATATTATCCCTCTCTCAAAGTGCTTTGTGGACAGCCATTTGTCTTTTTGCGTCTCGCCCCCTTTATCTGTCACTCCTGTCTCATCTCTACACCTCTCATCCTGTTCTACTCTCCTCCTCCACCTGAATACAATTTGCTGAACCTTTACCAAAGCAACTCAAGGCCTGTAACTCATCTTCATTGGCTCAGATGACTGGCCGTCATGTCACACATCTCCATTGGCTTATCATCACTATTACCTCCATTGTCTTATCATCACTATTACCTTCAGATTCATAATAGCTCTGGCAGACTTTTTACAAATGTAGTGTTTAATGACAAACGGTAATCAGGAGGGAATTGGTGACTCATTTAATCTCTGGTTTTACAGCTTTGTCCATGGATGATTTTATCCCCCGAGGCAGATTCTTACGAGCTCACTTACTCAGTCTGACTGAAAGCATGATAAAAAAAAAGCACTGCACTGGGGAAGAGGAAAAAAAAAAAAAACCACAATTCGGCATTGTATCTTAAATAAAACCACCAGGCAGATTTTTCTTTGATGGCAATCAAAGAACTTTGGAACTTTCCTCTGTAACTCGTTAAAATGTTAATTCTAACAAGTAAAGGCATGCGGTTGGTACAGCATGGAAATTATTAATGGCCTAAAGCAGCACATCGATAACAGTAAAAATCAGGGTAACACTTTAGTTTAGGGTCCATTTCTCACTATTAACTAGTTGTTTAATAGCATGCATATGGGCTTTTTATTAGTACGTATAAAGCACATTTCAATGCCTTATTCGGCATGACCATATTCTATATCCCTTAATCCTACCCAATACCTAAACTTAACAACCACCTTACTAACTATTAAAGGGGTCATAACACACACAATTTCTGCCAATCCCATGTTAATCTTGAGTACCTATAGAGTATTGCATCCTTCATATCTCAGAAGAGTCTTACATTTTATCATATTTATGAAAGACAGATACGCTGTACCGATTCTTTCAGAAAACAGCTGAACTCTCCAAGGCATGCAGTGGACGGAGCTAGAGAGTCTCACACACACACACACACACACACACACACACACACACACACACACACACACACACACACACACACACACACACAATACATCATGGCATTATCCCTGGATAACTTTCGATTCACTATATTTTACATTATATGCACTTACGCGGCGATTGCCAACAAAACACTCACCGCCTGGGGTGAGTGGTGGGAACACACTTGCAGAACTACGTTGCTGCTCCGGGAAAACAAACTGCATCCACTGTTACCTTAACGCTGGGTTATTTGGGAAGCTGAACAACATTATTTTCCCTCCCATAAACACACTTCTTTAGTGACATTGTTGATTTCGTGTTCTAAATGACAGCGCTGCCGACGGCTCCCGTAACCCGAACATCTGGGAGAAGTGCCCATATAAGGTATTCCACCCTTTTTGATGTAATACATGGCCATACTCCAAAAAAACCTTTTTAAAGAGAATCCAACTCTTTAACAGTGTAAATGAGTCAGAATGCATGACAAAAAGCATTAGACCCCCCCCCCCCCCCCCCCCCCTTTTACTAAGCAGTAATTAGGAGATTGAGGCAAGTTAATAGTGAGAATTTTATCCTAATCTAAAGTGTGACCAAAATCTGCATATTAGAATGGTTTCTGAAGGATAATTTTGTTGCATCCACCAGCTGGAGTGCCCTCGATTTCCATTAGAGGGCACTCAACATTATTGGTGCATCCCAATTTGCATACTCTCTGTCCTAAATAGTATTCGAAAATAGAATAAGTACGTCCCAAATCGTAGTATGTTGAATTGAGTATTCCAAAGATACCCGGATGGTCTACTATTTCTGGTCAGAATCTGAAGTGCAGATCGATGGACACTCTAATGCTGCGTTCACACCGGACGCGATTCGCGCGAGTGATTTACATGTTAAGTCAATGCAGAGACGCGAAATGGCATTCTGCAGCGCGATTCGCGCGAATGAGGCGGCACGAATGACGCGAATTGAGCGTTTTGAACGCGTGATTCGCGCGAATCGCTAAAGTTGAAAAATCTGAACTTTGGCGGATATTTCGCGCCGCGTTAACCAATCACGAGCTTGCTCTAGTAGTGACGCATTTACAAGCGGAGGCAGAAATCCCAACAACAATGGAGGACAAGATAATGGTGGCCGTATGTGGAGACCAGGAGCTGTACAATACATCATCCTATCACTACAGGAACAGGAATAAAAGGAATAAAAAGGATCTTGCTTGGAAGAAAGTGAGTTATTGTGAGTTATTGTGAGCCATTGTGAGCCAAGTGAGCCATTTCACAACGAGACAGGAGCAGAAAAAAAGAGCCAGAGCCAGCGGCAAATGTGAGAAGGACTAGCCGAGGGAAGGCGGGTCTCGCCGGGTACACGAGCGCTGAGCGCCGCCGATCCCCTGGATCTCACAACTCCGAAAACGCCAGATAAAATGCTCAAATAGGCACTCTTTTTATAAATTAACCACAGATTTCAGCTTTAAACAACTATATTATCGCCTGAAAAAGTCTTTAAACTACGTTTTGTCGCACATTAATAGTAGTATTTTTTACAAAAAAGCTCATATAGGCTCATATAGAGCAGAAGCCCCACCCATGACGCGAATTCGCGTCTGGTGTGTAGTTGTCACACGCGTTTTTCACGCGCGGTTCGCGCGAATGAAGCGAGTGAACTCAAAATGTTCAAGCGTCCACCTTCGCGCGATTAGCGCAAATTGCGTCCGGTGTGAACGCAGCATAACAGCTAATATTGCCCACAACCCATTGTGCGTTGGATGAGGATTCGATTAGAAAAAAAACACACGAAAAAGTGTTTAAAAAAAATACAGACTTGGAGGTTGTGCGAGTCCAGAGGTTATGTGGAGAGGTTTAGATAAAGTGGTGTGAGTTAGGGTTGGGTACCGAACTCGTACTTTTAACCCCCTCGAGTCGGCGGTCGCGCCGGCGCGATCAGCTCTCTTTTTTTCAGTCGTTTTTTTGTATCATTCATGCAAGTGTTATACATCATTATATTCTGTTAAGTTTCTATTTTTTTGTGTACACTCACAATAAAAACAAGTCGTTGTGCTTTTTGCAAAATAAGGGAAACAAACATGATTTGTGATCTTCAGCCTCTCTCTCAATGATGTCTAATTTGATTCTCTTCAGAAAATGACCTGTAGCTTAGTGAAAACTTGACACACAAACATGAGACATGTCTAAAAAAACGTTGAAATGTCAGGTTTTAAATCATGTAAATCAAAATGAAAACAAATATTCTGTGTTTATGTAATCTGTGTGAAAAGTGGGAGATATCAGTCGACTCATTACTGACTCATCATCCGCTAATGCGGCCACGCTCACGGACCGCGCGCTCATTCAGATTCAAATACAGGCAATCCATGCGTCGACGCCCACACACACATCAACTCATACAAACACAACTAGTGAAGCTATGGTTCAGATACATTTGAGACGCATTGAGTGTTGGTACCTGAGAACACATCTGGTGATTATAGACTAGTGTCTGTAAATATTATACCGCAAAAAGGCTATTTAAATACGAATCCTGCATGTCTCTGTGCGAATGAATGCATAGCTGCACAGTTTACCTCACACACTCAGAATCGCGCGTGACTGTTGCATGTTTCCATCTCTGCCGTCTCATATAAGGACATGAACGCACAAACGTCATCTCCAGAGCCACTGAGATTCACTTTATGAGCATTTTACCGTTTAATTTGAGAAAAACTATCGTGTCATAAACACACAGAAACTCAAAAGGTCTTCGTGGCAACCCGTCAAAATTAAAAGTTTGGCTAACTTGACAAATATATTCCTGTTGTACAGTAGAATTTAGATACTTCTCAATGTAATAATAATACTAACATTAATGTTATAACAATAAATTATCAAAACTTAATTTTTTAAGTAATAAAATACAATTTTTCTTCATGTATTCATTTTGACCATATAAAGCTCAGTTGCAGCTTTGTATGACAAAGTTTAATTTAATTAGAAGATAAATTAAATGAAATTGTCTTTTGTCTTCATTTGATTACCAGAAAACGCACAACACATCATTTGTGGGAAATCTTTTCATAGAAATTAAGTTAAACAGAAAAAATAATAATATGGTTGTTTTTATTAATTAAATTAAGTACCTAGTAGCCTACTATTTACTAGTACATATTAAAGTATACAAACATCACAGACAATGGCAGGGAGCGACCAGGGCAGCTCTGGCATAATGTCAATAACACTTCTATAAATGACTTACAGGTTCTTTACAGTTATTGATGTAAACATCCCTAATGTTCCGAAAAAAGTACCGTTGGGTACCGGTACCGAATTTACCGATACTGATTCAAATGTGAACGGTACCCAAACCTAGTTTGAGTGATTAATTATCAGTATCTAACCTGACGAAAAGATATTCAATGTTTTCCACATTATATTTCATCTACAGCAGCATTGTGAACGTTTGTAACGATACGTTTTGCCCTTACCTTTTAAATTCATCATTATACTCAAATTGCAAACGCATGAAAGACGACAACATTTCTCTCCGAAACTGTAGGAAATGAAATTAGATAACTGTGACGATGATTGACAGGACAGTTTAAACGGTGACAGGATGCCCGTAACTAAGCGACAGAGCTGTCCGTTAAAGATGACGAAGTAGTATGTCCCAAAGCTTGCACTCAAAAGTATGTACTTTTTCTTCACAAAAAGAGTAGGTACATGCTTTTAGGGTGTAGTATAAGCAGGCAAATTAGGACACAGCATCTGTCTACATAAGCCCTGTTTATTCAGTCACCCATTGTGAAGTCTTGTATATGTCACGCTGCATTTCTGAGCGCTCTCTCTTTTGTCTCCTGTGTTTTGGTTCCGACCTTCTGCCCAATTTCCTGAATTCCCCTGTTTGCCCGTGCTTTCTACCCTGTTGTTTCTTTTGGATTGTCTTCCCTGTGGTTTTGACCCTTGCCTGTCATATGGATTACAATTGTGGATTAATAAAAGCTGCGTTTGGATCCTCAAACCAAGTCTCAGAGCAGTTTCATGACTCATTTATATTCCATTATAAAAAATGTAATATTATGTGAATATACTGTTTATAGGCCTATTTGTTTCATTATTATATTGCACTACCACTATACAGAGGAACAGGGTTTCACTGTAGGCCTGTTATTTATGCTGCTCAATTTAGGTGTAGTCATCAGTGAATTTTAAGCATATTTTGTTTTTTTGGTGGCCATTTGTGGGTGCTTGTGTGTGTGAGGGTGTACATTATTGATAAGAAAAAGGAAATGGAGGATATATTAGAAAATATTCCTCTGTTATTTTGTTTCTCCATTCTTCACCACTTTTATCTGAATTTGTGGCAGGCAAAGGCTTTGCAAGTGTCTCCTGTTCACATCCGTCAAGTAGTATTTGGACAACACCCATCCAAGAGAGCAAGATTGTGTGTGTGAGTACATATCTGAGAAACACATCTCACGATATTACATTCAGAGAGATGAATGTCTCTTCTTTGTTGTTTTACCAACCATGATTATTTGGTGTAGACGGTGGTCTCAAAGAGGATATTTACTGATAAGTGTGCCAGAGGGAACGGCAGTCTTATTTGCAAGGACGCTAACCCAAAGACCTTTTAAAATTCCATGCTAATATGGGATTTTTTTATTTTTTATTTATTTATTATTTGATTTATTTATTTTATTAAATCCAACAATCAATTTACCTTATTTATTATTATTATTATTATTATTATTATTATTATTATTATTATTATTATTATTATTATTATATTATTTTCTATATTATTTAGCATTTTATTCTATTTAATATTTATTTAATATTTATTCATTTTTTTATTATTACCAACAATCTTCCAACTACATTTACCATATTTAGCGGTTGAAATCTGAAATGCATTTTAGTCTTTTCCTCACATCATATCTTATTTTGTATTTTATTTAATATTTTTTTATTTATTGTTTATTTTATATTTAAATTTTTTATATTCATTTATTTAATATTATATATATATAATATATATATATTTTTTGTTTGTTTTTTTTTGCATTATATTATTGTTATTATTATTACCAACAATCTTCCAACTACATTGGCCTTAATTTCAGAACGGATGACTTGATTATCTTGAGATGTTTCTCAAGATGGCGCCGAGGATGGCTGCTACGTTGCGAGCTCCGCTGGAACATTGTAGTTTTTTGTTTGTTCTGTTTATAGTTCTTGTGTTTTTCGTCTTGGATGTTGTCTGCCTTACTAAGTACGACAGACAGACACTTTTGGACATTGGTTCGGCAATCGCACACCGAAAACCGGACTTTAAATTCTTCAGTGACGACACGCTGCTTACAAACACAGCAGCGGAACCCTTTGTCTGGACGGCCCGACCACGCAAACGCGGCCGGAGAAGAGGGAAGAGAGCCGGCGTACTTATCAGAGTTAGACGCCGCGCAAACCGACCCCCGCTTCCCAGTATTTTACTGGCTAATGTTCAGTCTCTGGACAATAAACTCTGCGAGCTGAGAGCGCGGATCTCTTTCCAGCGAGACACGAGGGACTGCTGCATTATCTGCCTTACAGAAACCTGGATGTCCGCTGAGATTCCAGATTCGGCCATCGAAACCACGGGGTTCTCCGTGCACCGAATGGACAGAGAAAAAGATCTCTCAGGGAAAAGCAAAGGCGGGGGTGTATGTTTTATGATCAACCGATCCTGGTGTGATCAGAGGAACGTACATTCTATCAAGTCTTTCTGTTCTCCTGATCTGGAATTTCTCATGGTTCTGTGCCGACCATTCTGGCTACCGAGGGAATTCACCGCGGTCATCATCACAGCTGTGTATATTCCCCCACAAGCCGACACAGACCGGGCACTAAAGGAACTGTATAGGACAGTGAGTGAGCAGGAAACCGCGCATCCTGACGCTGCGTTTATTGTGACCGGAGACTTTAACAAAGCCAACTTCAAGCGCATCGCACCCAAATACCACCAACATGTTAGCTTCAACACGCGAGGGAACCGTGTTTTAGACCACTGTTACTCCCCCTTCAAGGATGGATACAAATCACTCCCACGCCCACCATTCGGCAAATCAGATCACGCGTCAATCCTCCTTTTGCCCGCTTATAGGCAGAGACTCAAACAGGAAGCACCCGCCCTCAGAACCATCCAGTGCTGGTCGGATCAATCAGATTCTATGCTACAGGACTGTTTTGATCACGCGGACTGGGAGATGTTCCGGTCGGCCTCTGATGACGACATCGAGGTCTACGCTGATAGCGTAACGTGTTTCATCAGGAAGTGCGTAGATGACGTTGTTCCGACCAAAACAATTCGGCTGTACCCTAACCAGAAGCCGTGGCTAAACGGGGATGTTCGCGCGGCACTCAATGCGCGAACCTTCACCTTTAACTCCGGTAATGCGGAGGAGCATAAACAAGCAAGTTATGCCCTCCGGAAAACCATCAGAGCAGCAAAACGGCAGTACAGGGACAAGATTGAAGGACAGTTCAACACCACCGACTCCAGAAGCATGTGGAGGGGAATTAACACCATCACGGACTATAAAGGGAACACAAACTCCACCGTGAACACCGCTGCCTCTCTCCCGGACGAGCTCAACACCTTCTATGCTCGCTTTGAGGGAACCAACACCGCCCTCGCGGAGAGAGAGCTCGCGGCTGAAGATACAGAGGTTAGTGCACTCTCCGTATCTGTCGCGGATGTAACCCGATCCTTCCGGTGGGTGAACGTCCGTAAAGCTGCGGGTCCAGACGGCATTCCCGGCCGTGCGATCAGAGCGTGCGTGCACCAACTGGCTGGAGTTTTCACGGACATTTTTAACCTGTCCCTCTCCCTGTCTGTGGTCCCCACATGCTTCAAAACGTCCACCATTGTGCCTGTACCTAAGCAGTCAAAAACCACCTGCTTAAACGACTGGCGTCCTGTTGCTCTGACCCCCATCATCAGCAAATGCTTTGAAAGAATAGTCAGAAACCACATCTGCTCTGTTCTCCCCCCCTCACTGGACCCACTGCAGTTTGCATACCGCACAAACCGCTCCACTGACGATGCCATTTCATCCACTATACACACTGCTCTCTCCCACCTGGAAAAGAGGAACACGTATGTGAGAATGCTGTTTGTGGACTACAGCTCAGCATTCAACACCATTGTGCCCTCCATACTTGACATTAAACTCCGGGCTCTAGGCTTAAACAGCCTGTTATGCAGCTGGATCCTGGACTTCCTGTCAAACAGACGCCAGGTGGTCAGAATGGGCAGTGACATCTCCTCATCACTGACTCTCAACACTGGAGCCCCTCAGGGTTGTGTTCTCAGCCCACTCCTGTACTCCCTGTACACACATGACTGTGTGGCTACCCACAGCTCCAACACCATCATCAAGTTTGCTGACGATACGACGGTGGTAGGTCTTATCACCGACAATGATGAAACGGCCTACAGAGAGGAGGTGCACACTCTGACACGGTGGTGTCAGGAGCACAACCTCTCCCTCAACGTCAGCAAGACCAAGGAGCTGGTGGTCGACTTCAGGAGGAATGAGAGTGAACACCGCCCCATCACCATCGATGGAGCACCGGTGGAGAGAGTCAGCAGCTTCAAGTTCCTCGGTGTCCACATCACAGAGGAACTCTCATGGTCCGTCCACTCCGAGGCCGTTGTGAAGAAGGCTCATCAGCGCCTTTTCTTCCTGCGACGGCTGAGGAGGTTTGGAATGAACCGCCACATCCTCACACGCTTCTACAGCAGCACCATCGAGAGCCTGCTGACTGGCTGCATCACCACCTGGTACGGCAACAGTACCGCCCGCAGCCGCAAAGCCCTGCAAAGGGTAGTGCGCACGGCCAGCTGCATCATCGGAGGTGAGCTTCCCTCCCTCCAGGACATTTACGCCAGGCGGTGTGTGAAGAGAGCTCAGAGGATCATCAGAGACTCTAGCCACCCGAACCATGGGCTGCTCTCACTGCTGCCATCAGGCAGACGGTACCGCAGCATCAGAACACGCACCAGCCGACTCCAGAACAGCTTCTTCCCACAAGCAATTAGACTACTTAACTCCTGATCCATCAGGATCATAACACACACTGGACAGAATATCACTCCGCACAACCCACTGTAGATACACACACATTATATACACATTTATGTATCATTTATTATTTATCATTTATCATATAGCACCTATTGTACATAATTGGATCTCTACTGTGAATAATAATGTATACTGTACATTGTATATTATTATTATTATTATAGCTTAATGTATACTGTTTAATGTATGTTTAGTGTATATTGTTTAAAGTATATGTATATTGTAAGTATGTGTATATTGGCTAAAGCTGTGAGAACTACACTCACATTGTGTAAATTATTTATTGTTTATTGTAGAGTTTACTGTGCTGTGAGTAATTGTGTGCGCATCAGATGTGTAATCTGTTGTTGCTTAAATGTTGTACATGTCATGTCGTGACTGCTATGTTGCTCGGAACTGCACCAAGAATTTCACCTGCTGTTGCACTTGTGTATATAGCTGTGTGACAATAAAGTGATTTGATTTGATTTGATATCATATTTAGCCGTTGAAATCTAAAATGTATTTTAGGCTTCTGCTCAAATCATCATCATCTTGTTGAATTTAATTGAACATCAGTTCATTTTGTCCACGTATATTTGTGAATAAATGGTGTAAATTCAGTGCAATTCTTTCTCTTACAGTCACACTTTGCCTGCTTTGCTGTTGATCTTTGCTGACTTTGTAGGGAAGGCTGGCTTGAAAGCCTCCCATCTTCCCCACTGGCAGCTCCTCCATTACCTACAAAGTGCTTCATCTTTCTCCGCTGAGGCTGGGGTCTACTGTGCTACTTCTGATTAATGACTCTGCCATTCCAGCTCAATTTATTACCATACATTTCACCAAGCAATATAATCCAGCACTGTATGGAGGCATTAACATTATGCTCTGATACTTGACACTATAATAGTGAAAATTATAAGAACTTATTTGTCTGGCATTTGAGACAAATCCATTAGGTTGACTTGAATAATAGCTGAGCTGACACTAAGGTACAACCTACTGACCCTCGGTACATATATGAACACATTTAATAGTCAAAATATCATTATATAATAATAAATCCTTTGAAGGTCAAAAAATAGCTGACAGCACTGAATAGAAACAATCAAACTGTGATATATCATACATTACCTGTATGATATACAATACTATGGGTGTAGAATATAGAGGATAAGCATTCTCTTTTGAGAGAAAAGTCATGTTTGTCAGCAGTTTTGTGCCTCATGGGATCAGTGTTAATTGTTGGAACTCTGGGTAGCTTAACAGGCAGATTGTGATGGTGTGAAAGTATGTCCTTATTAAGCTCTCCACATCCACTGTGTCTGAACAAACATGCTTGGACTTCTCACCCTCAACCATTTATTCTGTTAAAGTCAGCTTTTTTACGATCTTCACAGTTCGCTAGACAAGATTCATCTTGCACTTGTGGAATCTGACTAAGCCTCTGCTCCCACAGTCCTGCCTCCGCTTTCCCTTTCCAACATCTAAACACGCAGAACTGCCTCATCACCTGTTGTTCTGCTTTTACTTTCTAGCACATTCACTGCCAAGAACAGCAGCACTTTTACCCATTTTTTTAAATATATCTGTGCCCACTCAGATAAAGCACTGTGAATAATGTAACAGAATCAGTCTCCCCACACTTTCAGTAAACTTTTGCAAAATGGCAATCTCAACTAACTCAGTTTTCTACTAAAAGTTTTATACATTACATTACATTAATTATATTATATTAAATCCTTTACAATAAGGTTTCATTAGTTAACTACTTTAGTTAACAATAATGAAGAGTTAACTATCTTTCTATAGCATTTATTGTTCGCACTGCAAACTAGCATGAACAACCAATGAACAGCTGTATTTTTATTAACTAACAGTAACAAAGATGAATAAATACAGTAGTTAATGTATTTACTAAAATGAACTAACAATGAGCAATACATTTATTAATGTTAACAAACGAGACATTATTGTAAGGTGTTACCATAATCATTTAACCATGCATTTCTATATGTCTTAGCCCTGACCCGTTGAGGCATGGACTCCACTAGACCCCTGAAGGTGTGCTGTGGTATCTGGCACCAAGATGTTAGCAGCAGATCCTTTAAGTCCTGTAAGTTGCAAGGTAGGGTAGACTTGTTCGTTCAACACATCCCACAGATTCTTGATTGGATTGAGATCTGGAGAATTTGGAGGCCAAAACTCGTTGTTGTGCTCCTCAAACCATTCCTGAATCATTTTTGCTTTGTGGCAGGGCGCATTATCCTGCTATAAGAGTCCACAGCCACAAGGGAAAAAGGTAGGTGGTACGTGTCAAAGTAACATCCACATGGATGGCAGGACCCAAGGTTTCAGGACCCAGCAGAACATTTCCAAAAGCATCACACTGCCTCTGCTGGCTTGCCTTCGTCCCATAGTTCATCCTGGTGCCATGTGTTCCCCAGGTAAGCGACGCACACGAACAAGGCCATTCACGTGATGTAAAAGAAAACGTGATTCATCAGACCAGGCCACCTTCTTCCATTGCTCCGTGGTCCAGTTCTTATGCTCACGTGCCCACTGTTGGTGCTTTCAGCATTGTACAGTGGTCAGAATGGGCACCCTGACTGGTCTGCGGCTATGCAGTCCCAAACACAAAAAGCTACGATACGCTGTGTATTGTGACACCTTTCTATCAGAACCAACATTAACTTCTTGAACAATTTGAGCTACAGTAGCTCGTCTGTTTGATCAGACCACATGGGCCAGCCTTCGCTCCCCACGTGCATCAATGAGCCCTGGCCACCCATGACTTCCTTAGACCACTTTTTTTTTTATGATTATTTTTTTATGGAACATGGTTCACATGTGCGACCACATTTAACTATGTACAAAACCAGGGTTTGTTTGTAAAATAAATAAATAAATAAATATATATATATATATATATATAAATATATATATATATATATATATATATATATATATATATATATATATATATATATATATATATATATATATATATATATATATATATATATATATATATATATATATATATATAAAATCCTTGGACCACTTTTGACAGATATTGACCACTGCAGACCGGAAACACCCCACAAGAGCTGCAGTTTGGGAGATGCTATGACCCAGTCGTCTAGCCATCACCATTTGGCCCTTGTCAAACTCGCTCAAATCCTTATGCTTGTCCATTTTTCCTGCTTCTAACACATCAACTGTGAGGAAAAAAATATTCACTTGCTGCCTAATATATCCCACCCACTAACAGGTCCCGTGATGAAGAGATAATCAGTGTTATTCACTTCCCCTGTCAGGGGTCATAATGTTATGCCTATCGTTGTATATGTATTTGCATGCATATTTATTTATTTAAATTCAGTACTACAATAGATCATTTCTCTCTTAGTTTACTGGCTTCAAATGGAATACAGAGTGTGCTTGTATTTATTTATAAAAAAATAAATTATTTTTTTTTACTTTACAGTGAGCTAGTTCAGATACTTAAAGGACTAGCCGTCCTAAATGATGCTCTCGGATGTTGTTTCTCTCTTCACGCTCCTGTTGGCTTCTTTTTGGCCATCCACTGTTATCGACCCATTAGACAAAGCAAAATGGAATTTCTAGCTATCTGCACCCTCTTAGTCTATTGTTTCCTTTTCAGTCACGCTAAGGTAATTCGTTTTTCAGGGGCCGTGTTTCGCTCCCCTTTCACTGCTGGCTGATTGCCTTGTAGAACAGACCTGTCCATGTAACATTATCCTTGGTCTATGCTCTTTACTTCTAAATTATCTGTCTAGTAAATGCCAGGATAACCAGGGCCTCTGACATATCCGCATCTTTCTAAAATGCCATGTTCTGTTTGGCTCTTTTTGTTAGTCAGTGGAGCTTTTTTAATAAGAAAGATCATTTTTAACATGTACATTTAAAATCATGTGAGTCAATATCAGGGAACAGTAGTTTATGACTGTCTTATACATGTATAAACAAAAAGAGAACACTGCAAGCTGTCTGACAACCTTCTAGGCTTGTCTTCTCAGAAACATAAAAGGTACTTGATTGATAAGCACACTTGAGTTGTGAAATAACCACTGCAAGTACACAACAACACCTATGTTTCCAAAGAAATGTTTTAATTTAAGATTGACAAGCATAACAATTTTATAATTGTATCAATTTCATTTAAACTGCATTTGATCAAATTGAATTGGACCAACTCGACTACATTTCATTGCATGAATTAGTTGGGGCTACACATATTTAGGTTGTTTGCACGGGACATCACTGCTGTGCGCAAAATGCAGATGGAGGACAGGAAGCGATTTTCTACATAGGAATCACTATAGGAATCGTGGACCCACTTTATATTAGGTGGCCTTAACGACTATGTGCTAACATTTTAATTAATGATTTGATACAATGCACTTATTGTGTACATACATGTTTTTACATTGTACTTACATTTAAAAAAATACCTGCATATAATTACATCTGTAATTAATTTCTATTTGTAATTACACAGATGACACTTCCCTTAACCCTGTCTCTAACCCTACCCGTATCCCACCTCAATATCAGCAAAGGTGTTTTGCAATACAATTTGAACACAGTAAGTACATTGTACTTATTTTTTGATGTAAGTACATAGTAGTTAAGGCCACCTAATATAAAGTGGGTCCGGAATCGCTAACACAAACTCAAAATGCATATGTTTTGCGTTGTTTATTGTTGTTCAAATCGATCAAACCGAGAAACCATAAAGAGCCTTCATCATATACGTAACTTTTATCACTTTTTAACTTTAAAAGTTGTCACCTTTAAGCGTCTGCTGATACTGAACTCAATATGGATATTGTCTTACCTTTGTTTCTGACAAATTTTTCTTGGTATCGTTTGCAGGGAAGAGAAGATATTTTATTGCATGGCATGTTCATTTGATGTTTTCACTGAAGTTTTGAACAATTCGGTTCTCAATGTTGATCTAGTTACCGTGAAAACAGTGTCACGCGCTGTGCACTCGCTGCTGCTTCAGCCATCATAAGAAATGTAACTGGAGCTTATTGTTGTCATTGTAAATATTCACTTTCCCACGTTGGGCCACGTAGGAGAATTGGAGAGGGTCACATTCAGCAGACAGACACCGACACACTATTTATTGTTTTGTATTTATTTCAACAAATGACAACCAAAATCAAATCCATGGTGGAAGCTTGTGAATAGTTTGGAAGTACTTGCCCACGCAAGTTCTGCTAATTCACAAGCCAAATGAAAATCATACATGCAAATGTAATGTTAATTATTAAACCAAGCAAAATACAGAAATTTCAAAAACACTCAGCAATGTGATTATTTTATTGGATAATAGCAGTTGGTTTAATCAGTGACATTATTACTAGATTTGCTATTCAGCGTCTTACCGTCACCTCCTCAACATGTGTTTTTACACATAGAAAAGGCGGAAAAGTGTATTACACAAACAATGTGAGTTCCTATGGCAATTCTCGATGCAGCATGAATGACCTACAATGGTGACATTTTTCACAATTACAACAGAAAATCAAAACACTACCCAAACTCACTAACAGAAATGCAGCGCGATATAAACAAACCAGACCAGAACTCAACACTACGTGACAGCAGCTTCACATTCTCTATATCTACCGTCTAGATGGCAGGCAAGTCTTCAAATTTGGTTAAAAAAAAAAAAGCTCCTTTTCATTATATAAGTATCACGTCCAACATATGTTGTGATTTTCTGTTTATAGCTTTCTAAACCAGCAGAGTACGGACTTACTCCATCTCGTCCAATCTGAATTCTGCACGTCATCAGAACCACGTGACTGCAAACAACCTATTGGATGGAAATCCTGCCCTCAATTAAATTGAGTTTGTCCGACACTCTCAGAAAAAATGGTATAGTGGAGGTACAATTTTGTTCCTTGGGGAACAAAACGTATAACTGTACATTTAAAGATACACAATTGGTCCTTAGTGTACAATTAAACCATTGGCAGGCAAGTTCGGTCCTAGTGAGTCGCTGTCCTGCATAGTTTGGCTCCAACCCTGAAAGACATCTATAGAAGCTCTTATTGAGAATTAACAGAGGTTTAGATGTTGGTTTTATTGAAAATATTTGGTCACCATTATGGTGATCAGTGTTTCGTTTAGTTGGGCAGTTCGACTCTTGGCTTTTTATGCGAGTTTGTGGTTTTTGTTACAGTGTTAACAAAACACATAATCTGTTCAAAGCCATAAACAAAAATTGTCATGAAGAAAAATGTTTGATTAAACTCATCACTGACAAAAAATATGAATAAATAATATTCACCAACAATACGTTCTTGTCACGGATCAGACATTCTGAATTTTCTGAAAATTCTAGGGAGAAAAAAGTTTGGACGCACACAGATATCAAGAATCAGCATATGAATCTCAACAATGGTGACATACTTAATGCTGCAGTGCATACTGGAAGCCATGAGTTTTTATACTGTGGTGGCTTAGTAAGGTTGGAGCTAAACTCTGCAGGACATCAGCTCTCTAGGACCGAACTTGCTTACCCCTGACTTAGAGGTACAAAAATGTACCCTTAAGGGTACCACCCCAGTGACGGCCACTTGTACCTTAAAAGGTCCAATTTTGTACTCAATGTACACAATTTTTTTTTTTTTTTTTTTTTTTGAGAGTGGATGAGTTATTTTTCTCTCTCAGTGTACTCCTTTGTCTCTGTTTTATCAGAACCAGGAGACGAGTACAAACAATTCTTTCTTGTCTGAAAGAGTGATTTTCCAGTGATGCTGAAGATTCCGGTTGCACAAGTTATTTGGATAATTGTGGAAATATATTGGGCTGAGTTTTATGATCAGAACTGTATATTCTGCTTTTTGTTCTGAGTTAGCCTACATGAAATAACCTGCTACACTTTTCTGTTTTCTATATAGATAATCATTTGTGTGTAGAAGACTGCTGTGCTGACATCAAATTAAGGGCAATTCGGCCCTTAATAAAATAAAATAAAAATAAAAAATAGTTGTGCATTCCTATTCCTAATACCATGACTGAAATGCAGTGCACACTCAAATACAAAATATTGTGGGAAAAAACAAATTGGGTTCCCAAAGAGCAATTCACATTGACTTTAACAGGTTTAAGAGATGAATTGCAAAACGGAGAAACAAAGAATATAGTCTCATGGTTTTCAGCAGGCATATAGCATTAGCAACACTGACTGGGCACATACAAGTGTGTCGCAAACACTATTCACAATACTAGAGAATATGCTCAAATTTGAGAGTGGGTAGCATAACTAAAGGAGTTTTTCAGGTTTCTGTGAAAATATTCCCTGAGCTGCATATTCAACCTTTGGCATATGGCATAAGAACTAATTAGAACTATGCTAATGTGCTCCCTCAGGCCCAGCGACTGAAGAGGAAACCAACTATGTGCTTTGATATATCTGTCATGCTTCAGCAGACACTAACAAGGATGAATCTGAGACACTACAGACCCGGCATAATATAGGTCTGTATTGTTCAAACTTACTCTTTACAGGTGGTCTTGTCAGTTTTATTTGTGACTTTTAGGCCCGGTTTCACAGACAGGGCTTAAATTAAGCCAGGATTGGGTAATATATGTAGATTTTATAAGTGTGCTTTAGAAAAAAAACACTGGTGTGCATCTTGAGACAAAACAATGGCACGGACATATTTTAAGATATCCCAATGCAAGTTGCTTTCAGTTAGAACACTCTAAAAAAAAAGGTTCTATATGGCACCAAAAATGGTTCTTCGTCGTAATCATAGAGGAACCACTTTTGGTGTTATATAGCACCATATCTTAACATGTTCTGTATATGGTAGCGGTGCTATATAGCACCTTAGTTAGCGGTGCTATAGCACCTTAGTCAAAGAACCGGTGAAGAACCTCTGAAGAACCGCTGAAGAACCACTGAAGTACCAAAATTGGTGCTATATAGCACTTAAAAAGGTTCCCCTATGATTACGAGCCAAGAACCATTTTTGGTGCCATATAGAACCTTTTTTTTTTAGAGTGAATAGCTCAAACATGCATAGCTTAAACCTTGACTGTGAAACTGGGGGTTACTTTTAACTTCTGCAAATCATATGTGGAAAATACTTGTTTCCTATAGAAGCTTAATATTTAAATACAGCTGTTATGATTTCATTGATTTACGGTCATCGATGGTCCTTATGTCCTTTATTGCACGGCAAAGCTGAATTAATAATTTGTCATTTAGCTGTCACTTTTGTCCTCACTGTCTTACAGTGCACTTATATCAGGGATAGTCCTCCTGAGGTTAAGTGCCCTGTTTCAAGGATAAAATGGTGATGGATCAACTTAATCTCAGCCTCAGACGGCACGTCCACTGACCGCCCACCGTCTGTAGGCTATACTGGCTGTCTGATGCAAGTTTTTGTGCCAAAAACAAAAAAATGTCAAGAGCCAGCTGAAATCGTTTGTTCCAATCTGATTGACTGGCACTATGCAACATCCGGGAGTCAAGGGAAAATGTTCACCTGGAAATGAAATGTTTACGAGCTATACACGTGTGTCAGGTTACTGGCATCAAATACATTTTCTTTGAGGGACTTGTAGCAAGTAAACTAGATACTCACAAGCAAAATTGCCAGTTCTGCTTTGTTTGTTGTGGACTGATCTGATTTCAATTCTGGTTTATTATTGTGAAGATCTTATATTCTGATATAATGCCATATTTCATATTACTTTAATTCAGATTAAGTGATTCCTTAACAAACTGTGTTTGTACTTTTCATGTATAGCCTATAATCAGACCTTTTCTGTCTATGGGAATGCATTTTCATGATTGAAAATTCAATCATGATTACAAGATTTTTTTTTAACTTTTTTTATAGAGATTGCACACACAACAGACATTTTCAGACATTTTATAGGTGAATGTGCTTTAACTTTTATTATAATCATTATTAGGCCTACCTAAATTCATGATTTTCCATTTAGGTTGTTATGCATTTGCATATGGCTTTTCCACTACTAGAAGAAATCTCTAATCATATAATCCTCTGATTTTTTCAGGCTTTCCATGGCAGTGAGACCCCCCTGCTTATTGTAGGCTAAGCCAATTTCACAAATAACGGAGAGAAATTCAGAGCGAGTCGATGTTTGAAGCGCATCAGAACAGGCAGGTCCGTGAAAGCGCCGTTCCGCGGTAGGTGGTGCTAAACTCATTCACATTTTGTCGGTGCCTCGGTGGGTACACAGGATGATTTTAATCTCCCTGGACAGCGTCCAGCGTCACTCACAGTCTCAGCAAGTCAGCGCGCTGCGCACGAGCGCAACAACCTCATTCCTGGATATTAGGCACCACGGGCAAGTGCGCGAGCGCAGCGCGCGGACACAATTCGCCTTTCGCTCGCTGAGAGAGGAGCGCGCGAATGGTTTTCAAACTGAAATGAATCGTTAACGGACGTTTGAAAATGAAGAGGCTTTCTCGAAAGCTGACTTTAGCTCTCGCAGCGCTTTTTTGGATAGGCGCTTTACTCTATTTCATATTGCTGAATAGCCGGAAAATACTACCTGACCAAAGAAACGAGCAACCGAGAGTAAAAGAGGTGAGTGATACATCATATAACCTCAAAGACTAAAGAGCTTGAATTGTTTGGTTTATTGATTTCTAAGATCTGCCAGTAACTCTTTAATCTTTGTCTGTTTCTAAGATAATTTTTTATAGGTGCGTCACTTAATAAAGGACAAAACTGATAATAATGGACAAAACTGTCCAATGTATAGCATCTTTTATATTGTTGGATGTGTAAAATTCAGAAATAACGTTACTTTTCTGAACTTATTCTGAAATAGGAGAAATTTAGCCTAATAGGCTACTTTCCCCTCGGGAGACGAAATAATATGCTTTGCGATAACCTTTTCACAATTTGTTTGTTGACAGATATAATTCTGTAATAGCATTTTTCTCTCTTTTCCTTTTCAAACATGAATTCCTATCAGTCAGAATGATGGACGCATGGAAACAGCTTTCATATAAAAGTGCGTACACGAGAGAGCAGATATTCAATCTAGATTATTGAGTGGAAAGTAAATATTGAAATAGTCTGTGCAAAATGCTCGTAATTAAGGCTATAAATGAACCAAGATAAATTTTACCTATGGCATTTGCTCTAGAAACTGTTCAGCCACTTTCTGACTCCCCAAAGGAAAGAAAAACACATCTCTGTAGGTACTGTTAATTGTTTCTCAGACGAGTTTTATTAGGCTTTATTTCACAAGTCTACTACTTTCTCTCGATAAATAATAATCTTGCATGTGGTTCCTTTATTCTAGAGTTTCAGAGGAGTCTCAAATGGTTTGCAAAAAAAGATGCCAGTCTGAGAAATTCCTCCCAAAATCAAATTATGTTAGCTATATACTCTTAAAAAAAAAGGTTCTATATGGCACCAAAAAAGGTTCTTGGCTCGTAATCATAGGGGAACCTTTTTTAGTGCTATATAGCACCAATTTTGGTGCTTCAGTGGTTCTTCAGTGGTTCTTCAGAGGTTCTTCACCGGTTCTTTGACTAAGGTGCTATATAGCACCTCTGAAGAACCGCTGAAGAACCACTGAAGCACCAAAATTGGTGCTATATAGCACTAAAAAAGGTTCCCCTATGATTACGAGCCAAGAACCATTTTTGGTGCCATATAGAACCTTTTTTTTTTAGAGTGTATGCCATCCACATTCATTTTATATCTCTATATTCTTACTGTATGTAAACAGCTGTCTGATTTGCATCTATTTTATTCATCCCAAGACATTGACGGAGAAACATCTGAGACAAAACTGATACTTAAAGAACCGTTAAGTCTATCAAAGAGCAAACGGAGCAATAAAACACTTCTTTAGGCCTGGATGTTTGAACTTTCACATACTTCTTTCTGTATAATTCCCCATAAAACTAATTCAAGATTATGTTTCTTAAGACGAACACTGTGTATTGTATAAAACAGTCCATTTTGTATGTTTGTGAGCTCTAAATAGTGAATAAGCAATTGATAGTTCTCTTGTTCTGAAGATGTAGTGATTTTACTAGGAAGCACCAATCAATAAATAATTCCACTATTTTGTTCAATATATCTATCACGACTAAAATAGAAAGTAATGGGAACAGAAGGTCAAGGATATTCACAAACAAAATGAGGTGATGCTCATATCTGTTGCATTAATAAAAAATAAAAAAGCCTAGTTGCTGTATAGGATGCGTAAATCTGCAGCAAAGTCTGGTAAGTCAGTTTTTCATTGAAACAGCGGCTGGTATATGACAATAAAGTATCACTGAGGGTAATGGGGTATGAAACATGATATATGGTGCAATATATCACAACACTGAACAACTCTATAGGAACGGAAATATGAAAACGGTTAGCATGTGCTCCTTACATCTGTATGGAGACGATGATAGAATGTTTATGGTATAATGACTGGATTTATCTCAGAAGAAGCAGGAAGAAAATCTTAGCTGGTGAATGCTTGAGTAGTGATGGATTTGACTTTTTTTTTATCTCAGCTTTTTGTACGCCCTTGTGCAAGTGTGTAAAACTAAAAATAAGTAAACCGTTAATGTGGCCTTGAAAACCGCGGTGTAATAGATTTCGCAGACATCCTCCCTTAAAAATACAACTAAGCGCTGGGAGAGAAATTCCATTTGCTGTGTGCTTCAATATCTATTTTCTGTAATAACCCTGACAGGGAAGGCCGAACCTGCAATAGCTGTTATTGGCGAGGAGGAATATGAAATACAGGGTTGGCACAGCGGCTGTTGAGGTGAATGCGGTGTGTGTCACAGTGGCCAGTGTGTTCAAACCATTCATCAAATGGTGGTGACATCTCACTCAGATTCGATGGGAAGATACTCCCCCATCAGCCGAGTGATGCATTATCTTTATAATGGTACGGGAGGACTGAGATATCACCCATGACATCTGCTATTACCATGATTCATGGCAGATATGTCCCACAATACAGATTACACAAGCAGACAGTGTTGTTGTGTGGTATATTCACGGTGGCTTCGTGTCACTGGTGTTGAGGTGTTAGACCGGACAGATGGAGTTTGATGGACTCATCATTTGCTTGCACATGAATTCTGACAGAACATCAGAATTAATCATTTTAATGCAGTACCGCAGACCAGTTTTACAGTCATGCATGACTTCTGTACCTGCCGAGAGTGTGCTGCGGCCCTTAAAAAGGAGCAGGAATTCAAAAGAAGCCTTATGAAAGTTCAGATGTGTGGTTTTGTGCATTGCAAAAGGGCAGAGGCTTTGGTGGTGTAGAACGCGCTATAAAAAGGACCCACACAACCACACATCCAGAGTACAGACGACAGGACAGGGAGGATCCAATTACCACTTCCTCAGTCTGTCCTCCTCCTCTCATTAGAAGGCTGAGCTCTGTGGGAGCTTGGGGAACACTGAGCCCCAAACGTGGCACAGCTCAAAATGCCCTGATCAGTGACTGTGGAGCATCAAGGAGCTAATGATTTCAGCGGGGAGCGTCGGGGTGTGTGCGTGAACTCTGCCTTTTGAAGGCGAATAAAATTGTTAAGCAGATAGGAAATTTGACACATTGATTCAGGACCTGTCATTTTTTTTCATGTGCTAATAAAATTCTGTTTCTGAGTATGCTAAATCATTTTGCAGTCATTGTGCCCTAATCCAAAGTGTCTAGATTAACAACAATGTTACATTTTTACTTGCGCGCTCGCCTTTTGTCATTTAAACATTAGCTCAGCCTGTAGGCTTGCCATGTCGCTTTAAAGTTGCTAGGCCTGTTTTAGACAAATTCAGAATTGATACATTTCCTGTGTTGTGGGTAATAAAAACTAGAGCTGGATTAACAATATCGATTTATCGATTTTAATCGATTCTTATTTTGATGAACTGATATTGATTCTTAAAGGCACAATCTGTAAATTATCACCGCTAGAGGTCGCATTTTCGAATAACCAAGGAGATGGAACGATGGGAGATGTTGTTTTCACCATCCAGCGATGTATGGAATTCACAAATCATGTTCACGGATGAGGTAACAAATAGGGATGCACAATATATCAGCCACCATATCGGTATCGGCCGATATTTTTAAATTTTATCGCTATCGGCCCAATAAGAAAATTTGCCCGATATTAAAGCCGATAAATGATTGATTATTTATGAGACACTTCAGATGCGCACTGTTCGCCATGATGGAATTGCTTGAAATATGATTGGAATCACTTCAAAAAGGAAAATACAGTTAAGTGCGACATGTGCAGCGCAAGTCTGTCATAGGCTACATAAAATTTTAATGAGCACATCATCATTGTGTGCTTGGGACATGGCTTTTAATGGTGAGACTTTTATTTTTGTAATCAGGTTGTCAAAAAATTATATAAAAATTTGGATTTAGATTTATCGGTCAATATATCAGTTATCGGCTTTCAATTATCGGTTATTGTATCGGCCAAAATTGTAATTTCGGTACATCCCTAGTAACAACATTTTTGTTTGATCACACTATTTTATGTCATTGTTAATGCTGCGCAGTTTTATGTGTTTAAAACAATCGTAATTAAAGTAAATTTGAACAAACCCACAGTATTTACAAGTAATGGCTAAATATTTTTGTGCAACGCGTACTGTATTTAATTTCACCATCATAGACTTGGTCACCAGACTTGATAAAAAGTGTTACTGAAGTAGGCTACAAACAAAGTGCAATATAACTGTACGTGTAATTTCATCAGCATAACCCACACAGAATCATGTACAATAAATATTTGCTTACCTGTCTATTAAAAAACACGCGAGAGCGGAGTCTCTGTCAAATCCATGTTTGTCGCGAAGCTCTCTCCATCTCAAAAATGCCACGCTGATATTGATCCTTGTTTTATTTCTCCATTTGTCACAAAGCCTGCTCAAGGCCAAAGTACACTTCGGCCATCCGCTTCCATACAACAGCGCATGCACTTGAAAATAAAAAAGTCCACAAGAACGCGTCTATCCGCGCTCACGGTCAAAGAAGTATACTTTGAAAGGCTCACGCACACACACATCTGTAGAAAGTATAGGGGCTTCAGTTGATCTATGTTTACATTTTTGGGGGATTTTCTGTACTCTCCATTGTATAATAGTGATCCATGATGACTGAATGACACAGAGCTTTGAGTTTTTTTATTTAGATTGCGTTTCTAAACAAGTTCAGCTTTGTAAAAACTGTCTGTGTTCTGTTTTATTCTGTAGTACTCTGTCCAATTGTGTTTGAACACATGAGTCCTGTGTGAACACCTCCTGAGAGACTCATTTGATTGAGGTCCCTAATTATTCACGTGATTTTCCCCCCAAACTATTTCAGTGCGAACTCCTTCCCGCATCCGATCCTAAAGATTTAATTGGTCATGTCAATCACAGTGCTGATTGCTTACACCAGGGCTGCATCCGAAATCGCATACTTCCCTACTAGTAGACGGAAAACAGTTTGTGACAAAAGAAGTATGTCTGAATTTACAGTATTCATAAAAGAGTTGGCAAAAAGTACCCGGATGACCTACTTCCAACAAGATTCTGAAGTGTGCATACGATGGACCCTTTACGATCCCATGAGTCCACGGGATTGGATTTGTGAATGGCGGTGAAACGGCGCAACTGATGCTGATAGATAACGTGATATTGACAGTATGGCGTAAGTACGTCCGGATTACATTCATATTATACAAATGCATACTATATTGAACATACATTTTTAGCTATTGTGAAGTAATTACTTATTAAAAATAAGTACCTACACGAGAGTATGTGATTTTGGATGCAGCCCAGGTGTTTTCAAACCTGTGCTGGATCATTCCCATTATTTTGTATGGCTTCTTTATCTGACACACCCACTTCAGGTCTTGCAGTCTCTACTAATGAGCTGATGAGTTGAATCATGTGTGTTAGATGAGGGAGACATACAAAATATGCAGTGCTGGGGGTGCTCCAGGACAGGTTTGAAAACCCCTTGCCTACACAATGCTACATCAAATACTTAACCCTAGGTGTGTCTCAATCAGCTCCCTTAGTTCAGTATCAGGGCACTGATCAGGGAGTCCGCCATTTTAAGGGCTATCTCAATCGGAAAATCCTACCAGTGCACTGAAACGTTTGCTCTCTAAAAAGTCCCACAATTGGCTGTGAAAACCAGTTCCCTTAACAGAACTTGTGAAGCGTGAAATATAAATCACGTGAACCAACTCGCTACACATAATGACACGCAATATATGTTTAAAAAAAAAAAAATAATACAAACCATTATTTAATTATTTCAGAATCGTTTGAATACATACTTTGCTAAAAGACATCTAAAAGCCATCCAAACAGCCCTGACATCTAGGCTAAAACAAGGCAAAATCTGGGCTTTCAGTGAAAATGTAATAGACGTCTAAACATAGCCAAATAGACTCGTCGTTTAAAACATGAACATGTCAGAGAAATGAAACCAAACACCTTGTAATCACTGTTGATTTTGCTTACATGATAGAATATCATATATCTCGCAAGTTACTTTGGCAAAAATTGTAACCAAATTCAAGGTTATTTTGGCTAGAAGTGGGTTACTCATAGCCGGATCTATAGTTAACCGAGACAGCTATTTCTTGCTGGGACAGGTTATGAACATAATCTAACATTTATAATTTATTTACGGCTTAAATGTTGCACATATATGTAACATGCAAAGTATTTACCATAATGTACTTTAAATAATAATTTAAAGAGAGATATCAGAAAGATATTAGTTCTTCTTTTGGTCATAAATACCAGTAGTGATGTTGCATAATGAGGACGTTGTCATGTCGCCGGAAATAGTCATCAGTGTGTATGAGCCAGGGTCCCTGACTTTACCCTACACCTTACTTTATCCAATGAAATTGGCTGCAGGACAGGATTTTGCTGAACTGGTTTGAGGGAAAAAATGTTATGCAGGTTCCTAATGAGAACATTTACATATTATTTGTATTATCAGAATGTGTCTCTACTTTAAGACAAACAGAAACCAACAGTTTCTGAGGGGGGAAAAAAACGTCAATATTATCTGATACCAATATGACTGGGAAACTGAATTGGCGAGCTGAATTAAAAACCCAGCCATTATCATGCTAAGCAGTCTAAAGAAACAGACATGTGCAATTATACACCACTATTACTGGCTGTAAATATGCTGTCGTGGCTGTTGTAAAGCAGCGGGCCATGACATTTCGACCACACACCGACACGCAATACTGTGAAAAGACGTGTGAGCTTTTTTTTTTTTTACAATGCCCTGAAGCCCACTTGGTCCAGAAGTAAAATTTTATAGCTCAATATTAATATTGTTTTATTGCAGAAAAAGTGCATTTCTTGACAAATACTACAAGTGACAGGATTATGCTTGATGAATTTTCAGGTATTTTTTTTTTTTTTGGGTACTTTTTTACATTACTGATTACTTTTTCTAATTATATATATATTTTTTTTTTACATGTCTGTACACAAGCTTCGCTAAGGCTTATATTTTTTGAAAATCTAGGCTTTAAAAAAAAATGTCTCTCTACCCCCTTAGACCTAATTAGCAATACCTCTGTAACATGAGCATGACATGAGCATGGATTATTGATTTATTATGTGTGTTTTCAGAGTACAACCCTCTCTATTGTTTTAAGCAGAATCTCTACACAAATATGAATGCTAGTAGCAATTATTTCCATGGAGGACAGTAGCTGCATTTGGAAACGCAGGAGAGAAAGAAGCATCATCATCAGTCAGCATTCATACAGGCGTCTGGGGAGAAACTAGCAACCTGCTGGCATGGGTAATCACTAGCCCCAACCATAACCAACAGCCTCCAGCCCCCTTAATGGTCTAACATCAGCAAAAAAAGCTCAAGGAAATAATAAGTGGGAAAACATGGAAACTCTCAAGCTGCTGTCGGTGCAAAATGTGGAGGTTTATTAAATTATGATTGATATGGCCTTATGGATTCCAAGACGTAGCGTGTTCAACCCTCAAAATTTGTGACTACAGCTTGCCATGTGCTTTATATTTCAAGGGGTTTGGTGCTGCAGAATGCTGAAATATTAATGACTTTCTTATGATAATTGGGAATATTGCCTACAGCCACTTTATTTACTTTCCCCACTTTTTAAAATAGTTAACTGAACGTTTCTTTTCACAGAATGAACATGCCCAGATTCTTGGATTTTGCAGTGGATTGTTATTTATTAGTTTGTTGCCGATTTTAGATTCGAAACTCAAAGATGCTAGGCTTTTTGTTTGGTCAGACCTGTAGGGTTAACTTATGCAACTGATGTGTCTTTGACTTCCAGCATTTCTGTGGAACAAGACAACAGACAGTGAAAAATGAATAGACTAAATGATTACAATACATCTGACTGCTGCGTTTCCATTATGTTGTAGATTTCAGATGCTGAGTGGGATGACCTGCTGGAAGAGTTTGAAGAGAAAAGCTACCTCAATGCTCACAAATGGAAGCCAGGCCAGGACCCCTACAGTCTGTATGCCTTCAATCAAAGAGAGAGCGAGAGAATCCCCAGCAACAGAGCACTTAGAGACACCCGGCATTACAGGTAAGCCCCTAGTGTGTGTGTGTGTGTGTGTGTGTGTGTGTGTGTGTGTGTGTGTGTGTGTGTGTGTGTGTGTGTGTGTGTGTGTGTGTGTGTGTGTGTGTGTGTGTGTGTGTGTGTGTGTGTGTGTGTGTGTGTGTGATATCTATATATAATATCCACACGGTTCATATTAAATTAATGAAGGTGCATCTGTGAGTTCTTGAAAACTTTTAGAAACTGATGAAAGGTGTACTGAGATAAAAAGAATAAGGATTTTTTATGAGTGTTTCATGGCTGGGTAGTGAGGGATTCTCAGGTTCTTTTAGGTCAGCATGCTATACTAGATGCATTTATACTACAGTTCAAAAGTTTGTCGTCGTAATATTTTCAATGTTTTAGTCTCTTATGCTCACACAGACTGCATTTATTTGATCACAATTATAGTAAAACAGTAATAATATATTATTACAGTTTAAAATAACTGTTCTCTATATTAATTATAAAATATATTGTATTCCCATGAAGGCAAAACCAGTCTTTAGTGTCACATGATCCTTTAGAAATCATTCTAATATGATGATTTGGTTCTCAAGAAATTTTTCTTATTATTATTAATGTTGAAAAGAGTTGTGCTACACATTTTGTGGAAACTGTTACTTTTTTCAAGATTATTTGATTAATAGAAAATTGAACTTATATAGAAATCTTTTGTATCCTTTATAAAGGTCTCTTTTGATCAATTGAATGGTAATAGAATAGTAATTTCTTTAAAAAAGAATCACACTGACCACAAACTTTTGAACAGTAGAATAAGATTTTGGCATAATATAGAGATCTGCGTAATATTCTCGCGCATGCGTCGTGGTGCTTCTTGAGTTCACGTCCGAGGCATACACGGAAGACAAGAACAAGTTGGATAAAGTCGTTATTTTGATTTCTTTTTGGCACACAAAAACTATTGTCGTCGCTTCGTAAAATTATTTTAGAGCCACTGTAGTGAGATGGACTTTGTAACAACGTTTTTAGTGCCTTTTATGGGTCTTGGGAGTGTGAATGTACTGAATGCCAATGGAGGCCTATCTGAGGCCTTTCTCAGCCATCAGCTTTCAACAAAAATATCTTCATTTGTGTTCCGAAGATGAACGGAGGTCTTACGGGTGTCGAACGACATGAGGGTGAGTAATTAATGACATCATTTTCATTTTTGGGTGAACTAACCCTTTAATGAGACAGATGTCTGTGGTATTTGGCAGCTCTTGGTGGCAACATGACCTCATGGTATTTGTAGCTCATGAAATGAGACCGATCTTGGCCACAGTACATTTTCACCCTCTGCAGCGGTGTGGGAGGTCGCTCACTCATTAGTGCATGTCACTTCAGTCAGGCAGAGGGCCATATTTAATTTTTCAGCTATTTCTGGATTCTTTTCATGTTTACCCTGTTTACACCTGGTATTAACATCCATATTGGGTAATTAGTTTGCAATGATCAGTTTTGACAGATTTTCTCATATTTGTACCTCATGTTACCACTTGTGATCATATTCACTGAAGGGAAGGTGTCATGTTGAAAAATTAAAGCCAATACACTGTTGCTTCCAAATATACTTTTTAAGGGTTACTTCAGCGGTTTAGCATTAAGCTTTGTATCAGTAGAAACCCGGTAGTACATTTTAATTATCGTACTTTCCCCCCTCATGTCCCCCTGAGACGAGAGAATTATGCATTTTATTTCTGGAAAAAATCCTCTGATGACGCAAATATCGTCATTTTGCGTCATCGGAGGATTTTTTGGCCAGAGGCTAGAGACTACAGCCAGTAAAAGGAGCTAGTTCCGCATGTTTTCAACCCGCCCATAGGGGTGGGATCTCACTCACAGAATGTAAATGCGCATGGCCGGTCAGCTCGGGCATTCATAACGGAGTGGTGCGGAGCAAAGTGAGTGTTTCAACTTTTCAATGAATTCCTATGAAAGTTAAGCTTCCATATGCGATCTGAAAACATGCTAGACTGGACACGCGTCGTGAATGACTGCCGCGCATACCTCAGCTCTGCTCAGCTCTTTGCTCTCGTGATGAATGAAATCTGACTCTTGCTGCATTTGTGCCATGACTTTTGTTCGGCTCACACTTTATTGAAAAGAGACGTTTTTAATTGTGTTGTCTATTCTCTAACTGAACAAAATAATTGTATTACTATGAAAATCAAAAGAACGGTGGGGCGGTGTCATAGTGGGAAAGTGATAACCAGTAGCCGTGGCTTGTGCTGGTTTAAGCAGGGGAACCTTCCGTGCCATGTATGATTTCAAACCATGACGTCTTAGTGTATTACCATCAGTAACCTTGGAAACGGTGGTCCCAGCTCTTTTCAGGTCATTGACCAGCTCCTCCCGTGTAGTTCTGGGCTGATTTCTCACCTTTCTTAGGATCATTGAGACCCCACGAGGTGAGATCTTGCATGGAGCCCCAGTCCGAGGGAGATTGACAGTCATGTTTAGCTTCTTCCATTTTCTAATGATTGCTCCAACAGTGGACCTTTTTTCACCAAGCTGCTTGGCAATTTCCCCGTAGCCCTTTCCAGCCTTGTGGAGGTGTACAATTTTGTCTCTAGTGTCTTTGAACAGCTCTTTGGTGATTAGTTTGAATCACTTTTTCATTTTTATTAGATTAAAAGTATTATTATAGCATATTAATTCTATTATTTCAATGTTTACTATTATTACAACTTTATTGATGTATTATTTATGTATGTATTACCTTAGTAGCAGACTAGGCTTAGATTACAGATAAATTACAGCTTGTAACAATAACAAATAACAAAAAAAAACTTCATTAGGGTTTTCTGAGAATTGCAGACATATTTCAAAACATGAGCCACAGACCCACAACAGAAAAGGTTTTGTCAACATAAAATTATTGATTAATGTGCCTTGTCAACTAAAACCATGGGCTATTTTCAGTTACACAGTCTCCAAAAATATATAGGTATGTCAGGTTTATAAGAAATCATCTAGAGAGCTGTTGGGGCCTCTATAGTGGTGCAATATTATTCTCTATAAAATAATTAATGCAGGGGCTGGGAGACAGTAGAGAGAATCTCCGATAAAAGGTGAGGAGGCGGCTCATTATGCAGGCTCCAATGCTATACGCTCTCTCTCTCTCTCTCTCTCTCTCTCTCTCTCTCTCTCTCTCTCTCTCTCTCTCTCTCTCTCTCTCTCTCTCTCTCTCTCTCTCTCTCTCTCTCTCTCTCTCTCTCTCTCTCTCTCTCTCTCTCTCTCGCTCTCTCGCTCTCTCGCTCTCTCTTTTTCCCGGTGTCGACTATTTTCTATGTAGCCCTCGTTTCTTCCTTCCTCTTACATGACTCAAATGCCTTTGTAATTACAGTAGGAACACCACAGTCATTGTTCATGCCGTTGTTGACCAGTAGCACAATATTGAAATTTCCAGGGAAATGCAATCAAAGTGCCAACGTTACCTCTTAATTAACTTAAGCTGAAATTGGACAAACAAAGGATAATTCTTGTGTTCCAGCAGGAGCCAGTGTTTGATTGTGGCTTTGGACTTCAGTATAGATGCAAGGTTTTTGTGTTAGCGTTGAGTTGACTATATTTAGTCAATAAATAAATGTTCTCTTTTAACAAGCTTCTGTTGAATCTTGGTGACTTTTCTCATACAGCATGATCAGATTAAAGTACATTAAGCAACCTAACATGGTGTCTTATAAAGTTATATTGTTTGAAAATATTGATTTATAAAGAAAAAAGATTTGTTCCTAATTCCGCACTGAACTTTTGCTCTAAGATTACACATTCCTTCAGGTGTTTTCAGGCAAGCTTAGTCCTATCAATATGGGGAAGGCAAAAATGCTACATCTTAGTATAAACTGGCAGAGCATTCAATCAAATGCAGAATGAAACTTTGACAGCCATCTGTGGCAAGACCCTGGTCCTTTCACTTAGCCTGGTGCCTGAACCTCATTTTGCTTCAGAGAAAAGAGCCACCACCAGAGGAAATTAACATGAACCTCAATTCAGAAGGACTTCCATTCCTCAAGGGCTAATAACAGATAAGCTCAGGCACCAGGAGCTTTGCAAATGTTGTTCATTAAAGCTGCCATTTATTCAATTCAAAAAGAGGCTTCCGAGTTGCCGTGATGAAACACCAGGGAGGGGGTGGAATATAACCATGGCAAAGATGGCCTGTAGTTTTTAAGATTATTAAAAAAAACTGCAGTCTGACTTGATGAGTTTCTTTGAAAAATTCTGTAAAAGACACTTTCGTTTTTTCTGTCTACGTTGCACCTTATTCCAGAAAGCAGGACATTATCAGGATTTCCTGTTTTAAATTGTTACATTTTATACAACAGTTAGTTTCAGGCTTTGAATCCTCAAATGATTGGTCAAATAGAGTGCTGATGACAGTCCAACAGCACTGGAACTTAAGCCTTGTTCAGACTATCTGTCCAAATCCAATTCTTGTGCATATCCGTTTGGAATCCAGTCATATTTTGCAAGTGCGAACGGCAAAAAAATCACATGAAATTGGATTTTTACAAATCTGTTTCAAGCTACATTCATATGTGGTTGGAAATCTCTCTGATCGGATTTCATGTAGCTTACACATGGGCGTCGGAACCATTGTGTGTGGGTGGGACAAGACCCACCCACTTTTTACGATCAATGATATTGGACCCACTCACTTTTATCGTCTCTATCATTCAGCACATGTCTGTTTACCTACCCCTAATCGATAAACACTTATTATTAAACACGTTAGAGGCTTTATTTCCACTTTTCTAATATTTTCTTCATTTTTATTGAAAATAAATGCCTTTCCGATCTGATATGTGATGGGAAAAGAGAGAAGATTGAGTTCGGCGAAAGCCGAAACAAAGTCGATTTGTGTCAAAACTAGATGCTGTGCATCTTACCATTACACTACTGCCACTCTCAATTATATGGCGATTTCTGTAATTTTGTCTTTCCAAACTATACATTTAGCAAGCAAAGCAGTATATTTGTACTTTATGAGGACCCACCCACATTTTTTTTGCTTCCGACGCCCATGAGCTTACATGTGCACTTTCTCACGCCATGTGAAACGTAAACACATCAGACGTCATTGCAGAAACAAGGTTACATTGTGTTGTTGTCAATGTGCAGGTCATGCAGAAAATTATAATATAATGGAGACATCTCTGTGGACCACTGATGAGGTGTCGTCACTTCTTTCACTGTGCGGCAGAGACGGCAGCACGGAATAAAGCCACTCATGGCAACCTCTGTTTCTGTCTCTGCTTCATTAGTAGCCTTACATAAAATAAGTATACTTCAAAATGGCCCACTTTTTAGTCTATACAAGTTTTTTGTTTACAACTATACGACAAGTGAACTTATAGGTATACTGATAGTTATACTATAATCAAATACTATAAGTATACTCTCAGTAAACTATTAGTTATATACTGCAAGTATCATACATAAAGTATATTTCTGAGAATTACTTAAAAAGTAGACTGAAAGTATACTTTCTCATTTTTAGTTTAACAGAAGGATAATAATAGCACACTTGAATAATCTTCTTTTTCGTAAGGGTAGTTCAGCATTGCTGCTACAATTATTCTAAGACAACATTGCAAAGCCCTCCATGTTGTTTTTGATGTAGTCCTACTCATAGATATGTATACGTAGATTCCCCATTTGACCTCTCCAGGCAAGTCGACGCGCCACCATTTTAGAAAGGTCAACACATGTCAACACTTCAGATGCTGTCAATCATCACTCGCATAAAAAACAACAGCCTCTGTAAAGCCCGGCACGATTTCAATTCCCGAAGAAATTGGATAACCTTTCACAGGTGAAAATGTGTTGGTTTGTGTTTTCATATTTCATATTTTAAATAAATGTATAATAATTTATAATTTTGACTCATAATTTATAATTTTCCCTGTTCTTAAAAATGGTTTAAATTTGTGATGTTGATAATTTTAGGCCTTTTTTTAGGATGATTTTTGAGAATTTAAGCTTTCAGATAATACCCATGATGATTACTTAAAACATGGGTTGAATAAATAGGCTATATTGATGCTTATTAAACACATTACTAGCTAATTTATTACTATTTTTATAATTTATTTACTTTGATGGCTGACTGGTTGATGGTTTATGATTTCTTTCATTAACTTGTTTATAATGAGTTCACTGCGTTCATTAAAAGCTGAGCAATGTGTCTGTAGGGTTCTTTAATGGTCAATATTAATGAGATTAGGAAAATGTAAAGATCTTCAACCAATATTTTTTTGAATATGTAGAATTATCTACCATTAATGATAAACAAAATCCTAACAGTCTATTGCTGTCATTGCAGTCTATTCAATCTATTGATGTATAGATATTCATTTCATACATGCTTGCATAACTACGGTTGCAGACACACAGGCAACATTTGAATATTCACAAAGCGCGTTCACGCTTTGACCGTTCGAAAATGGCGTACGGCCAGAGGTGTAAAGTACTTGAGTAATTTTACTTGATTACTGTACTTAAGTATTATTTTTGTGGATTTTTACTTTACTTGAGTACAATTAAAAATCAATACTTTTACTTTTACTTAATAAAATTTTTTAAGAAAAAAAGTACTTTTTACTCCTTACAATTTTATTTACAATAGAAAAGTACTTCTTTTTTGGAGATCATTTCGTTCTATTTTCCCTTGCTATTACCAAACCAATTGAATTGCGCAGTTTAATTTAAATGTTGTTTATTCTGCCAATGAGATCAGCTTCTGCTTAAAGGAACACTCCACTATTTTTGAAAATTGGCTCATTTTCCAACTCCCCGAGAAGTAAACAGTTGAGTTTTGCCGTTTTTGCCACTTTTAGCATAGCTTAGCATAGATCATTGAATCTGATTAGACCGTTAGAATCTCACTCAAAATTTATCAAAGAGTTTCGATATTTTTCCTATTTAAAACGTGACTCTTCTGTAGTTATTGTGTACTAAGACTGACGGAAAATGAAAAGTTGAGATTTTCTTGGCCGATATGGCTAAGAACTATACTCTCATTCCTGCGTAATAATCAAGGAGCTTTGCTGCCGTACCATGGGTGCAGCGGCGCAATGATATTACACAGCGCGGGAAAATAGTCTCCAGCACGCTCTCTGTGCAAGCAGGTTGTCACGTTGGTTATGTTGACGGAAGTTAGACTATTATCAGGCGCTGTGTAATATCATTACGCCGCTGTACCCATGGTACAGATTATTACGCAGAGTATAGTTCCTGGCCATATCGGCCTTGAAAATCGTAATTACATTTTTTTCACTTAGTACACAATGTAACTACAGAAGAGTCAAGTTTTAAATAGGAAAAATATATATATAAGCTATGCTAAAAGTGCTACCGCCAGACCCGGAGATCGGCTGAATGAATTTGAAAACTGTAAAACTCAACAGTTTATCTCTAGGAATGAGCCTATTTTCAAAAAAAGTGGAGTGTTCCTTTAAGTTAAATCGAGGTTTTACAACTTTGAGTAGGATGTTGCATACTGGCATAGGTAGTAGTCTTATAGTTTGATAATTAAATACAATTAAATAAAAACAGTTCTAAAGCAGGGTAAAACCTTGTATGTGGTTCATTCACTTCATGTTTTTAGAGATTAAAAGCTTAAACTGTAATTTTCATTCTTGCTGTTACTTTTTCTTTTTTAATACTCAAGTACAATTTTAATATGGTACTTTTTTTACTTTTACTCAAGTATGATTCTGGCCAGATACTTTTACTTTTAATTGAGTAAAATTTTAACTCAGTACTTGTACTTTCACTTGAGTAACATTTTTGAGTACTTTTTACACCTCTGCGGACGGCTAACGTATAGCGGCCTATAGAAACAGTCGCTAATGGGGCATCTATGTATACATATCTATGGTCCTACCACCTTAACGTCATTGCCATGGAAACCAACGCAGATATTCCAGAAAACGAAAGCAAGCCACAGGAAACACAAATCAGATCTGAACAGTTGCGATACACAGTGTGGACAGTCCATCATGTAGATCAGATTCCAATCGGATACAGGAATAATGGGATTTGGACTGATAGTATGAACAAGGCTTTAGTGATAGGGATTTTTCAGCGACTCTTTCTGCTGATTAAATTCTGGTCTTTATCAGTGAGTAACTGAATCATTAATTCAGTTTTTGTTCAAAACACTGATTCTTTCAATTCTGAATCAAGTAACCGTCTTTGTGAGTTATTGAATCATTTAACCGATTCATTCAAAACCTTAATTCTTTCAAGAATAAAACAAGTGACTGTCTTTATGAGTGAGTCATTGAGTGAGATGAATACATTTGAATATGTGACTGTCTACATTTTGTAAACCCCTCCCAATATAATTACACCATAACTGCATCCCAGTGGAAAAAATACAAAATGAATGATATGACCCATTTAAACTTCAGATTTGGTCTATGGTTATTCTAATGGCCATTCTTAGACATCACATTTGGCAGAGATTCGACATTTATTGTTGTAAATCTACCTTCATTTCTAGATGAATGCAGCCAGGGACTGGACCCTTTTATAGCCATTTATGAGTGAAATGTTACTGTAATTCAGTTGTATTGTGAGTTATGGCTGCTGTATAATGGCATTCAAATAGCCTACATGGCAATGGTGAAACTATGAATTTGTAAATCAATACAGTGTTAGCAACTGCAATCGATAGATCCCCGCAATGATAGGAAACCATTATGCTGAGCACCCTAGACATTTTTAACATTGCAAGGACGCTGTCATGAAAAATCGAATACATGTAATTTATTCAGGTGTATGTCATATGACAGTCACTGAAAATGTACTCACACATAACAGGACACTGATATTCTTGTATTTCCTAACTGATATTTGCAATGGAACAGTTGCAGTGTTTATTTTCTGCCTTCCAGAAACAGTTGGCAATATTTCTTTGATGATTTTATGATTTGCGTTTTAGGCTTTACATCAGAGTAGTGTCATTTTTTCCTCTAATTAGAGTCAACCACTCCGTTTCTCCTCCCACTGTTTAGTAATGATGGACATGTGCATGTGGCAGGCCTGAGAGGAAGTGTCTCAGATCATCAGCAGTAGCCAATTAGACACCGAGGACAGTGTCCTCACACTAGCATCCTTCCAAATCAAGCACAGGCTGATGATCTCATGCTCATTACTTGAAGAACCATGATACAGTATCTAATTTCAACTGCTTTATCAATAACATTTACAAAGCTGCTTCTTTTTGGAGATCTTTGGATATTTTGGGACTGTTTATTTCTCAAGCTTAATAAAAGGCATATTGCCTTCTGGGCTTTTCTGCCTCGCCAAGGTTGGAGCAGTGTCACTCGGTTCCCTAGAGCTCTTACACATCCTATTGTGTGTATAACAAAAGGAGCACCTGAAGGACATTTGCATCTCCGCTGAGCATCTGAGACATGAATACATATTTTTGCGATAAACTTCCTCGTCGGTTCCTATCATTGTTCTTCGTATATCAAACAATAAAACATTATGCAAAGCATGCAGAGCAATTACTCACTAGAGCAGCTTATTTAATTAGCTTTTCCTGCTTTTTCCTATTTGTCACATGCACTATTTCCATTGGTGTGGCCATATGTTGTGATTTTGTCCAGCAGTAGCAATCTTAAGGAAAGCGAGTTGGATACATCATAATGAGAAACGCTAAGACCAAATTCCCAGTTCCCAATTTTCTAAGGAACGCATCCATCATTTTGGCGAAATATCAAGCACAGAGCAATATGCTTCCCCTCTCCCAGATGTTGTTTTCTGACAGAAACCCTAATGATGTTCTGTGTTGTGCTGTTTAAAGCATTCCCCTATCTCAAAAGACCTTGGGCTATAGCTGCATTGAGCGATGAATCCCGCTCGCAGGCTGGCTTCAAACAGCATATAAAGCTGTGAACGCAGCCCTTAGCTCATAAAGTGTGTTTAAGGCTGATCTAACTGTATTCATGAATGAATAAGCAAAAACAGGATATATATGCTACTTCATTTCAAAGCAAATTTATCATGACTGTTTAACCCCCAAAAGTTTTGACATTACGCATAAATACATCTGCACTTTACAGTATGTGTTGCTCCAACAGAGCACTGATGCTCTGATTAAATCATTTTAGAGGCTAGGGCTTGTCTAATGAATGGTGAAATCTATAGCACGTTATTTCACAGTTTGACTCAATATTTAAATGATCGCATTAGAATGAAAAAAAATATGGAAAATCCTAAATTACACTCTGTTAATGCAGTAAACAGTCAATTTCAGTCACTTGCAGGCTTTCGAGACATCTTGGCTCTGTTCCAAAACCAAGTGAACTGCCTATGTAGGTAGCATTCTAAAACATCATTTACAAGCTTCTTGTTGCCTTCTGAGGCCCTGTTTACACTAGTGCGTTTTCGTTTTAAACGCATAACTTTTGCTACGGTTATGCCTGTTGTCTACACTACTCTGGCGTTTTCGAACCTCGAAAATGGATACTTTTGAAAAAGAAATAGCCTATCTGAAAATAATAACCATCTCAAATAACCCAGAGTCGATAATGTCGGGCATTGCATTTGAAGCTGAAGAGTGAAGAAGCTGAAGAGTGAATAAGCACCAGTCGATATAACGGCAGCACTTTGCTAGCTGGTTAATAAACTCAACCAAACGCATCCTATATGAGATTAATCAGATATAGACTACATAAATGCAATCTTACAACTTGCATCTGCAGAAAAGGATCACTGCGTTACAGGCTTTCAAATCCAGTTTCACTTTATTTTGCCGGTCTGGAAGGCGTGCTGTCTAACGCCAACCAATCAGACCTCAAGTACTGCCCAAAATGCCGTAATAACCAAGAAAAAAAATTGACAAATACATTTTTTTAAAGTCAGGGCGATCATCATTTTCATGATCTATCATTGACGTCACGTTCGAGTACTAAAGTACACTTGCCCATCCCTAAAACGGATGAAAACGGACACTTTTGGAAACGATGGCATGGCTGCCCACATTACGTTACCTGAATATGACAATTTCAGACCAGGGCTGTGTCTCCCAAAAGCATTGTACGCCTAAGTTGATTTTAGAGAGCGTTGGTGGATATTGTATTACAATGCTTTTGGGAAACGCAGCACAGAGCCTTCTCTCTCAACGGCTCTGTAACACACCAGCCTCGACCGTGTAAACAATAACACGGAGACGGAACCGCATGCTTTGCTGACTTTGTGGTCCTTTTAGCAGCCGTTCTGCAGTTTGTTCTGCAAAATGCTGTATTGTATAATACTGCAGTTGTCAACATGTGCAAGAGGCAAAAGTTTAGTGTTTACACTTTTATGCACATGCCCAGTGTGCATGAACGTCATGTGACAAGCTGTGCAGGGAAGACAGAGATCGTTTCAGAAATGCAATGGAAACGCCAGTGTAGACGAGGATCGTTTTCATTTTAAAACGAAAATGCAATAGCTTAAATAGGGCCTAGTTGACCATTTTTCATTTTGTATGTCCTTTGCATTGTAATGCTTAATGTATCTTATTACAGTTTGATTGTTAGCTTAGATGCATGTTAACGGTAAACTTTTTACAATAAATACATTTTGAGTTGAATCTCCTATATGTGGTTTGTGTAAGAAGTACTATAAGACTGCCTTTGTACACAGCAGACAGCAAGGCGGCTCACCAGGTTGGACCAGAGCCATTAATTAAGCAAGCCATATTGAGCACAAAAGGCATTCACTTAGGTGATTATGATGCAAGTAGTCAATGCTGCTACTAATATAACTAATTTAATAAGGGTTTTATATTGTGTATTTACATGAGACCACTTAAAATGTTTGACTTGCTGATGCTTGGTCATGTTTAATGTTTACTAAAGCTATTACTGCAGGCAATAGAGTACAATGACCACGCACTTTGTTTAAGTGGCATTGGTTCTTGAAATGATTTTGCCATTCATTTTTTTCATAAGGATATTAAAGAAATCTTTAATAAAACATTCTCAGTCATGAACCAAACCAATAGCTCCAGGATAAAAAAAAAACTCACTGAAATTGACTATTTACTGCATATAGATAGATTGCGAACTCTTTTTATGAGTGGAGGAAGAAAGAAGTTAACAAATGTTACAAATCTAAAACTACAGTTGATATAAGCAATATGTTTTAACTTTAGCCCCTTTCACACAGCAATACCGGTAAATTACCGTAAAATTACCAGAGTGACTTTAAAAAATGTGCTGTTCACACAAGAGATGGCGTTCAGGCTTTTTACCGGTAAGGGACCATTCACACAGCAGCAGCAAAATACTGGTAAATTATTCTATGATGTCAGTCATCAGAAATTATCTTTAAACACTGCGCTGTTGTCTTCATTCTCCCGCATGAGGAGAAGTGCTTTTTCTGTTCCCTTTCGTTCAGTCACTACGATGTACGTTAGTGACTAACGAATGGGGGTTTCGCTTAGAAGCCAATTACCTTCGAGAATTTAACAGCGCATAATGGCAGTGCCAATGCCATGGGCATGCGGAATTTGCATGCGTAACTCCGCCCCACCTCGTGGGTATATAAGGAAGTACGCTGGCAACGTCGCATTATGTTTCTGCTTTGGAGCCAAGAGCATCTCTTCACTCCTACAAGCCTGAATTCTGTAGTCTTCTCTTCAGTCTTCGAGACGAGCGGTTCTCCAGGGTGTTGGTGTGACGGCGCATTCCAGCGATCTCGCATTGCCTGCGTGCTGATCTGTGCAGTGATCTGCAACAGCTGTGTGTGTTTTCCCTGGGCGCTTCGGCACTCTGCAGAGCTTTCCTCTCACAAAAAGAGCTTGCGCGTGGAACGTCTTTTTCAAGACGGTTCGCCCGTGCACTTCCGGGTGCGATCGATCTCCGTTGCTGTCTATGGGCACATTCACTGCGCTCCGCCTTCGGGTGTGTCAGCGACCTAGAGTTGACAGCCATGTTATCTCGGGCAGCCGCGAGCCTCGGGCTGGTGTGGAACTCCGCCCTGTCACGAGCGCTCGTGGTTGCGCGATTGGTTTTGGGGGCGGCACCTGACAGTGCCTTTCGCTGCCTTTCGCTCCCGAGATGCATGAGGAGATCACTCGGTCCTGGAAGTCCCTGTGCTTCCCGTGACCGTTTGGTGGCCTCCTCCGCCTTCTTTGCCCTTGATGGGGCCGCGGCCAAGGGTACACTGGGGTCCCCCCACTGTTGAACACTCTGTTGCGCACTACGGTGTCCACAGAGGGTTTTGACGTGGCGTGGCTATCCTAAGCACCCCCCAAGCCTGTGGGCTCGTCTACTTCGGTGGCGTGGTCCTGCAGAGCTACGGGACAGGCCACCGCCCCTTTGCACATGCACGAGGGTGGAGCCGACCCAGGGCTCTTCAATGAGTTGCGTGCCGCCACTGGTCCCGCCGGCGGTGAAGGTGGCCACACTCCCTGGGTCGGGTGATGTCCACTGCTGTGGTCCGGGAGAAACACCTGGCCTTACCTGTTGATGTGGAGGATGTTGAGCGGGCCCGCCTCCTCAACTCGCCCATATCCGAGGCTGGCCTCTTCGGCGGCGCGGCTGAGAACTGCGCCCAACGGTTCTCGGCTGCCCGAAAGCAGACTGAGGCCGTAACACGTACTGCCCCGGCGGCCAGCTGCTGCACTTGCCGCCGGCTCAGTCGCCTCAGTCCGCTTGCCACCGAGGGCGCCCTCCCCCCTCCCGCCCGGCCCCAGCAGCAGCCTTCACCTGGGCCGCGCTGTGGAGGTGGTTGCAGGATGACGCCCAGTCCGCTCCTCAGCCTGACTAAACGCCAGACTGGAGGTGGACAACTCAGAGATGGGTTCTAGTTCTTTCCAGGGGATGGTAGCAGGGCCTCTCCTTCCCCCGGGCTAGCAGCGCTTGGAAAGAACTCATGTTCCTGTCTCTGAGGACCCAGAGACTGGTGATGGCAGTGTGCGCCGCCTCCGGGCCGCGCTGCTCTCGCCCCTCTCTCTCGCCAGCCTCCTCTCAGAGCAGACCCCAGTGAAACGTGCGTCCTTCCCTGGTCTCCTCTGTCAGGACGCAGCTGCTGACTGTGCCCCCACACCGGGACGCTACGCCTCCCACGTCTGGGCCAGTCACGCTGCCTCGCTGTCCCACCCGGGGTACGTCTGTAATTCGAGTGATCCTGCTGGTCAGTTCCTGGGAGCCTGGCTACAGCTTCCGGGACTGTCCACTGGGTCGTGAAGACCATCAGGCTCGGCTACGCGATTCGGTTCATGCAGGCTCCTCCCCGCTCTGGGGAGGCCGCCCGCTATGATGGGGCCTATACCCCAGTCATGCGTGCGGAGGTTGTCACCCTGCTGGCGAAGGGTGCGATCGAGCCTGTCCCTCCAGCCGAAGTGAAGTCCGGCTTTTCAGCCCTTGCTTCACTGTACCCTAGGAAACCGGTGGGTTATGGCCAATCCTGGATCTGCCCGTCTTGAACCGATCCCTTCACAGGCTTCCGTTCAGGATGTCGGTAGCGAACGCCTCCTTGGATGCGTTCGTCCGGTAGATTGGTTGCAGTGATCGACCTGAAGGACGCTTACTTTCATGTCTCCTTCCTCGACGCGGACCGTTCCTACGGTTTGCTTCGAGGGGCGGACATTCAGTACACAGTCCTCCCATTCGGGAAGCTCTGTCCCCTCGTGACTCTACGTAGTCTATCGAGGCAGCCCTTGCGCCACTCAGGCAGCACGGGGTTCGCATCCTAAACTACTTCGATGACTGGCTCATACTGGGTCACTCTTGTAAGCAGGTCTGCGGACACAGAGTCCAAGTGCTCCGGCACTTAGCCCGTCTGGGCCTTCGGGTCGACTGGGAGAAGAGCGAATCTGCCCCGTGCAGAGGATCTCTTTTCTCAGTGTGGTTTCCAACTCGGTCGCAGGTGCGTGCTGCTTACCAGCGGGCGCGCACGCAGTCTCGGCTGACTTGCCTTCGTTAATGCGAGAGCAAGAGTGCGGTTCCACTGAAGTTTTTTCAGAGGCTCCTGGGGCATATGGCATCTGCAGCCGCGTTAGCGCCGCTCGGATTTCTTTATATGAGACCGCTTCAGCTTTGGCTTCGCGATCGATTCCCGAGATGGGCATGGCGGTCTGGCACGCTCTGGGTTCAAATGACTCGGGCCTGCTTACAGACTCTCACCCCGTGGTCGAACCTCAGTTTTCTATGGACCGGAGTGTCCTTAGAACGAGTTTCCAGGCATGTTGTTGTATCAACAGATGCCTCCTCCACGGGCTGGGGTGCCATGTGCAATGGACAAGCAGCCGCGGGCTCCTAGGACCCCAGCGCCTTCTGCATGTCAATTGCCTCGAGTTGCTGGCAGTATGGTTCGCCCTGCACCGCTTCCGAGCGTTGCTGAAGGGTCAACATGTACTAGTCCGGTCAGACAACACGGCCAGTAGCGTACATCAACCACCAGGGCGGTCTACGCTCCCGCAGTATGTCTCAACTCGCCCGCCATCTCGTCTTATGGAGTCGGAAGCATCTGAGGTCCTTCATGCTGCCCACATCCCGGGAGAACTGAACCGTGCAGCCGTCGAGCTCTCACGGTTTCAGCCACTTCCTGGAGAATGGAGACTCCATCCCCAGACGGTCCAGCTGATATGGGAATGGTTCGGCGACGCACAGGTAGACCTGTTTGCCTCCCAGGACTCTTCCCATTGCTCCCTGTATTATTCCCTGACCGAGGGCATGCTCAGCACGGATGCACTGGCGCACAGTTGGCCGCGGGGCCTACGCAAATATGCGTTCCCCCCAGTGAGCTTCTCGCACGGGTACTGTGCAAGATCAGGGAGGACAAGGAGCAGGTCATGTTGGTCGCCCAGGTTTGGCACGACCAGACCTGGTTCTCGAAACTGCTACTCCTTGCGACAGTCCCTCCCTGGCCTATTTTTCTGAGTCACTCAGAGATGGGGCACCCTTTGGCAGCCTCGTCCAGCGTTCTGGAAGCTCCACGTGTGGTTTGAGTAGTCTTCCACTTGCGGTGGTCGCTACCATTACTTCCGCTAGGGCAGAGTCTACACGGCACGCCTATGCGTTGAAGTGGAACCTCTTCGTCACCTGGTGTTCTTCCCGCCAAGAAGACCCCTGGAAATGCCCGATCGGGTCCGTGCTATCGTTCCTCCAGGAGGGGTTGGAGCGAAGGCTGTCTCCCTCCACCCTTAAAGTGTACGTGGCCGCAATATCTGCCCACCACGATCTCTTGGGGGGACAAAAAGGTAAGTACAGCACGACCTGATCATCAGGTTCCTGAGGGGAGCGAGGAGACTGAATCCTCCTCGCCCTCCTCTCGTTCCCTCTTGGGACCTCGCAGTAGTCCTAAGTGCTCTGCAGAGGCCTCCCTTTGAGCCTTTGCGGTCGGTTGATATTAAGTTCCTGTCGATGAAGACGGCTCTGCTGACCGCATTGGCCTCTTTTAAGAGGGTAGGGGACCTGCAGGCATTTTCGGTTGACGAAGCGTGCCTGGAATTCGGAGCGGCTAACTCTAACGTGATCCTGAGACCCCGGCCCGGATATGTGCCCAAGGTTCCCACCACTCCGTTCCAAGCCAGGTGGTGAACCTGCAAGCGCTGCCTTGGAGGAGGCAGACCCAGCCTTGGCATTGCTCTGTCCAGTACGCGCTCTCTGCGCTTACGTAGACAGGATGCAGTGTTCAGGACCTCAGACCAGCTCTTTGTCTGTTATGGTGGAGAGCGGAAGGGAAGAGCTCTCTCAAAGCAGAGGTTGTCTCACTGGATAGTGGACACCATTGTTTTGGCTTACCAGCAGCAAGGTCGACCATGTCCCCTTGGGGTTTGGGCCCACTCCACCCGGAGTGTGGCCTCCTCTTGGGCTTTAGCGCATGGTGCCGCGCTAACAGACATCTGCAGAGATGCAGGCTGGGCGACACCTAACACATTCGCCAGATTCTACAATCTCTGAGTGGAGCCAGTGTCCGACTGTGTACTCGCCCCTATGGGTGGCCGGTAATGGACCAGGCTCAGGTGTCTTCGCTTGCTCGCAATTCCACTCCACGGACTGGATACGTGCAATATCTTTCCTCAGGTGAGCTTCCCTGAGAGCCCTGAGTTCCTCCAGCACTGTCGACGCCGACATCAGTTCAGTCTGCCCTTTCAAGCCCAGACCCTCATGTCCTGCCAGGTTACCCGTGTGCATGGTTCCCCTCCGGCGACCCCCACACAAGTATTTCCGCCATTGGGGCAAAACCCAACACAGCGGTATATCTACAATATTAGCCTAATATCAGTTCACACATCGGCTTATCGCCGTGTTAGTTGTAGTGGGAGACTTACAAATTAGAGACTTATCATCATGTTTAACTTATCGTGAGAGGAATTTTTTTTTGTTTTAGACGCATTTAGGTTAATGGAAACGCCGTCATTTCGCAATAGTTTTTTATCGACATTTATAAAATACCGCAAAAGGTTTGCGTAAATTTGTAATGGAAACGCGGCTACTGTTTTTCATAAAAAATCTACATGAACGTCATCAGTTACTGACGAAATGGGGGTTTCGCATTTCGTCAGTAACTTACGTAACTCATAGTGTACTGACTGAAAGGGAACTGAAAATACAATTTTAACAACAACAATTTCAAAAATTTTAACCTGTTTCTAGAGATCATCTTGCACCCCATATTAAAAGTGAGATGTATTTTATGCCATCTGTGTGTGTAGAAAATAAATTGATCAGCTGAAGAAAAGATGTTTAAATGGATTGGGAGCAACCCATCCTGTCTGAATCTAGGACACACTTTCTCTATAGACGTTTCTCATACACCAAGGCCAAGTGGCTCCATGAATAACGTGTTATTCCAATAACTGTTTTCCAGTAGTTTTGTCTTTTGAGTCAGGAAGACTAAGGTCCATTTTTTCACTGCGTGTCCTTAGTAAATCCCGTCAGTATTTTTTTAATGGCAAAAGATTGATTGCACTGACGCACGCTGTTAAACTGGCCCTATGTGTTATATTTTTACTTAGCTGGTCATTTTGATCTTTTTTTTTTTCTTGTCCACTGACACTTTTTACAACCAAAACCTAAAGTCTCCTGTTTTTCTGAGGTGGAGCGCTGCAGGGTAATGGTTGGTGTTTACTGCAAGTCAGAATGTTCATCCTCAAAACAAAGTGCTTTTTTGCTTGCCCACTCCTGCTGTTGGGGTGAAGCGAAAATGCTATTTATTTTTAATCAGATCCTCCATTATTGATGCTCCCACTCTGGGTTTTGCCTGCTGCCCTTACCATTCTGACCACATGCTCCCTCCTCCTCCACACAATGGGGTGCTGTTAGCCTGTTAACACAGGCAACATCTCTCTTGACCACGGCTGCTGTTTTATATTGTCTATCTTTAACTGCTCACTGTTTACTAAAGCACTTTAAAAAACAGTTGCTTTACGCATTTCAGCAGTTGCTGTTGTTCGCCATATGCTTAAGGGCTGTCTTGACCTTCTTTAAGTTTGATTATTAAGTACGTGTAAATTTAGCAAAGGTTTTGCCACACGTTAAACTTATGCTTAATTAGTACCACAGAGTCTCATTATTTTGACTCCCTCCTGTCTCTCCCAGGTGTACAACACTGCACTATGACCCAGACCTGCCATCCACCACCATAGTGATCACGTTCCACAATGAGGCACGATCTACCCTACTGCGCACAGTTAGAAGGTAAGGCTTGGACATAAATCCATCTGTTCCATTCCCATGTGTATTTGTTCTTTTTTTTTTCTCTTTGTATCACAAAGCAAATGTACCTTTTAGCCCCCATTGAGCTACATAAAACTAGGCACCATTATTTCCATTTGCCTTATTAAATTTCAGAATTTTTTTTGCAAAAATGTTATCCTTTGGGGTACCGGGGAATTACCCTCAAAAGGATATCTTTGTATGTTCTTGAGTACCTTAAAGTGGAAATGAAGCAGTCACTCAAGGTTTCATTATTTAGTAAACTGATTTCCACTAAAATACAAATATGTATATAACAAACATGATTAATGTAACCATTTTTAAGACAAAAGGATGTTTTTTTTATAGCTTTTAGAGCAAGGGCGCCACTTGCAATACCACAGCGTTTGTCATCACGGTGTTGGTATTGGTTTGCTCCGTTGGCCAGTGAAATAATATAAGCATTTCTTTACTTTTTTAACACACACTGGTCTTGAAATGGACAAAAATGAAATTGAAAAGACTGTTAAGCCCATAATTAGTCAAATTGCTTATGCATATCTCCGGGCAGAAACACTGGGTCCTGTTAACAGCAGGTATTGTATTCGCAGGTGAATATAATATGTTACATACCACTACTGGTGAACGAGCCAGTGTAATGCAAATATGTCTGAAAGGTCTGACATAACAATAAGATACCACATGAACGATATTGTATGAAGCGTTGTTTACATCATGCTGCGCCTCGCGTTATGAAAACAATACAATGTTCAAAACAGACAGTTTGATGTAGACAGTTTGATGTTGGATATTCATCCAAATTATAACAGGACGCTCCAGTGTTTCCACTCAGACATCTTTAAAGGGGTCATGAACTTGCTTTTTTAATTGTTTTATACTGTTGTCTGAGGTCAACTTATGACGTTTGCGTGGTTTTTAACATCATAATGAATAAGTAATAGGCTATTTTCTGCCTTGGTTTTGAGGCTCTCTGAAGAAACGCTCAGAATTGATGGGCGTGCCACACTGAAGACTTGGAAGTAAACGCCCACGGCTAGGATTGGATAAGATTTGCATTTTTAAAGAGCTTCAGCTCCCCTCAATACATGTGGGAATCGTCTGGGGAAACGCTCACAGGACATGCAAAATATCTTTATCAAACAAACAAAATGATAAATCTCTCATCCGCTAAAGATTGATTGGAATGTTATTTTTGTATTACTTGGGCCGCCTGATCAGCGAATATAACCGCGAACCGTGTACACACAACACACGCGTGCAAGAAAGGAATGTTATTTCACTATTTAAGATAGCCCGTCGGCAGGCCGGTGATACGTTTTGGTAGCCCGTCTGAAAAACACATAGCCCCGGGACGTTGGGCTATTAAAAAAGTCAAGTCTGAGTCCTGGCCCATAACGTTACAAGTTCGAGTATAATCACGAATGAAGCAATAACACTTCAAATAGAGGATTCTCCAGCCTGTGACCGTGTGCTAAGGTATGTAATCAATAGATTTCAAACGATCTGTAACAATGCAATACTAACACATATAAAAAATATGTTTTACCCACATAAGTGTGTGTTGCACCGTTCCTGTCGGATCCAATATAGAAGGTACAGCATTGTGTTTCAATATGTCTTCAAATCCAGTCTCGACCTTTATCTTGTTTACAAATGATTCTGCAGTGAAATGAAGGAACAAACGCACAATGTCTTACGCACGTGAGCTGGAACCAGCATGTTTATTGCTCGGAAGCGACCCGTTTAGCTCCACGAGTCGGTGGGCGGAGCTATAAAAGCAGGCGTACATATTTATCTGGTGAGGCGGCATTTCCGCATTCTATGACGTCAGTGGTCGACATAAGCACAGTGTGCTAAATGTACTCACCATGGTGAAAGTGACCGTGCAATACATGGTCCAGATCAACCTCATGACAGCAGATGGACACGTTGGGCATCTGCGTACACCATCCACACTTACACCAGGTAATGTTTCCGACCTGCTCTTCACCCCAAACCAGCGGGTTTACGACTTCTTCCACTCCTCGCTGTATCGGCATAAGCAATCTGACTTATTATGGGCTCAACAGTCCTTCCAAGTCAGTCTTCCTCCATTTCAAAAGTAAAGAAGTGCTTCACTGGCCAACGGAGCAAATTTCACTGACCAACAGAGCAAACCAACACCATGACGTCACATGTTGCATGTGGTATTGCAAGATGGCAGCACCCTTGCTCCAAAAGCTATAACAAAACATTTTTGTTCTTTAAAATGGTCACATGAACCATGTTTGTTATATAATTTTGGAAATCAGTTTACTAAATAATGTAAACATGACTGACTGCTTCATTTCCACTTTCACTACTCTAAGGCACTAATGGCTCTTTTCCACCGAGCAGGGGTGCGTTTCCCGAAAGCGTCGTTAGCGAACTATGGTCGCAAATTCCGTCGCTAGCAGCATAGTTCAACGAGTCAGTGTTTTCCGAAACCATAGTTCCAACGAACGTTCACAAACAGCATCGCAATGTTGCGTGGTTGGAACGATAGCTCTCGACCTGTGGTTAGAAGCATAGTTTCTTGTTTGCATAACATGTGGACTTAATAAATCCTTATCTTGAGCTAAATAAGCAAGCTGACATTCAGTACAACCTATATCTTTTATTTAGAATACATACAAATGTCTTTTAGTTTGACAAGAGATTTAAAGCACTGTTTTTAAAGAGCGCGCATGTGCGTACGTGCTCTAGTGCGTGGACGAGCCAATAATTGAATCTGCAAATAAAGCTAAATAACTGAGAATTAGTCCTCAGATGCCATGTTCATAATTTATAGCAAAAACATCTAGCATTAATTCAACCTTAAACGGATTCATTAAAATAAGTTATTACTCCACCACCTGCATAACATCATTAACCAACGTGGTTGAACGACACATTTGCGACAATACGGTTTCGGGAAACAGTCGTCAGTAGCTAGTCGATTTCTTCAACGATGCATCGTACTATGGTAGTTCAGCAGTGAGTTACATCGTTGTACGGGAAACACACCCCAGTATGGTTCAGTACAGTACAGTTCAATTTAATACTATTCGGGACGTTAAACCCTGATCTGGCTTGCGTTTCCATTGCCAACAGCACCCTTACTTGATAGGTGCAGTGTAGCGATATATGTCATTCTCACACAAAGAAGAAAGCAACATAGTAAACAGCAGTGGACGACATACAGCAGATCTTGTTGTTGCTTCTCAGGATGTGGCTGTTTGTCACAAGAAGAAGACACACTTTGTTTGAGCCAAGGCTGCAGGGAAAAACACAGCCGAAAAAGCTTGCGCAAGTGACGATTCTCTGTCAACCAATCAACGTTCTGCAGTGAGTGTAGCTCCACCCTTTTGTACCGGACTACTGTGCTAGGTACCCCAACGGAAGGGTGCCAAAAAAGTGGCACGGTATGGTTCAGAATTAGGGTACCATTCACAACTTCTGACAATGGAAATGGCAAAAATTGTGTACCGTACCGAACTGTACTAAACCGTACCGCTCAGTGAAAACGAGCCATAATATATTATGCACCTTTTAAGGGTGAATAAAGAAGGTGCCCCTAAAGGTACTGCCCCAGTCACAAGCTGTTGTACTCTAAAGGTTAAATTTTTGCGAAACATTTTCTGTCAGCGTTGCAAATGGTTTTCTCCTTTCAATGTTAAAATCCACTTCACTTCCAATCCTGACCTTTAACCTACTGTAGATTGAAAGAGCACTGGGCAAGTCTTACTGTAGCTGCAGGTCAGGGCACATATCAATATAGCTTCAGTATAGCTTAGAGTAGGCCACAAGAGACGAGGAGTTCATTTGGAGTAAAGCTTTGTGAATATAAGAATATATTGAGAATATATTTTCTCCATCTTCTAATTATCATAATGCAGAGGTGATAATAATGATATTTATATTGCAGTATTTATACTTTCAGTTTTACTTTTAATTGATACTTTTAGGTTTGTTTGTATTTGTTGCACTGCCTTAAATTTATGTTGAGTTAAATAAAATAAAAACATTATTAACAAATGTAATAAAAACAAAATAATCATTATTTTCATGAAAATAATGCAAATACGACTCCTATCGGATAGGTCTTATTGGTTCTAGAAATATTAGGGTTGAATTTTGTCCAAAACTTAGGATATTAATTAACACATGATTCAAAAATATTGATTCAAGCACCTGAAGTTTCAATGCAATAGTGATGCATTTTCTGTATGCTAACAATAATATGAAAATGAAAATACAATTTATCTCTTTTTTTGGGGTGGATGAAATATGACCCAGGCATGTTTTTGTTAGATTCAGCCAAAAACTGTTTTTGAAGCATTAGCAGGATCCAGGTGCAGTTTGGCATTGAAGCAATGTGTTGTGAGGTGTTTTGCCCTCGAGTGTGTGGAATCTAAACTACTCTCATCACACATTAGTCACGGTAGCTCCTGTGCACAGCAGAAATGACTTTGGCCCTGCTTAAACCCTTTACCTTTGTAAAAGTTTTCAGCCATTTAACAATAGCTTTGATAATAACGTTAAATACCCTGTTGACTGACTAGATATGCTAGACACCTTGTTATCAAAGCTGTATTAAACCTTATCTTTCTATGACCTTTCCACTGCGTGGGGAATCTCTCTCTCTCATGCACACAAACACACCCAAACATCCCTTCACATGAACGCTCTCATAAACTAAACATTCACACAGAGTGGGTTTGAAGTTTAGACCCCAGGCAATTTTTGATGGGTGTTGTTGCTGACAGAGGTTATTACTACAGGGGAGTCCTAAGAGGTGGAAGAGAACTTTCTGAAGCATTTCCTGGTTTTCTCACTCTCCTTGCAGCTACTTATCAGGCAAAGGAGAGAGAGCGAGCGAGAGAGAGAGATGTGAGAGGAGGTATGCGGAGAGGCTGTTTATTTTTCTTTGCCCCTCAGGTAAAGTGAGGTCAGAACAGACCTTGGCGGCATCTACAGAACACAAGCGCTATTTCCTCCTGTCTCAAGATGAGCAATTCGTACTGTAGACTAAAAAAAGCAGTTCAGGAAATGGATTAGAAGGGACATGAATTGATTTGCCAGAAGGGCCTTAAAAAACTTTTAACATTTCTGTGTCAGTGTGATGGATGACAAGCCGCTATGTTGCATTATTTGCATCTGAAAGCAGTTTATGCCAACTTATATAAATTCTTGTAAGAATTATTTTAAATAATATCATATACTTTCACCATTTTATAAAATGAATTATTTAATTATGTATTTTAAAATCCTTAAATCATATAGCAGGATATACTGTATAGCACTATATCTTTCAGTATGGCAAGAAATTACATTGGTCATATTATATCATGTCCACTTATGGTAGTATTTTTTTGTATACATTCTGAAAACTTAAATGTGAATCCTCATATAACTGTTTTTTTTGTTGTTGTTTTTTTTAATAAATGTTTTATTTTCATTAAACACAACAGTGGTACTGGTATCTCATAACAGCACGTACAGCCAAATATTAGCGTACAATCCTTTAGATATACATGCTCATACATATGCATATAAAATAATAATAATACAACAGGGCATATCTGAGTAAATAATAACAGGGACATTGTAATGCCAAAAATTAAAAGGATATCAGTCACTGAGCATCTTCAAGAAAGTTCCACAAAGAAGACCAAGTGCGCCAGAAAACATCAGACCTTTGATGCAGATTATAGGTTCGTTTTTCCAGAGGTAAAAGAGTAGCAGCCTGACTCATCCACATATTGACTGAAGCTATCTGAGGAGTTGACCATAGTAGTAGTATAATTTTTTTTTGCTAAATATATACAAAAATTCAGTACAGTTTCTTTGTCACAGGCAAGGCACATACCAGCGTTACAATTCAGAAGATATACATTTGGGGACAATGAAAAAGTGTTTCCAATATTCTTTTGAATAATTTTGTGGATCTCTTTCCAGTATCACAATCCTAAAACGCACGCATCACCATGCCAATGTCTGCTCTGCATTTGAAACATAATTGAGAAGAATTGAAGAACATTTTAAGGTGGCGAACTGGGGTTAGATAAGTCCTGTGTATAAATGTATAATTTGGTTTGTGGGCAAAATTTGAAACACCTTTGGGGAAAACGTATGTACAGACAACCACTCCTCATCACTAAAATTTGCATACAACTGTTTTAAATAGAGAATGATTTGTTTTATTTTTTTTGGTCAATGTGTTTTTCCAAATGCTGCACAATTTAGAGCCACATTGACAAGTTGCCTTACCCTGTTTTATAATTCGGATTGGTTTCAAAGCCTTGTTTGGGCGTCAAAGCCAATGCGCTATAGTGCTATACCCTGCTTCTACAAAGCCACCTACAAAACTAAAAATCAATAGACTGACATTCACTCCCACAGTCAGTACAGCAGTAATAGGAAACAGCAGCAGAAGTTGGTATTAAAAGTGCTTTGATTTTTAATTAGTCTTTAAGCAGGTGTAAAACGATAAGAGGGACAGTGTTCCACTTCAATCAAAACAAATCAATCGAGAAAAGTTACTGTCACTTGAAAGTTAAAAATATATAAATGAAAACCAGTTAAATCCAAGTATATATATATATACATACACTCACCTAAAGGATTATTAGGAACACCTGTTCAATATCTCATTAATGCAATTATCTAATCAACCAATCACATGGCAGTTGCTTCAATGCATTTAGGGGTGTGGTACTGGTCAAGACAATCTCCTGAACTCCAAACTGAATGTCAGAATGGGAAAGAAAGGTGATTTAAGCAATTTTGAGCGTGGCATTGTTGTTGGTGCCAGACGGGCCGGTCTGAGTATTTCACAATCTGCTCAGTTACTGGGATTTTCAAGCACAACCATTTCTAGGGTTTACAAAGAATGGTGTGAAAAGGGAAAAACATCCAGTATGCGGCAGTCCTGTGGGTGAAAATGCCTTGTTGATGCTAGAGGTCAGAGGAGAATGGGCCGACTGATTCAAGCTGATAGAAGAGCAACTTTGACTGAAATAACTACTCGTTACAACCGAGGTATGCAGCAAAGCATTTGGTGAAGCCACAACACGCACAACCTTGAGGCGGATGGGCTACAATAGCAGAAGACCCCACTGGGTACCACTCATCTGCACTACAAATAGGAAAAAGAGGCTACAATTTGCACGAGCTCACCAAAATTGGACAGTTGAAGAGTCTCGATTTCTGTTGATACATTCAGATGGTAGAGTCAGAATTTGGCATAAACCGAATGAGAACATGGATCCATCATACCTTGTTACCACTGTCCAGGCTGGTGGTGGTGTAATGGTGTGGGGGATGTTTTCTTGGCACACTTTAGGCCCCTTAGTGCCAATTGAGCATTGTTTAAATGCCACGGCCTACCTGAGCATTGTTTCTGACCATGTCCATCCCTTTATGACCACCATGTACCCATCCTCTGATGGCTACTTCCAGTAGGATAATGCACCATGTCACAAAGCTCGAATCATTTCAAATTGGTTTCTTGAACATGACAATGAGTTCACTGTACTAAAATGGCCCCCACAGTCACCAGATCTCAACCCAATAGAGCATCTTTGGGATGTGGTGGAACGGGAGCTTCGTGCCCTGGATGTGCATCCCACAAATCTCCATCAACTGCAAGATGCTATCCTATCAATATGGGCCAACATTTCTAAAGAATGCTTTCAGCACCTTGTTGAATCAATGCCACGTAGAATTAAGGCAGTTCTGAAGGCGAAAGGGGGTCAAACACAGTTAGTATGGTGTTCCTAATGATCCTTTAGGTGAGTGTGTGTGTATATATATATATATATATATATATATATATATATATATATATATATATATATATATATATATATATATATATATATTATTTTTGTGGGTTGATTTTAAAGCTCTGTAGACATTCCAATTTGAATTGTGCATGTGTTTACTTGTGTATAAGTGAGCATTTGCATCTTTGCGCCTGTGCAGTACAGGGAGAGCTGAGATGAATGTGTCTCACTGACTCAGACATGTGGAAACATACCAGTGAGTGTGAGTGCAATGCAATCAGTTACCTAGCGTGAGGATGAAGAAAAGAGGTTTAGAGGAGGTCTGTGCTCTTCAACTGCACAGCACTGCATGCACACATCACCCCAGCATTTCCTCCATACCTGGCTAACAACACAACTGCTTATTTATTTATGGCCTTTTTGTAGGTGAAATGGCTAAAACTGGCCCGAAACAGCTGCATATTTTTTATGGTTCTGTTTTACAGTATTATGCATAGTATTATTTCTGAAGATATATAGTATAATGATAATAAAAGTATAACAAATTAACTATTAATATTTCAATATTGGTATACCTAATAAGACTTTCTCTTCAGAAATGGATCTCATGTGATATGTTAAACTGGATATGAAGTGTGACCCATAAAGAACTCAGCAGTAAGTTTTGGTGGATGTTTTGAAATTAAATGAAAGTACTTCTGCTGGATATAGTATTCTTTTTTTTTTTGTTATTTGAGAATTTTTAGAACTTTCTGTATGTTAATACACTAGCCATTATTATTACAGTTTCTGTATAGACCAGTTGTTATTTTAGTATTAATATTTTGAGTTAGCTTTTTTGTATAATTTCAGTTTTCATATTTCAGGTTTTTTTTGTATTTTTATTAGTTTTATTAATAAGACTTTCTATTAATAACAAATATTTATAGTTAGCTTCTGTTTTAGTAATTTTACTACTTTAGTTAAACTTGATTTCAGTACAATAGGCATGGCAACATTTCTTATTTTCATTTTTGAAGTTTACGTTTTTAAGTTTTATTAATAATCTTAGTTTTAGTTAATAATAACAGCACTGATATAGACCTCAAGAATGATACATTTTATAGCCTACATACTAAAGAGATTTGTATTTACAGTTTTCTGCTGGACAGAAATTCAGACTTTCTATTTCTGTTAATTCTGTTTTTCTTCAGTGTGTTGAATCGGACCCCTGTGCATCTGATTCATGAGATCATACTAGTGGACGACTTTAGCGAAGATCGTGAGTACCAGCACTGTGTATTATAACATATTTGAAATTATATATGTTCAAATTCATATTCTAATATCATGGCTGCAGTTACATTAATATATTTGATAAATAAATAAATCAATTTTTTTCTTTTCAGCAAATGACTGCCTTCTTCTCACCAAGTTGCCCAAAGTAAAGTGTCTTCGCAATAAACGCAGAGAAGGTAGGCAAGTGATGACGTCTCTGTCACTCTCTCCCCTTTTTCTATGAATTATGTGGTGTCTGTCAGGAGTTAATGAGTAATGAAGCACACGAGACAGGAGTAGCGAACTTCATTCATCTTGTTTACTCATTTACTTCCTCTCTCCCACACATTGTCATTACACAATAGTTTAGACTTCCTTTTCAAAATAGTAGTATTGTATGTTCTAATATGACCATTCACATCGTCATCACCCAGGTGTTCATAGCACTAGAGTGCAGTTAAGACTCGAAACAGAACACATTGCCTTCTGTGTTTAAACCATAGACTGTAAAAAAATATGGACATAGATAGTGTCCGTAATGTCACCCATAGGATTCTGAAGAGCAGTTTGAAGCGTAAAATAGGGACGAGCTGTCTGTTGCCATCTTGGAAGCGCGTGGGTGGAGCTGAGGTGATGTGATGACTAACAGACAGCAGATAAATGGCTATCCACCTGCAGAACATTAAAGCTTTATATAATGTAAACAAATGAGTTATAAAAAAAAATCACCCCCCTCACAGTTGTCATGAAGGGCAAAATGAGCCGTATAGACCAAAACCACAATTTGTACCAGGCTGTAAACATGTTTTATTCTGCTGTAAAGTTGGCCATTTTAACATGGGGCTCAATGAGATTCTGCTCACATTCTGGAGCCTGACCCTAGCAGCCAGACGATGAACTGCAGTTTAAGCCACTTCAGTATTGGCTTCAAGAGAAACTGCGGGAGGTTGCTGCTTGGTTTAAACTGAACACAAAACAATAATGAAAGTTCTGGGCAGGGCTCAACAATAACTGCCAAATTGGGCCGGTGCTGCATGGTCACAAAAGTTTATCATATGTGCGTGTTTTTAAGCCATGCCGATATAAACATTCAAGCGCAATGAGACACTAAAGAGAACTCACATGCACTGTGAGCACACATCAGATCCGAAACGTACTCAGAAAGCCGCATCTCATTTTTTTCTGTGCCCATGTTAACAGGTTAGAGCATTTACACTGCACACGGAAGTCTATTTTTGCTGTGCTGTAGCACTGAAACAACAGCGCATTTGTTCACATAAAAATAAACATCGATTGACACGAAAATGTTCTTTTTTCACCATAAATTAATATAATTAAACTCTACTGTGTTTTACAGTCAACGCATGTATTTTTACCCAGGGTAAAGCAAGGAAAACTACACCCTCACATTTAGATAAACAAGACAACATAATGGATGCCACTCGTCTTTTTGTGGAGGTGGAAAAACAAAGTTCTTTATGACCCACAGGATTTCAGGTAATTCAATTTCACAGACCTCACGCATATTTGATTGGGCTGATTGGCACAGTTTAGCGTAATGTCCAATCTTTCTACACTTCCTGCATGTTGCAGTTGCAGTCCGATCCACAGCGAAAGCATGACTTCCTCTTCCACACCTGGACAGAATCAAGAGATGCATGTGATGGTTTCCCCGTGCATTTTACAGTGTGCTGCACTGTTTGTACAGGGGCTGTAACTTGGCGGGAATGTATGATCAGTTTCTAGTAAAAGTCTCTCACGTATTCGTGGGCTAAGCTCATTCTCTACTAACTGATTGCAAATCATGTCATCAGTACTGACACCAAACTCACATGAAACAACAAGCTTTAGCATAGCAACAACATACTGTAAAACTTATGGGGCGCCGTTTGTAAAGCGGCTCACGCTGAAAATAACAGCAACATTTTGACACATTTAGCTTCAAACAATGTTTAAAAAACTGGTATGAATTTTTGGCGGTCACTTTTTTAGCACATTTACAACAATATTTATCAACTTAGAGATATTTTAAATAGTTAAATCTGAATGTTAAATCTAAATCTAAATCTAAATGTTAAATCTAAATGTTAAATCTAAATCTAAATGTTAAATCTAAATGTTAAATCTAAATCTAAATGCTAAATCTAAATCTAAATGTTAAATCTAAATCTAAATGTTGAATCTAAATCTAAATGCTAAATCTAAATGTTAAATCTAAACGTTAAATCTAAATGTTACATCTAAATCTAAATGTAAAATCTAAATGTAAAATCTAAATGTTAAATCTAAATACAAAATCTAAATCTAAATCTAAATGTTAAATCTAAATGTTAAATCTAAATATTAAATCTAAATCTAAATGTTAAATCTAAATGTTAAATCTAAATATAAATGTTGAATCTAAATGTTTCGGGTGAAACTAAATATTTAACTAATATGCAAATTCAGAATGCAGATAACCGGTTTTAACATTTAGATTTAACATTTAGATTTTACATTTAGATTTAGATGTAACATTTAGATTTAGATTTAACATTTAGATTTAACATTTAGATTTAGATTTAGCATTTAGATGTAACATTTAGATTTAGATTTAACATTTAGATTTAACAATTAACATTTAGATTTAACATTTAACATTTAGATTTAACTATTTAAAATATCTCTAAGTTGACAAATATTGTTGTAAATGTGCTAAAAAAGTGACCGCCAAAAAATCATACCAGTTTTTTAAACATTGTTTGAAGCTAAATGTGTCAAAATGTTGCTGTTATTTTCAGCGTGAGCCGCTTTACAAACGGCGCCCCATAAAAACTGTCTTGTGAGGCACCTGACAGCATTTACGGAAGGCACAAAGTAGGCTTTTAATGCATCCTTATATGTTGTACTTGTGTTAGGCAATGAGTAGAAAATATGTTGTCCCTCTGTACCAAGGCATTGAAGTAGTACAGCTCTCCGTCTTTTGTCTGGCCAGGCATCCCCTGTGGCATCAATAACCCATAGATTATTTTCAAAAATCCGCAGCCATGTGCTGAATGGCATAGCAGGCTCACCGGGGCAAGGCAAGAAAAAAACTTGGAAAAGACATGTTAGCAACAGCCATCTTTTGACCAATGATAGACCAACAATATAAAAAAAAAAACCTAATCCTAATCCCGTCTGTCAGGAGTTAATAAGTAATGAAGTACACGAGACAAGAGTTCAGGAACTTCATCCATCTTGTTTACTCATTCACTTCTGTTCTCCCACACCTTACGTCATTACACAACAGTTTAGACTTCCTTTTCAAAATAGTCCCAATATAATTCTACACATGAACATAACAAATTAAATATTTAATTTAGGGCTGGCAACACGCCTGTTTGTAATACCATCCAGATTCTAAAAGCAGCTGTTTGCTTTTCGGCTGTGTGCTGGTGAATGTTTTAACAGCAGGTGGTGCATTACTGGGAGGGTGACTGTGAACAGACCGTGATGAAGATTACTGCACATTGACTGAAGCTCTGGATAGTGTTTCACCTTACATGTACTAGTTGAACAGGTGGAAAACAGAGAATACAGTTTCCCCACCATGCACTCGTGCTGTCATCCATATCTGTCCATTCGGATTAACAGATATATTGAGTCTAGAGGGTGACGGAACATGGATTAGTTGGCGAGCAGCTTGCATAGACATAGATTTAAACTCTTGATAAAAAAAAATAAACATATAAAAATCAATTTGTAAGCAGAGCATTTCGATGTGCATCTAACTGAAAACATTGCTCTTAAACCGTTATAGCAAATATTGATTTTGCTACTGCTGTGCAGCCTGTGGCAGATTTTATGTCGGCCGTTGTTCGGAATGGCTGTCCAAGCCCTTAGAGATTGACTTTGGATAAAATGCCCACTTAATGTTTAATGAAATCCTATTAGCACGGTTTAACAACATTATGGATGTTGAAAGGTTAAGTCATCTTTATGGCTGGTTACCTTTTTGGTAAATTAAGCAGGTCAAGCTTTACATAAATTTCCATGTCCAATTTGGATTTAAATTTCTCATTTAGTTTATTAGCTGCTCTTAATGTCACTGGGCCACAATGCATTCATACGTTAATAACTAGATTTGCATACTTTCTGAAGGTAATATGAGTAGAGCTTCCTTGTGCAAAACTCGCCGCCACAATGCAGTTGATAAACCGTTTTGAGCAATGGTGTTTTAGTATTATTTATATACTATTATAGTATTTATTCATATTTTTTCTTTTCAGTTTCCATTTTAATACTTTTGTTATTTGCTTTTGTAATTTTTTATATTTCTATGTGGCTATCATTTCTTTTTATTTCAGTTTTAGTTTTAAAAATTTTCATGCTTTTACTTGTTTATTTCAGTTAGTTGCCAAAGCAACCTTTCTAAGTTTTTCATCTAATATTTATGTTTTATATTAGTTTGGCTTTATTTTAATGACCTAAAACAATTTTTAATAGTTTTAGTTTACAATAACAACGCTGGTTCTGAATGGTTGCTAGGCGGTCAAAAGTCCCCCAAGTCACTATGACATTCTTCTCCAAAGATAAGGCTTGATTCCCTTATTTTAAGTCTGTTGGAATTATTTGCTAATTTCATCATCTGCCAGGCAAAGTCCAATCCCTTAGAAAAGTAATGGCGCAGCTCTTCTAAATAAGATGCAAATAAGTCCCTAGCTAGTTATGCACGAAAGATTAATACCAGGGCTTTGAGGTTTGTTCCCTAAACCAAAGTATGTACAAGCTCCACTAATAATGATAATATTAATAAGAATAATATAACATTCAGTCATCGTCACCTACAACATGAAGAAAGTAACATTGCAAAGTTCTTATTAGTAATGATCATCCACTTGCTGCCCCCTCCCTGTTTATTCCAGCGCTCCGAGGTTCCATTACACACTGTCACACATTGTCGCTTAGACAGCATTGATTAATGCATAAAACCCCTGTGCAGCCAACTCTGTACAAGAGAAAATTGTTAAAAGGTTTAAGGCATTTAAACCTCATTGTCGTCCCGGAGCTACAAACAGGGTGTGCGGTTCTGCTATGTTAACTCTATTAGCTGTAGGTGAATGTAATCTCTGCCATTCACTCACTTTCTCTCTCTCTTTCATTGTCTGTCTTTCTCGCTCTCTCTTTCCTTCTCCATCTGCCCGGCGCATACACAGAGGGACCACACTGGCCCAATATGCATGCACACACAAACACAGCCTGCTCTCAACAACTCTGTAGAGGATGCGCTCATCCATCTGGAAAATACAGCCTTATTGAGGATGAAATGGGATTTTTAATTGGCTGAAGTTGCCATGCAGTGTGAAACTTTGCACGAGTCTTGCACGTTTACAATTATTAAGCATCCTCAGTCAAGCTCTGCCGATTTAACAGCCTTGCCTTCATGGAAAAGCTTCTTGCTCTGATTGGATAATAAACATAAGGCTTTAATTGTCCCTTCAACTAATCAGATTTAAATGGCTCTTCTCGTATCTTTTTGTGTGAATGAGATTGTTGAGATGAGTGTATTTGTCAGTTTAACAGGCTTCTCAACAGATGTAATGTGCTGCTCTGATGGACAGCGAATTCTCCATTGCCCCCGATCACCCACTCTGTGTTTCACAGGACTGATCCGATCCAGGGTTCGAGGGGCGGATGCTGCAGGAGCCGGGATCCTGACCTTTTTGGACAGTCACTGTGAGGTCAACAAAGATTGGCTGCCTCCACTGCTGCAGAGGGTCAAAGAGGTACAATTTTACACTCATTGTGGCTGTAAACTTTTGAGTATTTTTGTCTGGCTTCTGTGGAGTTCTCTGGCTTCCCTTTTCAGTTCATTTTCAATGGGAGAGAGTCAGCAGGCAGAATGGAGGGGGCACTGAATGCAGCACCGCTTGCCAAGCGCATGCACAAAAATACTGCCGCTTTGTTCTGTCTGACTGTTAGCAGCACTGTCATTTGACATATTTTAGCAGCAAAAATAAATATTTTGAAAAAAATATTTTTATTTGAAATATCTTGGTAGTGCCCAACATTTAACAGCACACGGCATAAAATAAAATGTTTCGTTTTTTTTGCATCAATACAATTTTTTTCACAATAAAATGGTGATTTATTCACAACCAGTCAGCATTTCGCTTTTATTGGATCAAAAAAACAACATGGAGGAGAATTTATTGTTAGTTTTTCTGAGCACTGTGACATTTTACTGAGAAATAAACACCATTTTAGTTATGTTAGATCACAGATGCCACTTATCGTGTGGTGTGTAAAATACCATTTAGTGTGAACACACTCAACTCAGAAGTGATTCAGAACAAAATTAATAATCACTTTTCTCTAAATGCATTTCATAAGCAGTTTGAAGCCCAGTTGTGCTGACACATCTCAAGTATTCTTTTCTTTCAGCATGACTGTAATGTGAGGCATGAGAGGGTTGAGCGATGAGGTCAGAGCGTCTGGTGTAATGATGTTGAATGAGTGTGTGTGCACAGATAATCCCAGCTCTCGCTGATTTTTCACCTCCTTTGTTGTGAAATCAAGCTGAACAGACAGAGAGTCAAGCCATTCACATACCCTTTCAAATCTCTTGTGCTCTTTTGTCTCAATTTGTAATATTTTCATTTTTCAGGACCCGACCTGTGTCGCCAGTCCTGTGATTGACATCATTAATATGGACACGTTTGCCTACGTCGCTGCTTCCTCAGATTTGCGTGGAGGTAAAAGCTGCAATTATAATTGCAGGACACTCCATTCAGTGTCCCACCACTGACATCAAGGGGCGTCGGTCATACTCCCCAATCAGCGGTGTCACCCAGAAACAAATCTAACAATTAGCTGTGATGAAAGGCCTGGCCTATCATCAGAAGTACACTTTAATTATCACCGTCACAACGGTGTATAATTATAACTTATAATAATTCAAGTTACAAGAAATTAGAGCAAAAAGATCTTCATTGATCTCTCTCTTTCTCCTGTCTCTCCCTCCATCTCTGTGGCAGGCTTCGACTGGAGTTTGCATTTTAAATGGGAGCAACTATCAGCTGAAAAGCGAGCCAAGAGAGCTGACCCTACAGAGCCCATTAAGTAGGTGAAGAGAAGGGTGATTTAAAAAAAAAAATATTCTGCTAAATGAGGACAGAGGTTTGCTCTAACACCTATTGGCCTTTTGTTTAGCTTGTTTTTTTGTGTGTTTGCTGTAAGTTCAAATTACTTTCCGAAAAAGGTTTAAAAACAACATGAAATGGCATTCACATGTAACTTCTGTAAAATGAAGTGAAACAGGATTTTTGTATCCATCAAGATTTGATTAAATTGTGAATTATATTTTATTCCTTTTATTAATGGTGTTTGTTAGCATCACTGTAACTGTTTTACATTTGGACTTAGGCCGTGTGTCCACCAAAGCGTTTTTAGAACGCCATGAGCGTAACGAGGCGTTGAGCCTCTATTTCACGCTCAAGTGCTGAGCGCTCTCCGTTTTTTACTGGTCGCCAAGAGTTGAAGAATGTTCAACTTTGAGTAAAACGCAGTGCTCATCACTGTCACTTTTCACCCAGCCGTCCAATCACAGTGGAGGAGGGGCGGGACAAATGCAAGACCAACCAACCGCCACATTCTGCTTGTACAACGTCAACAGATGACAACAAGCAGTATAATAACGGAACAAAATAATTTAAAACAAGAGCAAATACTTTACATTGTATCGACATTTTTATATAGAATCAATACAGAAAGAAACTATCTGTGAAATGAGATGGCTACTAGTAACACTTCCGCGGATATTCCGTATCATATCAAGCAAAGAGTCTCAACTGAAAAAAACACTGTACTGCCAAAATGCTCTCAAGCGCCCACAGCAAGGCGTTTTCAGCAGCGCGCCTAGCGTTTTCAGCTGGATAAAAACACTTTGGTGGACACGCGGTCTTAGGGTTAGCGGTTAGCCTTGATAGCAAAAAAAACAAAAAGTTGTTTCAGATGTGGAGAAATGCACTACATTTAGATTAAAACAAACAATCCAAAAATCTTCAAAATAGCATGCTGAAAATCATCCCTAGTTAGAGCAGGGGCATTTATTAGGAACGTATATAGGATTTGAATTTCATGTTGTCTTTGAAGGGAGAAAAGGGCATTTGAAGCATCGATTTCCACTGAGAAGTTCAGCCTGGTTGATCATTAAGAACTGAAGAATTATATCATAATTAAAATATTGAGTTGCTATAAAATGATTTAATTCATTATTTGTGATTGTTTAAACAAAGCAATATCAACCTTTAAATCCTGATTGTTTTTCCTTCTCCTCCTCAATTGACTCTCTCCTCTTGTTGTGGTGTAATTCACACTGTTCCTAGCGCTCTCAGAGGCTGTTGTAATGAAGGCTGTTAATAGCTCAGATAAGCAGGCAGTCAGGCTGAGAGAGGCTCAGATCCCGTCTGCTCCTGCGCGTGCTGTGCACCGGTGCAGCACGGTAGCCGGCCTGGGTCTCTCACAGCCTATCCGCCAACAGATGCAGAATAGATCGGTGATAACTGAGTGACTGAGATCTGTGTGTGTGTGTGTGTTTGTGTACATGTATATATAATTTTCTAATGTGTTACATTCACTGTCATTCAAAAGTTTTTGGTCGGTAAGATTTCTTTTCATGTTTTTGAAAGAATTGTTTTATGCTCACTGGGGCTAATTCATATTTAATATTTTATTAATTTAATAATGTATTCCTTTGATGGCAAAGCTGAATTTTTAACATCATTACTCCAGTCTTCAGTGTCACATGATCCTTCAGAAATAATTCGAATATGCTGATTTGGTGCTCAAGAAGCATTTCTTATTAGTATGTTGAAAACTGTTGTGCTGCTTTAAATATTTAAAATACTTTTGTTCCTTTTATGAATAGAAAACTTTTATTTGAAATATATATCTTTTGTAACATTATAAATGTCTTTACTATCACTTTAAATCAATTTAAAGTGTGCCTGCTGAATAAAAGTATTCATTTCTTATTCTTATTGACTCTTAACATTTGAATGCCAATGTATGTACAAGAAATGAATCCAAGCACAGCAGGGGTGTGCAGTTAGCATCCTGAGTTGGTTTGGTGACATGTTTTTCATGTTCTATGTTCTTCTATGAGCTTTATTAATGGTATTTTCTAAGGCATACTTAGGATAAATGTCTGTTCAAACTCGTAAATGGTCTTACACGTTTGCTATGGACACTTCCAGTCAGGCCACTTGTTGTGATCCGATTTAGGATTATTGCATGCTTTCAAGTCTGTCAGTAACGTAGGCATTTCATTTATTTGCACACCCCTACACAAGAAATGAATTTTATTGCGTTATTTAAAATTAATTTGCACTCTCATCTTTAAAACCCTTGACAGGTTTTTCCACTTTACACTCATACACTGTGCCCAATTGTTGAAGCTTTTGGACTTTGTTTCTGCCTACTAAAATGAGATGAGAATAGCTGTGTGAAAAGTAAATGAAAATGAAATGAAAGTACGTGAGTGGCTCTGAGGAGAGGCAGAGGAAACGATGTGTCCTACCACTTCACAATGAGAGATTATGGCTGATGCAATTCAAATGCTTCTGATAGAGCCACTTTCTCCAGTGTCCTTAGTGCTTGAAGGAGCTCTCTGGGTACAGTGATTTTGAAGGGCAAGCTGAGCTTCATCAGGAGAATGAGAAATGGGCCACACACCCCCACTTCAGTGACCTTTATCCTCTTTCCTTGTTCCAATACTCTTCACTCAAACCACATAAAAAAAAGCTTTCTTACATCAGTCCTGAGTGACAGAAGGATTTAAGCAGTCACCTGGATTGAAGTGTTTAATGTCAAGACTTAATGTTTCACTCTTTTTTTCACTTTTTCAACCCTCAGAACGCCCATCATCGCAGGAGGACTTTTTGTGATTGACAGATCCTGGTTCAATCGCTTGGGAAAATATGACACAGCCATGGACATCTGGGGAGGGGAGAACTTTGGTGAGTTATTACGATGCATGAGAGCACCTGTCTGATGGCACATAAACCTTCAATCACTTTTTTTCCTGATCGAGCCCTGGCAGAGAACTTAGTGTTGTTGTCTCATCACAGAGAGGAAATGGCACGCAAGGACAATGACAACCTAGAAATAGCTTCTCTTGTTCTCTGGAATCAATTTTCTCAAACCGTATCTACAGTAATTTGGTGCTTTTATTTAACTGCTAAGGGTTTTCTTTTCTTGACTTTGTAAAATCCTTAAGAGCAATGCACTGTGGGGAATTGGATGGTTCTCTGAGTTAACCCATCATTAACCATGCTTATACGGTATGACAGAATTCGACTGGAGCTGCAGCAGCGCTGGTTTTTTCAGTCTCAAGTATGCTACTGTGCTCATAATTGCAAATGAGCGTTGGACAGTGGCATATTTAGACAGGAGATTTCAGCCGTATGATCTAATTCTTGCCATGAGAGTGAGGCTGTATCCTGGAGGGCTAGTGTAAATCACATATACATGTCAAGTTATTTTTCTCTGCATGACATAATATGCATTTTCTGCTGTACATTTCTGCAATATACTGTGTCAGGTGAGCCATCTATTAATGTACACTACGTTTTTTTTTTTTTTTTTTTTAAAGGAATACATACTTTTATTCAGCAAGAATGCATTAAATTGATCAAAAGTGGAAATAAGGTTTTACTGTTTTATGTATTTTTGGTCAAATAAATACAACCTTGATGAGCACAATGGTGAGCAATCTCCCAAAATTTGAACAGTAGTGTATGCTCTCTAATGCTATAAGGTTTTTTTTTTTGTTTTTTTGTTTTACTAAAACACTGTGATTGGTGTTTATTGTATTGTGTTTGTAGAGATTTCTTTTAGAGTATGGATGTGTGGAGGAAGCCTGGAAATAATTCCCTGTAGCAGGGTCGGCCACGTATTCCGCAAGAAACATCCCTACATCTTCCCAGAGGGCAATGCCAATACATACATTAAGTAAGAGTCCTGAGAAGTGCACACACTTATATTAATTTCTCTCCAGCTGAGTTTTTAATAAAATATTCCGGCTGATAAAGGATGTGACTTTTTTTATCAACATTATAAGATTTTGTTTGTCCTTAGAGGTTGTTACCCTGTAAATTTGAATATGTTAATCTATTTTATTTTTATCTCTGTTGAATGTTTTCCTTTGGTATTTGATAATTTTTTTGTTTGTTTGTTTTTTTGCCAAAGATAGAGATAATACTCCAACTTCTGCCTGGAAGAAAATCTGCTGTGTAAAATTTGTTTGCTTTTATCACGTTTCGCCTCTGGGGAAAAACCTCAGCATGAAACCAAATGAAATATTAAGAGCATAGCACAACATTCTTTCTGAATCTGAATTGCTATGCAGTGAGCTCAGTCAACAAAATCTGTTTCCTCGTATAGTTCAGAGGCTCTAATGAATAATTGCTGAAGGCATTAGCTGGCTTTACTAGATACTCTTTAAAACCATGTCATTTTACATCTGTTAGCAAAGTTATCTGTTAGATAAGTAACAATCAGTTTGGTTATGTGTAGTTTTTAGTGCATAGTCTTCAATAAAATGTCTTGACGAACTGAGAGGTGCAATATATGGTCAGTTTTCATACAGAAACAAATCATTAATATTTATACAACACCTCCATACCTTCTGAATATCATTTATACAGCTGTTGGCCACAATCATGCCACACCTACCTACTATGGCCAAATCAGTGTAAGCTACTTTATTTATTGTTATATGTATTTATTACTGTTCTCAAATGGATTAATTGCAATTAATCACGTCTAACATAAAAGTTTGTGTTTAAATAATGTGTGTGTGTGTGTGTGTGTGTGTGTGTGTGTGTGTGTGTGTGTGTGTGTGTGTGTGTGTGTGTGTGTGTGTGTGTGTGTGTGTGTGTGTGTGTGTGGATATACACTGTACATATGCGTATGTGCATGCACATACATAAACACAAACTTTAATGCTAGATGGGATTATCTGTGATTAATCGGTTTGAGAGCACTAGTATTTATGCATTAATGTAAAATTTAATTATCAATTAAATAAAAGCAATACATAAATTGATTAAATAAAATGATCAACTACATAAAAGAAAAGAAAATTTTAAGTATCTTGATATTAAATTCACAGTAACTATATTACAGTTAGTGCTTTCTTGGAGTTCCTCTTAGTAAACCCCTTAATATTACACTTTGCTGTGGAATTCATCATGCTCTGCTTGTGCCATAGTCATGAATAAGAGCTCAATTTGTGCGACTTGTTGAAAAGAAGTGTGCTGTAGCAATTGGACTTTAATGTGTGAAAAGAAATCTCACTTACAGTGAGAGACATGAGCCATATCTAGGGATCAGAATGTTGAGAGAGGTCTGATCTTTTGACTTTCGTCAGTATGAACCACCCAGAACACCCTTGCAGCTGCATAGCAATGCGCTACAAAACACTCTGAATACCTTAGCAACTGCATAGCAATTACCTGACAAACACCCACAATACCCTGACATGTGACTGCAAGTTTTCCACTCAGATTTTTTTCAGAATCTATATTGTCTGTTCAATAACTGGCTCTACAGACAATATTTGTAGTAAATGTACTGATGAATTGGCAGGTCGTCATAATGATCTTCTTGAGATTGAAGTGCGTATTTTTGAGGAAAGTGTTTAGCACACTTCGGTGTTCACATTCAGTGCTCTTTGTTTCAGGAACACCAGAAGGACTGCTGAGGTTTGGATGGATGAGTTCAAACTGTTCTACTACTCAGCTCGACCGGCTGCTCGGGGGAAGTCCTATGGAGAGTGAGTGACTGATAGCATGTGTGTGTTTATGTGTGTATCTATAATGGGGAGGCATTAGGGGAAAGATTCATCTCTTATTCCGCTCATTCTCTTCCTCTCTTATCAGCATTCACGGCAGGCAGGAGCTCCGCAAGAGTCTCAAGTGCAAATCCTTCCAGTGGTATCTGGACAATGTCTATCCAGAGCTCAAGTGAGTCAGTGTGATGTGTGTATTTGAGTGTCTGCGGGTGGTGATTGATGATTGTAAAGTACCATGTTATTATTTAACATGGCAGTGTATGAACCCTCTGTGTCTAAAGCTGGTTTGTTGTAGGCTAGCTGCTGTCCATCTGCTCTCATCTGTCTCGAGGGAAAGACTTTCCACCCACTATGCTTTTTTTATCCTTAAAGACGATTGTTTTTTGTGTTGTGCTTACTAATTTGTCATATAAAAGTCGACAGAAGTCCAGCATACATCTTCAGAGAGGAGTTTTCACTAGTTATAATATTTGTATGAATCACTCACAATAAGATCTACCACATGCATTTACTAAATAGATGGGGTGAATATTTATTTTTCATTTGCTACACATTGCTCTCTAGGAGAAACAATGAATATATTTAAAGGATATAAAATGTGTGGGGGGTTTTCTCTATGGGGTATTTATTATCATTAGTATGATATTTCTTTCAATGAAATCCAGAGTTCCTGATGATTCTGATGCCAAGTCTGGTGTGATTCGGCAAAGACAGAACTGTCTAGAGACTCGAACAGTTACGGGACAGGATCTCCCAGTGCTCACACTCGCACCCTGCATCATCACCAAAGACGTACCAGCAGCCAACCAGGTACAAGACTCTCTGGCATAATATCAGAAGAAGCACGCTTGAAGCATTAATTGAGCAATCAATGTTGGTACTGCCATTGCTGGAGGAATTAGCGCTGTCTGCATTATCCTTTGGTAAGACATATAAAGTCAAATTTTAACCACTTAAACCATATCTTGCCTTTAAGCATTATGGTCACATATTCTACTGAACAGTTTGGTCAAGATCAGAAGAGGAGCAAAGATAGTGTTTATTTTTACTCTCACGCAACGCCAGGAATCGGTGACATCTCACACAGTTAGGCTGCGACTCTGAGATGCTAGATTACATTAAATGCTATGCAACCAGGGGCATGTTGAAAGGGCAGCTTTTATAGCGGGGTAATGGGATTTAATTCAGGTCACATTTGTGCACTGCTGTGTAATTATATTAAACAAAGAGGTGCCCTCTGGTCTCTGAGCAGCTAATCTGCCCTACTGTCACCCTTCATGGCTCTCTCACCTGCACATGAGCCTGGAAAAAAACACGGTTGTGAATTGAATCCACAAATGGCTATTCAATTCTTTGATTGATGCAGCAAAAAGGATACAGAACTGAATTTTGAATTTAAATCAATATTATTTAAGTGCAATAAAATTTTAATACATTTGCATAACTTCAATTTTGCCACCATGATTAATCATAAACAATGTACAGTATGGGGCATTTTAAAAGGAACAATACATTATTTTAATGGTAATCAATGTTTAATAATTAAACATATTTTATGTGTTATTATATTTAATAAATTACCTTTCATTTTTTGGACCATGATGGAAAAAGTCAAAGGGAGCCAATTAATACATTTATAATTTAGTTAAACCAAAGCCAGGAGCCATAAAGCCTTAAAATCTCATTCCTCTCAGTCTCTCTCTTGTTCCTCTGTGCATTTTTAAAAGTTTTTTCAGATGTTTATTCTCTAAATTATAAAGCCCAGAGAAGAGGGTAGTCAGTAGATTTGGTGACTGAAAACCACAAAAGTGATTTCAGAGCACTTAAGTGTGTTCATAACACCACAAGAGCATGTTTCCCCGCTGCCTGCTGCGTGTGACCTTGTTAAGCGTCTGTAAGACTCACCAGATGGGAAGCGGTTCATCAGCATGGCTCACAAAAGCACATTTTCACACTGCCCTCGTGCGTCATTCTCTCTACATGTCTCAGAACAGCAAATGAGGCCACCTTCTCAGAGGAGAGCAGAAAAGTGCTTGTTTTCTTCCAAGATCTATCTCTGTTTATCATTTAAGTGGAGCTGATTAGAACAGACATCTTTAAATTAACATATCTGGGAATGCTATAGCTTGTTTCCTAATCTAGTTTTCTAATAAAACCTGCCATTGTATACTATGAATATTGTTGGCTCTATGTTACAAATTGCTTATTTTCCTCCAGTGTTGAATCGATTTAGATCAGTGTCTGCTAAATGCATGGATGTAAATGCAAACCTATGAAAGATGGATTGTGAAGTAAACCCATGGCATTACCGTTAAGAATAGTAAATTACAAATTAGGATACTTGCTTTAAAAACATTGAAAAACATGGAAGATCTTTTCTGTTTACAGCAATAACATGCAATCTATTGAAATCTGCAATTCTCTTGAAAGAAAATTGCTATTGCTTTTTCATTTCATTATATGTTGCTTCAGCATCAGAAAAGCCTGTGTTCTTTCCTGCACAGGAGTGGATCTACACCCACGGACAGCAAATCCGCCAACAGCAGCACTGTCTGTCTGTCTCCACCACTTTCCCTGCCTCCCAGATCCTGCTTGTGTCATGCAACATCAGCGACGGCAAGCAGGTACCTCCACTGCAGTCACTCCAGACGAGAGCACAGGAGAAATCTGTGACAGACCATAAATCAGGCCGCACTTAGAAAGCTCCAGGAGGAACCCACTGACATCAGCTCTATGAGTATCAGTCCCAGCATTAGACAGCCCCTCAGGAGAGGCTTTACTCTCAGGCCGATGTCAGCGTTTCCACATGTCACATTTGTCATGTCAGTGACTGGGACATGCAGCATACTGTAGCATCAGAAAACATCCGATTTGTTTGTTGTGCAGGGAGGCGTACTATAAGTAGATAGATATGTGTAAAGTGTGAATGCACACTATACATTTTAATGCATGATATCGTATACTGTCCGTAGCGAATGTGTACTTATGCATGCGTTTATGTCTCCTGTGTTAATGCAGCGTTGGCAGAAATCTGGCACTCACCTGGAGCACCTGGTGTCTCGTTTCTGCGTGGACAGCGAGATGGCTCTGGACGGCATTGAGAGCAGTAAAATGCTGGTGATCAGCCCATGCGAACTGTCAGCGCACACACAGAGATGGGAGATGCCTTTCTCGTGATCCTTCCTCCTTGGCCTCTCCTCACCTTTCAGAGCTCAGCTGGAGTCCAAGATGGATAGAGAGGCAGAGAGAGCGAGTGTGTACCTCCAGGAGGGGCTACATCTGTGTCCTGCTGTTCTGCTATGTCCACTCCCTTTGTCTCTTCAGCACACCCCAGGTATGCTGGGATTGCAGAATTACTGAAATGACCTCATAACTGTTGCTATATTAATGCTACACTCTACATTAAAGGGTACATAACACACACGGTTTCTGCCAATCTCATCGTGAGTACCTATAGAGTATTGCATCCTTCATATCTCCAAAGAGTCTTTAGTTTTATCATATTTAAAAAAGACAAATGCGCTGTACCGATTCTTTCCGAAAACTTGTGGAGGCATGCAGTGGGCGGAGCTAAAGAGTCACGAGCACACACACACAATACATCATGGCATTATCCCTGGATAACATTCGATCCACTATACGTTCGTGTTGTTTACATTATATGCACTTACACGCCGATTGCCAACAAAACACAGACATTTGATGCAGTTTCACTCACCGCCTGCGGTTTCGACTCATGACCGGGAACACACTTACAGAACTCCGTTGCTGCTCCGGAAAAACAAACTGCATCCTCTGTTTCCTTAACACCGAGTTATTTGGGAAGCTGAACAAGGTTATCTTTCCCTCACAACCAGAAACACACTTCTTTAGTGACATTGTTGATTTCGTGGTCTAAAAACAAAATGACAGCGCTGCTGACGGCTTCCTTAACCTGAACGAAGCTCATTGATGACCATGCTTTTGCTGTCGCTCTGGTTGATGTGTGGACACTCATTCGGGAGTGCCCATACAAGGAATTCCGCCCTTTATGACATCATACAGGGCCATACTCGGAAAAAAAAAACTTTCTGAAATTTGTTTGAATCCTGAAGGAGCGTATTTGGCCCAGAAATTCTGTCATACGTCCAACTAATTTTTTTTTAATTTTGGCCATGTTTAGCATGAGAATCCAACTCTTTATCAGTGTAAATAAGTCAGAAATAGCATTAGACCCCCCTTTAATTGTTTGTCTGACAAAAAAACAAATGCTGTTTTATGCGTTAACTAAATGTTAACTCTTAAGCAAAACCAATTTGAATGAGCTTTAGAGATAATCATGAAAATACTTAATGGTGAAGTGTGTAATTTTCTTCTATCACAGTATAATATGCAAAATCAACTATAAGCAAGCTGCTTGTTGGCTGATTCCCCTAAAGACACTGTAAATATCAAAACATTGCTTGTTTATTTGAGTATCCCGACTAGGCCTGTGTTTCCCAAAAGCATTGTAAACCTTAAGTAGACTTTAGAAATCATTGATACTAATGGTCAGCTTAGGCTCACAATGCTTTGGGGTGCCATTGTTATAGTTAACTAAAATATATTGGTTTTGTTCATTGAAATAAAGCAGAATTAAATAATTAAACAAACAAACAAATAGAAATGTTGTCTTTGCAACTAACTGAAATAAAACAGTTGAAGTACTAACATTGGTACAACTAAAAATAAATATAAAAAATGACATAAGCACATAACAAAATTAAACAAAAATTAAATTGAAAATATAAAAATATAAGTGTATTCAAAATATTAATAAATTAATTACTATAATTACGCTGCTTCTGGGAAAGCAGCCCACGATGACATAGCAACAGTGGCTCAACCAATGGTGTGAGATTGGGGCGGGACTATAATTTTTTTCCAACCAATGGGTGCAGTGTTCAGAATACTTGTTTAAATACAATTAATATCATTTTTTTTTATTGTCATAATTATGTTTAGTGGCAAAGAAATTACACATCTCACCTTTAATCACCATAATCTATGATCTTACATTCAGTTGGCTGAGACTCCTCCTCTTCCAAAACGTCAACGTTGTGCTTGGCTTGCAGGGTTGTTGTTGTTTTTTTTAATTAAAAGTGGTGTTTTTTGCTGTGTTTGTCCTCCTGACAGTCTTGCAGTGTAGACAGCTTTGTTGATTATAATGGGGTTGGCCTAGTTTTGTTGCTTTGCGTTGTGCCACACGCTTGCAGTGTAGACACTTTTTCTCATACAATGGGCAAGCCTGCTTGACTGCATTATGGGGAAGGGAGACAAAAGTTTAAAAAGTTAGGTATTGATATATTATACATTCAAGAAGTATCACATAACTTTACTCAGTACATCCAAAGCGTAATCTTGATATGTAATTGATTTGTAATTTCCCCAATTATTACAAATTCTTTTTTGGTATAAATACAATCTTAAGTTGTAAAAAATGCATTTATAAATGAACGTATAAAATGTGTATCTTATAAATTAAAATGTATTTAATTTATGAGTTAATTTAGAATTTAAATGAAGTCAGCACAAGATTAAAAAGCCTTAAAAACCTTTGGATACTACCTAATAAGGGTGTAACGATATATATTGTTAAACGATATATCACAATAAAAATGTTACGATATGTATCGTTGATGGAAACGATATGATTCGCGAAATAGAGTTGTTTTATCCAAGGCTCAACTTGCTGCAGTAGGCCTATTTATAAGCTATAATTCACCCAAACACAAATTTACAAATGTAGGTTACCACAAATGTAAAATCTGTCATCATGTACTCACCATCATGTAGTTTTTCGTTTAACTTCCAAAAACAAATTAAGATATTCTTTATGAAACCGGAGGGATTTCTGTCCCTCCATTTAAAGTCATTCCTCTCAAACTTAAAAGATCCAATTAATGTCATAAAGGCATTGTAAAACAACTAATCGAGTCAAATCCAAATACAAGTCTTCTGAAGAGACACGAACTATGGTTTATGATGAACAGATTTACAACAACACGCATACTGTAGTAAACACGGACGTTCAAATGATTGCGTGACGCGCGAAAACAACATGAGAGTAAATGCAGAATTACATTTCTTGGATGAGCTAAACATTTACAGTTTGAGAATAGTCATTTTGATAATACACTAATAATATTATTATTTTAATAATAATAAAAAAGTAAAAATAAAAAAACCCTCTTCTTTATTTTGGCTTAAAATATCGAGATAAATATCGTATCGCAAGTTTAGTATCACGATTCATATTGAATCGTGACATGAGTGTATCGTTACACCCCTACTACCTAATCAGATTTGGACACTCAATTTCATAAATTAATGAACCTCATAATAAAGTTGAACATACATACATAGTAACCGGTCTAGCCTACCCAGTCTCCCTGTACAGAATGTTCCTTGGCTGATCTTCTCTTTTGTCTTTCTTTCAAGGTTCCCCAGAGTGTCAATCATACTGATGCTCTCCAGAACAGAGTTTGGCAGCTGGACACACACAAACTTGCGGGGCACTCACCGAGTGCGATACATGCTCACACTGGAGAACAACGCACAACCTTTTTATTTCTGTTTCGCTTGAATTTACCCCAGTACGAAGCACTTGTGAGATATCTGCTAGCACATTGATATACAATAAATACCCTATTTTTTATTAATGGCCTACTGCTTGCATTTATTCCTGCTTGATCGTGTAAGCAAAGCGTGATCCAAGTGTATTTAAGGTAGTTGCTAACATGATCATCGAAAATAGACAAATCCCAAAAGGATTGCAGAGGCAGCCTTCTTCAATTAGCACGTCAGCACAGCCTCATTAGTCCATAATGTAATGGCATAGCTGTTGCATGCAGTTGCAGAGAGCAAACTTCTGTTCTGCAAGCAAATGAGCTCAAGATGGGAAAGAGTGGTTTGTTCTCACAAGCTCTGCATTCACTGCTGGCAAGTGGAGAACTGAGACTGTTTGCCTAGAGGATCTAAATAAAGCACAGCCACATCGCCACACATGCCCAGGCGACAGGACAGGGAGGATCCAATTACCACTTCCTCAGTCTGTCCTCCTCTTCTCATTAGAAGACTGAGCTCCGCAGGAGCTGGGAGAATACTGAGACTCAGACGTGGCACAGCTCAAATGCCCTCATCACTTGCTGTAGTCTAGTCTAACCCAGCAATTACATCCAATTAGGTTCTGCTGTTTTCTTACCTACAGCTTCCTGATGCTGCACTGATTTCACCACAGGTCACCATCGGCTTTGCAGAGTTGGAGCCCAAAAGCTTTAAAGAATCGACCATTGAGTCGTTAAAGGTTTCCTGATTTGCTAAACGTGTGCACTGAATAGTATGCATGAGTCTCCACATGCCTACTTTATTTCAGTAAGAATGAGTCATTATGAGGGTAGATCGAGATGAGAGGGGTGAGAGCAGAGAGTTTTGTCTCAGACATGTTATCTAATGATATGTGTAGGAGAGCTGCGCTAGTCAATACAGTCTATTTTTAGGGAATCTCGGAATCCTGGTGGTTAAGAATATGTCAAAACAGAAGAGCTTCTTTATGATTAAAATCGTTATATCAGAGATCTTTCTTTCACCTACAAATTGCAGCACTGTAAATGTGGCATTTTAAAGCTTAATTGTGTCATTTTCTCAATGTTAAAATACTTTTTAGCACAGCTTAATGTGCAGAGACAATTATAAGACTTTTATGCGTTGATTTCTCTGTAATAAGTAATCACTGTGGCTCTATGGTGGCCATATATGGTGGCTTTTTTTTGGCCATCACAACCACAACAACATTGGCTCAACCAGTAGAATCCCATTCACAAAATGTCTCCTAAATTGTTAAAGTCAGACCTGTGTGCTAGGAGGTTGTTGATAGTGTATGCTTTTGTTGAAGCCATCAGCCTGCATTATTTTTTTGTTTGTTTGAAATATTAAATAATCATGGTATTTTATGCTAGTTTTTTTTCCCTCATCAAAGCCATTACATACAGTCTTGCACCTTTATCGTTTTATCTCATTTACAAAAATCAGATTCATTGATTAATCTCGTGGCTGGTTGGTTTGGTTCATGGTTTATAATCGTTAACAAAGATGTTTTAAAAACCCCAATGGGAAAAATACTTCCGGAACCAAGGGTGAGTTCATGTTGTACATGCGCAGTACAATTGATGTGACTCTTCTGACTTTCTTGCGCATGCGCTGTTGTATGCCTCAAGGCGTCGTGACTGACGTCTCGTGACTAAACAAAGGGCGCCAATGTGAGTGTGCACCAGACATCATTTAAAAAAACGCCTCGGGTTCACGTTTTTTTGGTTTGACACGCTGCGTTAAAAACTGGCCGACCAATAAGATTGGCACTTTTGTTCACTTGCCTGGAGCTGCTGAAGTTACCGTAAAACACGACTTCTTGGTGGCGCTCAAGCACAAAACAGTCTTGCCGAACACACATTGATACCTTAAGGATAGTTTATACTTTCGTCTGGCTCCGCAGTGCGAGCCTCAGCTGACTGCGCGCGTCTCGTCCCTTTGGGGAGGTGTTTATACTCGACTCTCTCGCCGTTGTACGATTCTTTGAAACAACAGAGGGCAACTCTGAGTTATTATTCTATAAACCATCAGGAAACAGCAGCGACAAGTAGTAAACGTGACAACTTTACCAAAACCACACTACAAAATAATGTTATAAAACCCAGTTAGAACAAAGTATATGGATAGGAGAGCATATATACAACTAAATTAACTATCTCTTAAACATTTTCTTAACATTTTTTATTAAACATGGACCTTTATTTTCATTAAAGGAGCTTATTTCTGCTTTTGTAGGCATTTTGTAAATATAAGCAACTAATTTAGAAATGCAAACCGGATTCCGGTGTGATGAGACGTCATGCTCGGCCAGATTCGCCTCAAACTCGTGCATCTTCGGATGCGGAGCCACGCAGAAAATTACAAAATTTGAAATGGGGTCTCGCGCTCTCAGCGCACATGACCGCCAACTCCGCGATAACGTAATTTTTGCCGTGCGCACCTTCGCGCTCGTGCGGACGCGTCGGGTATAAACCAAGCTTAAGAAGAAGACGACGAAGAGGAAGTAAGTAGACGAAGAAGAGGCAAGATGAATGTAGGGCTGCTGGTCTCTTTGGTGTCTGAACACAAAGAAATGTATGACAAACGCCACAGTGACTATAAAAATCTTGATAAGAGGGAGTTATGGAGAGGAATTGCAGATCAAATAGGATTCGATGGTGAGTTTCCATCGAATCCTATTTGATCTCCATTCAAATCAAATCCGCCATCTACTGTCAGGGAGTGAATTTGCACGTTCACTCGGCGCATCGCCAGTGAAAATCATTCGGACACAAAGATGCATCGGAAAACGCTGGCGATAAGCACGCGCGATACTCATACCGTGTGCACGAGGCTTAAGGGTGAGCAGGGCTCTATGTTTATCGTCCAATGACAAATGGAAGGAGTGTTCAGGAAATTGTATATTAAATGGAATGGTTCAAATTGAAGCTGTTGTGAAATTTGCATGGGGAATTCTTAAAGATCACATAGATTCAAATTGAAAGGATGAACCCACATGATTAAATCAACCAATGACAACATGACAAGAAACTAGGGAAGCACATGACACGACCACATGAGGGCACAATGGAATCACATGACAACAGGAAACATGACATTGAACATAGCAAAACAAGAAGTGTAGAGCCCGTTGAAGCTGCATTGAAACTGCAATTTGGACCCTCAACCTGTTGGTTACCGTTGAAGTCCACTATATGGAGAAAAATCCTGGAAAGTTTTCCTCAAAAACCTTCATTTCTTTTCGACTGAAGAAAGAAAGAAAGACATGAGAATCTTGGATGAGGTGGGGGTGAGTAAATTATCAGGAAATTTTAATTCTGAAGTGAACTAAACCTTTTAATGCAACACACTGTAGTGACTATAACCTCAATAGACAGTATTAATATGTAATATAGTTGCATTGTTCACCTTGTTGCCAATAGTCAATTCTTTTGTATATTGTAGTGGACTATTTTTTCTTAGCGGAAGCTTTAAAATTAAGCTTAAATTATTTTCATGACCGAGAGAGGAAACACTGCATCACCGAGGGCTGGAAACTGCAACTCTGCATTAGCCTGATAAAGACAAATTCAGTGTTTCTCTGATGCTAACTAGAGAGAGCAGCCCCTGCCACGACCTTGAACATCATTCAACCAAGGTGGATTAACTTCCACTGTATCGAAGGAAATAAGGGGCTAAAGTCCAGATAGAGAAACATATTAACCAGCTTTATTGTGTCTCAGTGGACAACAATTACTCCAGCCTTGGCATTGCATGAAAATTAAATGTAATCACTGAATAACAGCAGCAGGTGTTTCATTCCTCTTGTAAGTTCATGCAATCGACAAAAGCTTTTGTCTCCATGTGCATCCCTCCGTCTCTCTGTCTCAGAGAGATTTTCCTGTCTTCAAGACACATGGTGTGCAGGGTCATCATTATCAAGCTCTCAGAATGGTTATCAAGGGTCCACTAGCAAGCTGCCACAGCGGGTTATCGCAGCCAGTGACCAAATAACTCAGACCTACAGCCCTAACACAGCAGAGTGCTTCACAATATAAAGAACATAAAACCAGGAGGAATGATGAAAGAGCATGCTTTTTGATTAACAAGAAAGGAAGAAAAGAATAAAAGAAGTTTAAAATATTGATTGTTTGTATTTACCAAGAAAACATGCTTTTAGCATTGTCAGGCTTTACAGGGTTAAACATACCTCTCTGCACCAATCAGATCAATCTAATCATTATTGCAAACAGATTAATTGGTGTGGGAGAAGAGCATAAAGCTCAGGCTGCATCTGAATATGCTTACTTTCCAACAAGTAGGCTATGTGAAAAACAGTATGTAATAGAGTAGTATGTCCAAATTCACAGTATTCATAAAACAGTATGCAAAAAGTAGTACTCGGATGACTTACTACTACCAGTGAGATTTTGATTTTGAGATTTTGAATTGTGAAGGGCAGTGAAGCTGTAAGCAGGGCTCTCAAGTGTCACGCATTGAGCGTGGCAGTCACTCATTTCGGCCTTTTGTAACGCACTCCCGCCACACATTGTATTTCTCACGCAGAAAAACTATTTATCATTTATTTAATATGTCACAGCGCCCAAAATGTATCTGGCGCGCCGCTCATGGAACCGGGCAGGAAAGCGCGTCTCCCCTGGAGCCTGCCACTTATCAGCCAATCAAAAAAAAAGAGGATGCACAATAGCCAATCAGAAAATAGCACTACTGTATCTGGGTAAGATTTAATGCAACAACCGATGAAAAAAACATCCTGGAATTGTTCACCATCATCCTCACTCACAGAGGAAACCACTGGAGCTCATCACAAGTCATGATCTCCTGTTTTAATGTTACAACAAATTGACACAAAGGGCCCTATTTTAACGATCTGAAACGCAAGTGTCAAAGCACAAAGCGCAAGTAACTTTGTGGGCGGGTCTCGGCGCTGTTGCAATTTTCCCGGCGGGATAAATGGCTCTTGCGCCCGGCGCAAATCTAAAATGGGTTGGTCTGAAGTAGCTTCATTATTCATAGGTGTGGTTTGGGCGTAACGTGAATAAACCAATCAGAGCGTCATCCAACATTCCCTTTAAAAGCAGGTGCGCAAGTTCCATTATGGATTGCTATTATTATGGCGTATTTACCAGGCGCACGCCAGGAGCGGTTCACAGCCGAGGAGACTGATGTTCTTGTAAGAGCAGTGAAAGACAGAGAAGTTGTGTTGTATGGGGATGGGAGAAACCCACCCAAAATAGCGTCGGTTAAATGAATAATTAGCCTGAATAATTTGTAAGCTAGATTTATGCCTATTTTTTCACATCTTCGTGGCACACCACAATGATTTCCGTCATCTCATGTGTTAATGTTTTTTTTAGTGTAACAATTTATGATTTGCAAAAATAACTGTTGCATCTGTGTAGATTACATGAGCAAAGTGTATGCGCGTTGTGCACGCTATGGTCAAGCATGCGCCCTTAAAATAGCATAATGAACAACGCGCAACGCGCCACTGACTTTAGACTAGGTTTTTTCTGGTCAGTGGCGCAATTGTTTAATGGAACAGCAAAATAGCACCAGGGATTGTTTGCGCCGGAATACGCCTCCTTTTTTGCGCTGAACCGCCCAGGGAGCGCAAATTCATTCACTAGTTTAGCGACGTGCTTCTGTGGAGGGAAAAGCGACGAATGACACATGCGTCGGTGTACAAAGTAAATTGCGCTGGGTGCAAGATAGGGCCCAAAGTCACAAACAATGAAAATTTGACTGCTGCTAGAGAATGTTTCCCAGATAATCAGCATCAGTTTTTCATGAGTGTCTACTTAGCCAACAGTTTTACAGCCTGTTCACTGACAACACCTGATCAGAACAAGTCTACATTGTGTAAAAAAAAAAAAACTTAAAAGTTTAAGGCAACCAGCTGCAGAACATTTTTGAGTTTTCTCAACTAGGGTCAATAGTTGTACAAACTTTTTTCATGTTAAATAGTTGAATAAACTTTAAAAGCTGAATTCCCAGGGAACGCAAGAACTGACCAAATGTAAAATGTGTAGGCCTACCTTGAAGACAATGTAAGTCGCTTTGGATAAAAGCGTCTGCCGAATGCATAAATGTAAATGTAATTTGTCATACAAAACATAAGTTGGATTTTTTACAGTGTAGGCCTATAATAAGCTACATACAATATTGCTTCAGAATAAATTATATTTACAACACACAAAAAATGTATATATTATTTTTTTCTGGACAAGCAAATGCTTTACTCGGCCAAGCGAGTGGACAAGCACGAAGGACAAGCACGTGAACAGGCTTAATATCGAGCCCTGACAGTAAGTCCTCTCATATTTGCTGGGGAATACATGTGTCCAGGCAGTTGGTAGGTTAGCCAACAGTTTGACCAGAGTATGTGAATTTCAGCAGCTAATTCTGACAATTGATTTAGTTCTGATTTAGAAGAAAAGAAAAAGGAAAGAAAAGGAAAGAAAAAACGACATATTCCAAATTATGAAATATTAATTTGCCATTTGCCTCCTCTCTGACATCTTTGAAATAGACACATGCAATAATGAATAGCCTACTATGCATTGTCTGAATAAAATATAATGAAATAGCCTAGGCCAAATGTTTTCACATTTCTCTCTCTCTCTCTCTCTCTCTCACACACACACACACACACACACACACGCTAAGAAATGCTGAATTAAATGTTTTTATTTGTACAAATTGTCATTTTTCAGATCAGAACCCCGTCCCCACCCAAACCCCTGCCGCCGTCGCCAAAATGTCACTCTGAACTCAGTTGAAAACTTGAGAGCCCTGTGTAAGTCACTATGCAAAACGAGGATAATCCACACAGGAGTACTCTGGAGAACATGAAACAGAGGTACAATTGCAAGAACTGAATCAACTGAGGGCTAGAAATATGAGGAACTGAACAAGAGACAGGTGAAACTAATCAACGAAATCTTAGGTAACCATAGAAACAAACAATCACTGGGAACACAGGCACACACAAGCAGAACAAAACCAAACCAAAAAGGCCCCTGTCCACACTGGTTAGGTGTATACATACAAAATTTGTATCGGATCAGCGTTTCGTCCAGACGGATCCAGCGTTTTAGGAGCCTGAAACCAGTATTTTTTTTAAAACCGGGTCCTAGAGTGGATAGGGGAGAGCGGGGCACAACCTAATGCTTTTTGATTTTCTCAGTTTGTGTAAATCCACTTGGGGTTCAGAGTATTTATTTTTTCCCACATTAATTGCACACATGTCTAGTACAATTATTTGGTTTTGTTTCATTAATACAGTGTATACTTTTTTCTTGATTTACCCCGATAGAATGGAACTGAAATGTGACAACATGCCCCATAGGTGGGGTACATTGTAACATGTGGTAGAGCACATTGTAACATGACCAAATGACAGCTTAAAATGTTATCTGATATAATCCAAAAATATCCAAGACAAACTAAAATATTTTGTCAACAAAATATAATTATTAACTTTTTAAAATAAAATAATGGCACTTTTTGATCATTAAAAATATACACATTTTTGAGTTTGACAACAAACACATCGCTAAATACAGCTATACAGCATAGTTCAAAACATAATAATAATTAATAATTTCTGAACATTGACTCTCAGTCATTATTCACCCTTTTCTCATGGTTTCTCAAAAGAATTCATAATAGTATAGAATATAATGGCATATTTCTAATAGGGGCTCATTGTAACGCAGTGTTACAACGCACCCCAGCTGCACAACTGGGATTGAAATCGCGGCTTGTGCGGGTTGGTTAGATCAGCATTAAAGAACGATCTCAACTGTTAAATAACAAGTATAAGATTAAAATAATATCGGATTTGTCTTGTTTTAAATAAACACAAAAAACAGATATGAAAACTAAACTTAAGTAAGAAATTTACTTTTGCTATGGTTAAATATACGTTTTGAGTCGGTTTCAGTGGTTTCGTGTGTTTGCTGATATTTCTTGAGATGAGGGGAAAAAAAGATTGGATAAGGAAAGCTCTGGCTTCGTGTGGATGTGGCCTAAGGGGCCGTTTATACAACACTGTTTTCATCGAAAAACTGAAAATTTCTTATGCGTTTTGGCCATTCGTTTTCCCGACAATCGCGCTTTGAAGGCCGGAAAATGCAAACTTTTTGAAAACAATACCGTTATTGTCTCTGTGTAAACTTCAAGAACATGAATGTGTGAAAATGGGGATGCCATGTGCATGCATATTACGCGTCCAGTCTATAGTTTTCTTAACAAAGTAACAGTGTTTTCACAAAAGAGAGTATGCGATTTCAGACCCAGACCCTGTTCTGGGTTTTGTGAATTAGATTTTTTTTTTGTGAAGGCTTTTCTCACATCTTGATTTCTTAATTATTTGCTATTTCTTTTTCTTCCATGCAGTAAACTTAGGTTGGCAGTATAATTATTATTTTTTATCTGTGGCCGCAGTACTTCAGGCAGAAAATTGATCCCATAGTTCTGGGACTAATAGTTCAATATTGATAAAAGGAAAATCATTTCCAAAGTCATCTGTATTTAGGAGTAAACACTGGGATGATCTAGCTTGTCATTCACAAATAGAAGCCGGGCTGAGACCCTTACAGTCTGTATGCCCTCCGTCAGTCATAAAGGGAAAGAGAGAGTGAAAAGATCCCCGGCAATAGAGCATGTAAACACTCACGAAGACGTCTACAGCTTCTGGCCACATAGCCATTTTAAATTCCACTAAAGTAATTGTTGGCTATTTGCAAAATCATCACAACTGTGCTTCTTAAGTAAATACAATTTGAACACCATTTACATTATTTGAAAGAGCTTCTCCATATAAGGGGCATCCATAATAAATAATGATTTGAGAGAAGATTATTTCATAATTTTATCTGTATATAATGTGCCTTGAGTAAAAAAGTCCATTATATTGTAGGAAAAAAATCACAAGATATATACACTCACCTAAAGGATTATTAGGAACACCACACTAATACTGTGTTTGATCCCCATTCGCCATCAGAACTGCCTTAATTCTACGTGGCATTGATTCAACAAGGTGCTGAAAGCTTTCTTTAGAAATGTTGGCCCATATTGATAGGATAGCATCTTGCAGTTGATGGAGATTTGTGGGATGCACATCCAGGGCACGAAGCTCCCGTTCCACCACATCCCAAAGATGCTCTATTGGGTTGAGATCTGGTGACTGTGGGGGCCATTTTAGTACAGTGAACTCATTGTCACGTTCAAGAAACCAATTTGAAATGATTCGACCTTTGTGACATGGTGCATTATCCTGCTGGAAGTAGCCATCAGAGGATGGGTACATGGTGGTCATAAAGGGATGGACATGGTCAGAAACAATGCTCAGGTAGGCCGTGGCATTTAAACGATGCCCAATTGGCACTAAGGGGCCTAAAGTGTGCCAAAAAAACATCCCCCACACCATTACACCACCACCACCAGCCTGGACAGTGGTAACAAGGCATGATGGATCCATGTTCTCATTCTGTTTACACCAAATTCTGACTCTACAGAAATCGAGACTCATCAGACCAGGCAACATTTTTCCAGTCTTCAACTGTCCAATTTTGGTGAGCTCGTGCAAATTGTAGCCTCTTTTTCCTATTTGTAGTGGAGATGAGTGGTACCCGGTGGGGTCTTCTGCTGTTGTAGCCCATCCGCCTCAAGGTTGTGCGTGTTGTGGCTTCACCAAATGCTTTGCTGCTTTGCTGAGTGGTTATTACAGTCAAAGTTGCTCTTCTATCAGCTTGAATCAGTCGGCCCATTCTCCTCTGACCTCTAGCATCAACAAGGCATTTTCGCCCACAGGACTGCCGCATACTGGATGTTTTTCCCTTTTCACACCATTCTTTGTAAACCCTAGAAATGGCTGTGCGTGAAAATCCCAGTAACTGAGCAGATTGTGAAATACTCAGACCGGCCCATCTGGCACCAACAACCATGCCACACTCAAAATTGCTTAAATCACCTTTCTTTCCCATTCTGACATTCAGTTTGGAGTTCAGGAGATTGTCTTGACCAGGACCACACCCCTAAATGCATTGAAGCAACTGCCATGTGATTGGTTGATTAGATAATTGCATTAATGAGAAATTGAACAGGTGTTCCTAATAATCCCTTTGATGAGTGTATATATGATATAGGAGAATATGTGCTTATATTGGAGGAGAAAAAAAACAACTACATTTTATTTTACTCATTTTATTCATGTTAATATCAGTTGTCACTTTATGTTTCCCAATAATGTGTCTTAGTAAGATGATATTTAAATGTTTAGTTTTATGATCAAATCTGTTTATATTATTGGGGAAAACATATAATGCAATGCAATACAATGATTATTGAGAGATGTATAAACTTTCCTCAAAAGCCTGATGATACTCACATTTTAACACAATTATTTCTAAGTGATGTATGGATAATCAGGTAAGCCCCAGTTGCTTCAGGCCCATAATTGTTCATCTTGAAACATTACTAACAATATAAAAGTTATTCTCATGTTTACTTAATAAACAGTCAGTAAAGGCTTATAGGAAAAAGACACATTGCACCACGACCTGAAGGTGGGCATTTTTAAAACGCTTGATTTGTCTTTCCAGAATCCCTTCTTTGTTTTAGCCAGTGAACAGTTTCTATTATAAAGTCTCCCCTGCCAACACCATCAACGCAGGGCTCCGTGCACTTGAGGGGGAGGACGCAAAAGATTCTCCTATGGGTTTGTGTACCCCACTGACTCCAAAATGCTAGTCGCTCAAAAGGTCAACAATGGAGGATCCACGGTTCCACTTGTGCTCCAGCTCTGTTCAGCATCGCCCGCACCCACATCTCCCATCAGTCCACATCGTTTAAAAGATCAGGAACAGTGGGGCCATTATCGATTTTCTCTGTTAATGCTGAGTTCATGTCTAGGAGTTTGGCAGTGCTTGTTATGTGCTGGCTCCTTTGTCAACTGCATAACCCCGCTGATATTTCTCTCTGATATTGGATGGAGGACGATGAAATTGCTCTGCCAGAGACAAAGGTCAAGGAAATTACTGCTGCAAGAAAATGTGAGATCCTGCCAAAAAGACTAAGATGAGCGGGGATGAATTGCTGTCAGAAAATGAAGAATTGAGGATTTGGCAGTAATTTCTCTGCCTTTGTTCTTCGCCCCTTCTTGCTGATCCCTCCGCTTGTAAGCGTGTATGTTTTCCCCTCATTGATTTTGCCTCAAACTGTCAGTCACTCCTGGGGTTGACAATTATCTAGTTTAACCAAAATAATAGTATTTTCCTCCATTATTTTTTCACTCACATGTTGTTCAAAAACCAAAATGCGATATTTTAAAGGGGTCATGAAGTGCATTGTTTTATTGTTTTATAATGTTTCCTGTGGAGCACATATAAAGTTAGTATGATTTTTACATCAAAAGTCATCATTTAGAAATAAAAGATTCAAAGATTCAGTGATTCTAACAGGAGTTTTGGCAAGTCTAGAATTATTTTTTGCAAAGGGAGCGTTCTTTGATCGGTTTCTATATAGAATTTAATCACAGTTTAAATAACAGATTATTTTCATCCTACTAAGAGAAACAGTTGACCACTTATAGTCACTGGTTTGATTTACTGGCACATAGACAAAGAACATCTGACTGTACATGAATCATTGTATATCAGAAATCACTGATGCCAGTGATTGCCAAAGAATCCACAGTTAAATGTACAAATAAATAAGGCTCAACCGAGACATTCACATTGTTGAAAATAAATCAAATAACCACATTCCTAGTATTAAGATCCTTTGGAAGGTAATGTTATTGTACTCCATCCTGTATCGCTCTTCTCTCCTCGTCATCTCACTAACACACCAGTGGGCGGGGCCAAAGTTGCAATCATGAAGTAGGCGTTGATTTTCTTCTGCAGAGGTGGTCTTTCACCTATCTATTAGGCACATTCTACAACGAGTCGTTCGCTGGGCTTGGTTACAAAAAAAAAAGCTGGTTTTGGACAACAAGGACTTTTTCAGTTCTGAAACTTACAGGATATTCTTATAGTATGATAAAAGAGTACCTCTTTTATGTCAAAAGATCAAGGAAAATGTGATTTCTCAGTTCATGACCTCTTAAAATAATACACATTTTTCAAATTCAAGCGTTCAAGCGCAAAAGAGGCCTTTCTGTGTGTTGTGTGTGTGTCACATAGACAGGACATTCATAGACAACATATTCTCTTTTGTCCTGTCACTCGTGAATGGTTTCAAAAGCATTTGCATGAATAAGAGCGTGATCATAATGTTGCGATAGGCAAAGGATGCTAGAAAAAACAATTGCTGCGTTAATAGAGTGGTGCAGGTATGACATCCCTTTGTAGGCCAAAACATGGAAACAGGTTAGCATTTTAGCACTTCAGGTTCCATGGTCCTGAAGTCAGTGGGTTTATTGAATGGGATTTTGGTTAAATCGCTAAAATAAGGTCTGTGGTGAACATACGCTCAAGAAACGTTTAATACATCAGTAGGCCTATTACCTCACTCGTGACTTTTTTAAGTTGTTACATGTCTTGAAAAAGGCGATTGCTAACAAGTGGCTAAATGAGACTACAGAGACTGTTGAGGAGATTAGACGTCATCACGCTGAACAGCAGGGCCGGCCCGTGGCATAGGCGGAATAGGCAAATGCTAGGGGCGCCACTCATCTATAGGGGCGCCAAAATGTATTACTGATACTATTTTATTCATATTAATTTGAAATATTACCAAATAAAGCGCAATAAAACTTAACTAAGTCCCCACATCTTCCCGGTCCGCCTCATCAATCTCCCCCGCTGAGCTACTTGAAGTGCGTCAGAAATATAACGTGTGATCAGTTTAACTTATGGAATTTGTGTCGCGTCGCCTCTCGCCGCATCTGATATAGACAGGATTGCTTTCATTTGTTAGGGTGCTTGGCCGCTCGCGCCAGGTGTAGACACGGTTAAAGTTGCCTGATTATTTATGAAGGACTGCCGAATTGTAGTGTCAAAAAAGACAGAAGCCCTCTGATGCAAGGAAGATAAGGGATACACTGCAAAAAATTATCTTCTTACTTAGTATGTTTGTCTTGTTTCTAGTCTAAATATCAAAAAAAAATTAAATCAAGATGCATTTACTTGACAAGTAAAATTATATTTTGTCTTAAAACAAGCTAAATTATCTGCCAATGTGGTGAGAAAAATAATTTTGTTTCTGATTGAAAGCTTGTTTCTATCCCAAACAGAAATAAGATAATTCTTCTCACCCCATTTGGCAGATCATTTTGCTTGTTTTAAGCAAAAACTCACTTCATTTGGATTGAGTGAAAACAAGGAAAAATATAATGTCATTTTACTAGTAAATACATCTTGATTTAAGAATTTTGATATTTGGACTGGAAACAAGAAAAAAAAAACTAAATAAGAAGAGCATTTTTTGCAGTGTAAAGAGGTAGGCTAATGAATGAACAGTTTATCTTAATGCATAGTAGTAAAATACTAATGTTCGCTAATTAATTCCAGTTTTATATATGCAAGCAGCCGTTCTGGGTTCTCCAGAGGCCACAGACAGTGTGGTTTTATAAAAATAAAAAAAATTATGTAATATCACTTTTTTAATAGCCTAATGTTTTTATTCTGCCGTTGTGCAGTTTTAAGGGGACATGTGGCAATTTTAAGATGTATTTGCCCAAATTAGTAATGATATTTATATACAGGTTTATTTAAAATTTCACATTAAATATCTAAATTTCTCAGTTTAATTCATGGTGAAAACATGAATGTGCATAGTTTAGTGGAAGATTGCTGCCATCTACTGGAAAACAAACACTTTTGCTAGTTCTCAATAGTTTGTGCATGAATGCCAGATGCACTATTGCTATTTTTGTTTAGGCTGTAATGTGGCGTAGGTGCTATTTTTGTATAGTTTAACCATCATCAGCCTTTAAATGTTTTTTAATAATAATAATGTCTTGAACATAATGATGGGGTAGAATGGACTGGACATCATATAAAACAACAATAAAAAAAAATCAATGCATTACAAAAATAAAACAGTACCAGTGTTTCCACAACTGAGACTGATAATATGTAGTGCTAAACCTTGATACAAGGGGCACCAAGTAAAATCTTGCCTAGGGCAGCAAATTGGTCAGGGCCGGCCCTGCTGAACAGGTAACCTCAGTCCACTTTTACAGCCTCTTTATGCTTATAATTGTGCTCTTATAATATATTCTAACTTAAACTTTCTGGGAAAATGTTTTAAAATAAAAATTGAACAGGTTATCGGAAGCTTAGTTACGATGACATGGAAATCGTGGTGAAGTTCGTTTATAGCCTGCCTTTAGCTTTTTACTTCTGGTGACTGCATTTGGGCTTAAAAATTCCTAAAAGTTGTGTTTATCTGTGAAAGAAATTATCGTGATGGACAAAACGTGTAAGTACCATAAACTTTTATTGATCACAGAGCTTGTTTGAGCCTATTGAAAAAACCTATTGGGTTTTTGTCAAGGGAACAAGTGTGATACTAAATGACGATTGGCCTACAAAGTGACGTCACACCTGCACCACTCTATTGCTGTCCCGCTTGGTGACCCAGCAACAGGCTGAAGACTCAGAAGATCACAATCAAACATAAACTTGAATCTTAACTTCACAGGAACATGCAGACAGGCAACAGAAACACAACCTTACATAACAGTGACTAGACAAAGACTGAGTTAACAAGAACTTAAATAGCTGACAGAAATGAGATAATTAACTAGACACAGCTGAACTAAATGAACTCATAATAAAACATAAAAAATGAAACGCATGCATTAACGCATTACCGTTGACAGCACTATATATAGTACATCATACTGTACATAGTGCATGCACATATAGCCTACTTCTTCATGCATGCATACATACAGTATATGAATGTTCATTTCCAGTTTTGGGTGAACTACCCCTTTTAAATTATTCTATAAGGTTCTATTTCGTGATTTAACAAAATGAGAGATGATAAAGTGTGTTCTGCAATGCATTTAGCCCTATACATTACATAATGAGAATGAAAAAGATGCATTTCACTGATTTGCACCGGCTTCTTTTTCTGTAGCTGCCCAAATTCAATTAGTTAACCCCAAACTCTAGGGAAAGAAACCCCTCTTCATTCCCCATCAGTGCTCCTTCTAGAGTGAAATTAATACTGTCTTGATTCACCCTTGCATTACCTCTCTCTCTCTCGTTTTCCCTCTTTTGTAGCTCTCGCCACCAAATTTGACTTTGCTTGATGTCTGAGCCACAGTGAATCTTCCATGCTTGAAGCTTTTCCCCTTGCATGGCTGGCTATACATGTATCTTGCGCTTTTGACATCAGGTAATCTTGTTTTGCGGCAGACACGCTGTGTTGTGACATTTTATTGCGCAGACATGGTATTTCAGATGTGCAGCTGAGCGTAAGCCTTTTCTCTCTCGCTCTGTGTTTTCATCGCTCTGCCTCTCGGTCAGCCATCGATCTCCATTTGGCTGCTGTGGTTTAGTAATTACACAGCAAGCACAGGGGCACTAAATGAGTTGATTGCGCTTTGATGCCTCCTGGGTCCCTCCGACTAATGCGGTTTTCATGCGCCCTGATGTTTAACTGCTTAGAAACCAAGTCAAACAAAGAAATCATTTCATAATTGCATTATATGATAAGTTCATTTATCATCCACCTACACATTGCTCAGTCGAGGCCCTTCTAATAGAACACAAATACAAAGGGTGGATTTTTTTTTTGCTTAAATTAGTCCTGATGAAAAAGACTGCCGGAAGTTTATAAAGTTTTAAATATGCTTATTTTTCTCACAAAAACTCATCGCTTTGCTTCAGAAGGCTTTCATTAACCCCTTGGAGTCGTATGGATTACTTTTATGATGGATGGATGCGCTTTTTTGGACTTTTTCCGCCATTCACATTATAAAACTATAATAACTCAGAAGGCGTTAGTCTGAAAGGAGTCATATACACATGGCTTGAGGGTGAGTAAATCATAGGCTAATTTTCCTTTTTGGGTGAACTATCCCTTTAAAGATCTAGCAGAATCCTCTGCCAGTATTGAAATTGAAAAAGTGGAGAATTCCGAAAAAAAAGAGACTCCAGTCCAGAATAAGCCGCACAAGAATGTTCTGTAACAGGAACCGTTCTTTCCTAATACATGTACAGTATGAACCTCTGTATATGCTTGCCAGAAAACAAGACAGACAGCTTTTTTTTTCTTTGGCGCTCTGTCTTTAGAACAAACATGCGACATGTACAAGCACCTACACATCACAGCTCATGTGTCAAACTACACGTCCACCTTCTGTTCTGTGTGGCGGCTGCTGCACATCTCACAGGACCTCATGAGCAGGAGCTGTAGAGGAAAAAAATAGAAGAATATAGATAAAAAAATAGCAGTTATAGAACCTCTCTCTCTCTTTATTTTTATATATATATATATATATATATATATATATATATATATATATATATATATATATATATATATATATATATATATATATATATATATACACACACACACACACACACACTAAATTTGTCTTTCTATTGTTATGCAAGTTATTTTTAAACGGTAAGCATCATTTACTGCAGGTCTTCACCATCTTCATGAATGCTTATTCTGTCCTCTACTGTTGCATTGTTGGTAAAAATGTTCTGCGATTTAATTAGGCCATCCATTTAATGACTTCCAAATGTTCTTTACGGCTCTTTTTAAATCTTGCATTTGAAATCTATACACTGCCTCTTCCTTTAAAATCCCACTAACAATAAGACCTGAGTTGGGTTCAAATTAAACTAGGCAATCTTAATAACGTTTGTCACCTCTCACGACACACAATGGGCAGAGACTCAATGGGTGAAAAAATACTGTCTGCCTAACCACTGTCTGCTTGACATTGAAGACTGTTCTGTCATTTACCCCAGTCTGTCAGGTCCATCTCATCTGCCGCTGCTCCACTCCTGCATTATTTAGATCTGCTCTATGAGTGATGACTGGCGATTTGGTCTCTCTCTCTCTCTCTCTCTCTCTCTCTCTCTCTCTCTCTCTCTCTCTCTATATATATATATATATATATATATATATATATATGGCACCTTCTGTGTGGAATTTGTATGTTCTCCACGTGTGTTTCTGGTTTCCCCCACAAACCAAAAACATGCAATATAGGTGAATTTGATATATATAGGGTAAACGTACCTATTAAGCTCAAGTACCCATTAAGCACAGCCTGACTTTTTGCATTTAATGATGTATATTTTAATTTAAATGCTTTTGACATTTAAAATCAAATAAAATATTATTGTGTGAGAGATTAATATTTTATTTTAACATAACTTCTTGTACTCAAACCAATACCCTGTGCACTAAAATGTCTCAATGTAGATTTTGGTGAGCTTAATAGGTACGTTTACCATATATATATATATATATATATATATATATATATATATATATATATATATACACACCGTCCTTAAAGACTCTCCTAATAATAATAATAAATATAATAAATATTATTATTATTTATATATATATTTATATATATATATATATATATATATATAAATAAATAATAATAATATTTATTATATTTATTATTATTATTATTATTATTATTATTATTATTATTATTAGGAGAGTCTTTAAGGACGGTCGTAAATGTAGTGTGGTTAATGTACTATAATCTCTGTTTTTCGTTAATTGCTACTTGTTTATTTCACAGCCTCAGATTTTAATGAGACTTTTAGCTTTAAGCGCCTCCACTGAGATTTTGTGACCTGAATTTCTAAGTCAGTACTCACCTATGATCTTTTAATAGCTTGTGCTTAAAGTAATGCATGAAAGGATGTGAGCCACATACTGAATCCGAAAAGTTTTGAGAGCCATTCTCTGTGTGGAGCACCTTATCTGATGTCGCTCCCATGGGTTAGTGGGAAATCTCAGGCGACCCCCAGCTGTGTGTCTGGAAAGAGCGCGCTGTCAGATCAGTAGAACAGAGGATGTGTTCTTTCACTCCACCAATTGGGAAACTAGGACGTATGTTTCTCAAAAGAGCCCACCAGTAGCACCACTACGCTGTTGTCTGTAGTGTCTCCCGGGTTTTCTCTTATATGCCAGGATCTGACATCATCTTGGTGCACTTTGTTGCTCGACTTCAGAAAGTCTGCTGGTTTGATCAGCCAGAGAGCTGCTGTTACTGTCCCTTTTGCTTCTTCTAAAGGTTTATAGGCTTCCTGCTTACATTGGGTGCAAAAACTCAAAATTTATTTAGTGAACACATTTATTATGTAAAAACGGGGTGTCCAATCCTGCCAACTGTCCTGCAGAGTTCAGCTCCAAACCCAATTCAACACACCTGAACCAGCTAATCATGGTCTCAAATGACACTAATTGCATCTCAGTTGATGGTTCACAAGTGTTTGCTAAAATCTCAGCATCATCAATCTAATGTTAAATCTATTTTTTAAATGTTTTATATCATTGGACCCTTTACATTTATTCATTAGGCAGACCCATTTATTAAGTTTTATATCAGTATATGGAAATCAAATCATGACCATGTTGCTGCTATGATGTTAAAGGAGTAAGACTATATGTACAGTATGCATGCATACAATGCAATATATACTCGAAGATACAATAAATGGTAAATGGACTGCATTTATATAGCGCTTTTAATAGACCTACGGCCATCCAAAGCGCTTTACATTTGCCTCACATTCACCCATTCATACACTCATTCACACACCGACGGCGGTGTCTGTCATGCAAGGCGCCATCCAGCTCGTCGGGAGCAGCTGGAGTTAGGTGTCTTGCTCATGACACCTCGACACTTTGTCAGGTGGAACTGGGGATCGAACCACCAACCTTCCAGTTTGTAGACAACCTACATGAGCCACTGCCGCGATAAATAGAAGGTACAATACATACATGCCTATAAAAAAGGAAAGTATACATCTTAGGTCCTGTAACTGTCACTATTTTGCCTTCACTAATTAATGTGGAAAATGTCCTGCAGTGTTACCAATTATTTTTTAAAGTACAAATATTCTATAGTCTCTGAAGTGTTATCTGTACTGACATTTTCCTTCCTACTTAGGCAGCTCATAGTGGCAGCAAGTGCATGCTGCAGATTGCTTCTTATATGCACTATTTTCTTGGATATTGACAACCCATTCTCACTCCCAAGGCATCAAAATCTGAAAGTGCCTTCCCAAAGAAGACGCTAACGGTACCGTCAGTATATCGACACACAGGGTACTCCATTGATTTCTGTTGTTTGCCCAATGCATCAGATCAAGACGCATTTAATTATTTGCATTTCTAAATGATTTTATTAATATTTATACTAGGCTACTTTTATATTTTGGAGCAACTAACCCAACTCCTACTCTAAACCTACCCACTTCTAAACAATATAAAACACCAAACAATGCAAATAAAATACAGTCATGGGTATTTATTGCAAAAATAGAATAAAAGTATTGACCCATGTTGCACTCCAAGTCTTCAGAAGTCATATGATATCTTCATGTAAAGAACAGAGTTGATCTTAATGTTTTAATTGCTCAGTGAACACACACTCCACTCAGTCAGTCATATCTCATTCAAAATGATACACCCAACTCTTAAACATGACACAATCGGTCACGAGACACACAAGAGCCAATGACATTTTACAATCAAAGCTCACGTAATTGGTCGAGACACACGAGAGCCAATGCAATTTCACTATGAAATCTGAAGTAAAGTTTCCTCGGGCGGCAATTTTTGAAATTTGAATGTGTGCATGATCTTCGGCGGATGGAGACGCTGATCGCTTTTGGGGATTTTCTTCACACAAATCAATCGTTTGGCCTCGGAACACACAATATTTGTACTTTTTGAATAAATTGTGCATGCAGTCGTTATACCCTGTATTTTATATCATATAATACACAAATGGGTAGGTTTAGGGATGGGATGGGGTTGGGTTACATGTTCAAACGTGTCTAAATAGAATAAATAAAATAAATGTAAATAAAAGTATGCTGGCTGATTAAATTGAGAATCACACTCCAAAATGTCATTATTACAAAATCATAACCCAATAACTAATTTCAACATGATGATAACATTCCCATGCCCAACGCATCTGTGTATGACGCCAAAGGTTCTCATACCCCTTTTCCACCAGCATGAACCAGGTGCTAGTTCAGAGCTAGTGCTAGTGCCGGTTCGGAGTTGGTTCGACTGACGAGCCTTCTAAGAACCGGTTTGCCATTCCACGGGCTAGAGAGCCGCCACAGAGCCAGTCTTCCGCCACTGTATACGTCTCATCTTTCTCAGCAACGCTAGCGAGGCAGCGGGAAACACAAACACACATGGTATGTTCGAGATGCATCGCCGCTGCACAGAGCGTATGACATCAAAGTGCCGCAAGAGCGATTCAAAAGCATAAGGAGTCGTATGCTCTCGCTGTACTTTGATGTCATACGCGTTCAGTCTGCGTTCACCGATGCATCTCGAACAAGCCTTCCATCAACAATAGCGAACGTTGCGTTAATTTTGATGCACATGTCTTTACGATCCTACATCGGAAACACAGTGAATCCAACGCATCCGTGCATCTCGCCATGATTTGTATAGATGGAGATTACAATCGAGCAGCGATTAGCTCAATTAGCTGCTATTTCAAAAATGGCGGTCACAAGTTTGTGTTCGTCTTGTTGGTCACGGTAACCCCGCCCCCGGCCCCTGACGCAAACGGTTCTTACTAGACCAGCAATGTTTTGGTGCTACTTAAGAACAACTTTTCCTGGTTCAGAGCTGGTGCTTTGGGTGTCGAAAGACAGAGAACCGATTTGAGACTAGCAGTGTTGGGAATAACGGCGTTATAGATAAACGGCGTTACTAATGGAATAATTTTTTTCAGTAACGAGTAATCAAATGAATTACTGTTTCTTCTGAGGAGATATCTACTGAGTCTACTGGCAATCTACTGAGGGAAAAAAATGCGGCGTTACTATAATTGAGCTCACTGAAGCGGTTTTCATCCGAGCAGGCTCTCTGTCAGTCGGACCTGCAGCATGCGTGCGTGTGTGTGTGTGTGTGTGCGCGCGTGTTGGGGGGTGGGTTGGGTGGTACACATAACTGATGATGATTGGTGGGTGGGAGACAAGGTTGAGGTTGATAGGTTGAGTTCACACACACACACACACACGCCTATGACGCACACGCATATGCACAGTCAGCGATAGCAAGTCAAACGACTTCAAAGGTAGCTTTCGCAAAGTATAAGTAGTATGTAGTAAGTAGTAAGTAGTAAGTGGTAGTATAAGCGTTACTTTTCCCTCGTTGAGGTGAAAGGTAAGAATGTTTATGTAACGTGCAGAATGTTTATGCCTAGGAAGAAAGAGTCTCTCCACGGCCAGTAATTCTAATGTAATGAAGCCTCACATCATCACAGCCACAACATTAGTGGCTAAAAACCCAGGTGATAACGTGAGCTCCACTACCAGAGGAGTAGTAAAGTACTGATAATATTTACACAATATTTACAATATAGTAGGCCTACTGATAATATTTACAATAATATATTGAATTTGATAGGTGTCTCTCACATTGTCCCACAGCAACATTACAACAGTGTACATTAATGTACAATGTTTTATAATAATCATTTATTCTATTTAGTGTCCAATTCATTCATTTAACATATTTAATATTGGGGGCATCCAAGTTATTTGACATATTTGAACATTTGAAAAAAAAAAGTAACACAATTCCTTTCCATGGTAATTAGTTACTTTTATAATGATGTAACTCAGTTACTAACTCAGTTACTATTTGTAAGAAGTAACTAGTAACTATAACTAATTACTTTTTTAAAGTAACGTGCCCAACACTGGAGACTAGGCTCTGGCTCCAAACCAGCACTGCCTTGGCGGAAAAGGGGTATCATTGAAATCAATGGAGCACCCTGCGTGTCGGAAAAATGACCGCAGAAGGCACGTGACCATGCTTCAGATTTTGATGCCTTGGGAGTGAGAACGGTTTGATATTGAACATTCTTCACTTCTGCGGTCAATTTAAATTACGTTTGCTTTATTTTTTCCTTGCCAAAAATAAAAATAAATCATCTCTTTTCAAAATATGTCTGTGTGACAAATTCCCTCTGTTTTGCACCTTTTGGCAGGTGATTCATGACTGCCTGCGTGCAACTGGATTTTAATTAAAAACTGCCTCAACTCAACTGCCAGTGGAGCTGTTGTTTTTGAGAATATGAACATACACCACATCTAAAACATGTTGACAGCTGCTTGCTGAGGACTGGAACATTATTAAGGTTGTCTAGCTGTCTTGGCCACCATTCCAACATTGAGGGTCCAAAGTTTTCCCACCGTGACAGCATATCTCAACCCGAGTTCTCCAGTAACTGTGAACACGTTCAAAAACAGTGCACCTTAAATTGGACAGAGAGTATATTTGAAGAGCAGGCCTTGGGTGCTGTTTGATGGGTGTAAGTTTTGACAGTAACTATTACTACACAGCGAGGTGCAAGGGAACATTCATGTAATGTCGGTACATCCTTTCTGTCGGATTCAAACTGCTGCTGGATACAGATCAAGGCAAGGAGAGGGGTGGGGTGGGAAGGTGAGGTTAACTGAAACTGGAAATTGAAAGGTAATTTTATTCCTGGTTTGAAGAACAAAGCTAATAAACGGACAGCTTTTCTTCCCTATTATGAGGTATAGTGAAACGCGCCAGTAAACACGTCATCAGAGAAGAGATGGGAAAGGGAAGTTATTTTTATTAAAGATTACGAGGGCACATGACTACAATATTCCATACAAAACAAGAATTGTTGATTCCATGGTAACTTTAATAATCAAATCCTGTTCTCACCTTTCCCTGTTTAATGAATGTGTAAAAAGTGTTACGAGTCAAACACCCACATTTTAAAGAAGACATGAAGAAAACAAAAAGACTAATTGTTTCCTCTGTTGCTATCTTTATCATCTTTAAGGCTAGGGTCATTTTTCTTGTTTTCTGTTGTGTGTGAAAACTAAAAAATGGGCTAAAATGACATCCAGTTGGCAAAGTAAGCTGTGAAAAGCCGAAATGCTTCAGTTGAGTGCTTCAGAGGGGTTTGAAGACATTATGTTTCCACCCACTCTAATTGTGCTGCACTCACAAGCTGTCTGACTATTAGGCTTATTACGCAGCTCTCTAGAATACTGGATTATGATTGGTTAGTTGCACCAGCGGACTGATATTTTGCAATACTTATCGGCATATGGAACACAGACCTATAAGGTTGACACTTCTAAAAATGTAAGTGTAAAAAAGTTAAAGTTTAAGTTTACTGTAAAATTAATGTATTGTACCAAACATTGTATTATTTTATACCATACATATATATATAATAAGTGCACTTATTACAGGGACAATCCCCCTGGAGCAACGTGGAGTAAAGTGCCTTGCTCAAGGACACACTGGTGGCGACTGCTGGGATTGAACCAGCAATCTTCTGCATATCAGTTCAGTGGTTTAACCCACTGGACCACCATCTCCATTTATATATTAAAAATATATTAAATCAAAGCCATATGTCTAATCAAGATGTGTTCCAAATTTGAAGTTCAAATCACAAAAATCAAAGTTCCTATGAGATGTTTAGGCGCTATACCAAAATTTATTATAAAATATATCAAATTAATTTTGTAATATGAAACATGGCACCACCCATTAGGGGGAGGAGCCTGCTAAAAGGATTTACAGTACCGTTTCCATGTCAGATTTCAAAATAGTGAATTTTGATGAATTTTGAGGTTTTTGAGCTTTCGAATGATCCCTTTGATTACTAAAATATGTAATCGGAAAAAAGGCAATTAAAAAAGAGCGACAAGCATCCCACTAGTGGGACAGTTAAAAGTGCAGTGTGTAATATTTATGAGGATCTATTGACAGAAATGCAATATAATATGCATAACTATGTTTTCAGTGGTGTATAAAGACCTTGAACCGTTATGTGTTTGTTACCTTAGAATGAGCTATTTCTATCTAAATACACTGCAGGTCCCCTTACAGTCACCACTTTGTGATGCCATTTTTATACAGTAGCCCTAAGGCCGTGTCCGTGTGGCGCGCCATGTTTTTAGAACACCATGAGCGTAACAGGGCGCTGAGCGTCTATTTCACCCTCAAGTTTTTTACCGGCCGCCAAGAGTTGAATAATGTTCTGAGTAAATCGCAGCGCTCATCACTGTCACTTTTTACCCAGCGGTCCAATCACAAATACAACACCAACCAACAGCCACAATCTGCAAGTACAACGTCAACAGATTACAACAATAAGCATAATACAAGAATCAGAGCAAATACTTTACATTGTATCAGCATTTATATATACAGAAACCAACTATCTGTGAAATGAGATACTAGTAACTCTTCCGCGGATATTCCTTATCATAGCAAGCAAAGCGTCTTAACTGAAACTTAACTGAAACGCTCTCAACCGCTCACAGCACAGCGTTTTCAGATAGCTAAAAAGCTTTGGTGGACACGCGGCCTTAACGGACAAACTGCTCTAGCTACTCTCTGCTGTCTCAGACGGTGGCATCTTTGTCCTGTGTCGGCCACCGTAGCTTCTCTATGTGCTTCGAAAGGGAGGAGTGAGTGGTGGACTGTTGCAATTCACAACCTCACCACTGGGTGTCGCTGAAATTTACACAGTGCACCTTTATAGGGAGTTCAAATGGCGCTATATGAGAGGAATGACCCGTGTATTGCTTGCTTTGTTATACCTCACTCCGTCTTTAATATTAAAACACTCAAACATGGTTATTCTTCTGTACTGGAGGACCACTGAGATTTTTCCATTAATTTAATTAAATATACAACAGAGAGGAAAGAAAATGCAATCTGCATGGTCTGTGGTCACAGCTTGAAAAGATTAATGGCTTTCAGGACATAAAAATAATCTAATAATAACCTTACATTCTTGGGAAAGAACGTTCTTATCCATGACCATGTAGCTCAAATGAAATATGCAATCTGTGGCTTCTACTATTTCTAACCTGGCAGTACACCTTGTTGTAATTTTGTTATGGTTCTCCAAAGCAGCTGCGAGCTTGTGAAGTGATCTAACAGCAGGTTGGATTTGGTTTTGGAGAGATAACACCAGTCTGTGGTGCTGACTACGATGTGTTGGCAGTAGATGCTGTCAGTCCAGTGTACTCACAACAAGTCAGAAGAACAGTGCAGTGTTTCAGAGGATGGACTTTGTTTCATTTGCTGTTTCCTATCTTTTGTTGGGATGGCTTTTGTCTGTCTGCAACAAATATGTATCCAGTATCGCTCAGAAAACCTTCATAAAAACTTGTTTTTATTAAAACGATCAGTAAAAGAATCAGATCTCATTAAAGGTGGAGCCAGCTGTCTCTGGTGATAGTGGCTGCCTCCTGTGCAGTCCAGCAGATTTAGGTCTTAATGAGTATGTAGATTGCTGTATGTAGAGGTGTCCATAAAAAGTCTTTGAAGTTTCCTGCAGAGAGCTCACCAGCAGAATTAATCAGATGAACTTCACACAACCTTCTGCACTGCTGAGAAAGGAAAGAGAAACATTGCATTGTGCCCTAACAGTTTAGACAGTACACACTTTCATCAAAGAGAGTCTGGGGGAAACATATGCGGTTCCTATGACTAATTTTATTAGTTTGTTATGAATGTATTCATGATGTTCTTCTTCAAGGTGTTAGAGGCATCAAAATATGTATCATTTATAGAGATCATAAATAATTGTTTATATTAAAATATGAATCATTCTGCAGAGATACACTGTTTCTACAAGTATAACATTGGTTCTACCCTCCCCCCAAAAAAAAGATCAGTTAAAGATGTTTAACCTTGAAACATTGATTTGTCAACCTTAGGATGTCAACATTAATTTATAATATATGGTTTGCTATTTTTGCACTCCTGTTGGCACATAAATACAGTGTAATACTGTTTTTTTTTTTTTTCTTTTTTTTTTTTCTAGCAAAAAGTATTAGATAAAAAAAAAAAAATTAAGTTCCAGGTCTGCAGTGGTCAGTATCAAAAGTGGTCCAAGGAAGTAACAGTGGTGAACCGGCGAAAGGGTCATGGGCGGCCAAGGCTCATTGATGCACGTGGGGAGCGAAGGCTGGCCCGTGTGGTCCGATCAAACAGACAAGCTACAGTAGCTCAAATTGCTCAAAAAGTTAATGTTGGTTCTGGTAGAAAGGTGTCCGAATACACAATGCATCGCAGTTTGTTGCATATGGGGCTGCATAGCCGCAAGCCAGTCAGGGTGCCCATGCTGACCCCTATCCACCGCCAAAAGCACCAACAGTGGGCACGTGAGTATAAGAACTGGACGATGAATCACGTTTTCTTTTACATCATGTGGATGGCCTTATCACATGGCACCAGGATGCACTATGGGAAGAAGGCAAGCCTTCAAGTGGAGTCCATGCCTCGACGGGTCAGGGCTGTTTTGGCAGCAAAAGGGGGAACAACACAATATTGGTCATAATGTTATGCCTGATCGGTGTATGTTTTTACATTGCTTTAACTCATCAAAATAAGTTAAATAATTCTACACGATTCAACTATTTTTTTTAAGTCATGTAATTTAAGTTGAAATGACTTAAACATCCAAGTTAATTGTACTTAAAGGGGGGGGGGGGGTGAAACATTCAGTCAATCTCATGTCAATCTTGAGTGCCTATAGAGTAGTATTGCTATAGAGTAGTATTGCTTAAAAGAAAGATACGCTGTACCGAGTCTTTCCGGAAAAAACAGAGCGGCTGGAGGCGTATCGCGTAGGCCAGGGATGGGCAACTCCAGTCCTCGAGGGCCACTGTCCTGCAGAGTTTAGCTCCAACCCTAATCAAACACACCTGAACCAGCTAATCAATGTCTTCAGGATTACTAGAAGGCTACAGGCAGGTGAGTTTTATCAGGGTTGGAGCTAAACTTTGCAGGACAGTGGCCCTCGAGGACTGGAGTTGCCCATCCCTGGCGTAGGCGGAGCAAAAGAATCACGCGCGCGCAGCGATTGCGCTGAGAGCTGAGAAAGCTGTGACATCCTTAAACGTGGAAAAAACGTTATCCTAAATAAACCATGGAAATCAATCGGATTTAGCCATACATATATGATCCAGAATCAGATCTAGAGACTGAAATTGAACAGGAGAAGCAGCAACGATGACTACAACAGGACGTTTCTATGGTATCAAAATCAAATCAAATCACTTTATTGTCACTCTACCATATGCACAAGTGCAACAGCAGGTGAAATTCTTAGGTGCAGTTCCGAGCAACATAGCAGTCATGACATGACATGTACAACATTTAAGCAACAACAGATTACACATCTGATGCGCACACAATTACTCACAGTACAGTATACACTACAATATACAATAAATAATTTACACAATGTGAGTGTAGTTCTCACAGCTTTAAACATTATACACATACTTACAATATACATATACTTAAAACAATATACACTAAACATACATTAAACAATAACAATATACATTAAGCTATAGTAATAATATACAATGTACAGTATACAATATGTTCACAAATTGAAATCCAAAGTGCAATAGATGCTGTATGATAAATAAATGTGTATATAATGTGTGTGTATCTACAGTGGGTTGTGCTGAGTGATATTCTGTCCAGTGTGTGTTATGATACTGATGGATCAAGAGTTAAGTAGTCTAATTGCTTGTGGGAAGAAGCTGTTCTGGAGTCGGCTGGTGCGTGTTCTGATGCTGCGGTACCGTCTGCCTGACGGCAGCAGTGAGAGCAGCCCATGGTTCGGGTGGCTAGAGTCTCTGATGATCCTCTGAGCTCTCTTCACACACCGCCTGGCGTAAATGTCCTGGAGGGAGGGAAGCTCACCTCCGATGATGCAGCTGGCCGTGCGCACTACCCTTTGCAGGGCTTTGCGGTTGCGGGCGGTACTGTTGCCGTACCAGGTGGTGATGCAGCCAGTCAGCAGGCTCTCGATGGTGCTGCTGTAGAAGCGTGTGAGGATGTGGCGGTTCATTCCAAACCTCCTCAGCCGTCGCAGGAAGAAAAGGCGCTGATGAGCCTTCTTCACAACGGCCTCGGAGTGGACGGACCATGAGAGTTCCTCTGTGATGTGGACACAGAGGAACTTGAAGCTGCTGACTCTCTCCACCGGTGCTCCATCGATGGTGATGGGGCGGTGTTCTCTCTCATTCCTCCTGAAGTCGACCACCAGCTCCTTGGTCTTGCTGACGTTGAGGGAGAGGTTGTGCTCCTGACACCACCGTGTCAGAGTGTGCACCTCCTCTCTGTAGGCCGTTTCATCATTGTCGGTGATAAGACCTACCACCGTCGTATCGTCAGCAAACTTGATGATGGTATTGGAGCTGTGGATTGCCACACAGTCATGTGTGTACAAAGAGTACAGGAGTGGGCTGAGAACACAGCCCTGAGGGGCTCCAGTGTTGAGAGTCAGTGATGATGAGATGTTACTGCCCATTCTGACCACCTGGCGTCTGTTTGACAGGAAGTCCAGGATCCAGCTGCATAACAAGCTGTTTAAGCCTAGAGCCCGGAGTTTCATGTCAAGTATGGAGGGCACAATGGTGTTGAATGCTGAGCTGTAGTCCACAAACAGCATTCTCACATATGTGTTCCTCTTTTCCAGGTGGGAGAGAGCAGTGTGTATAGTGGATGAAATGGCAACATCAGTGGAGCGGTTTTTGCGGTATGCAAACTGCAGTGGGTCCAGTGAGGGGGGGAGAACAGAGCAGATGTGGTTTCTGACTAGTCTCTCAAAGCATTTACTGATGATGGGGGTCAGAGCAACAGGACGCCAGTCGTTTAAGCAGGTGGTTTTTGATTGCTTAGGTACAGGCACAATGGTGGACGTTTTAAAGCATGTGGGGACCACAGACAGGGAGAGGGACAGGTTAAAAATGTCCGTGAAAACTCCAGCCAGTTGGTGCGCGCACGCTCTGATCACGCGGCCCGGAATGCCGTCTGGACCCGCTGCTTTACGGACGTTCACCCGCCGGAAGGATCGGGTTACATCCGCTAAAGATACGGAGAGTGAACTAACCTCTGTATCTTCAGCCGCGAGCTCTCTCTCCGCGAGGGCGGTGTTAGTTCCCTCAAAGCGAGCATAGAAGGTGTTGAGCTCGTCCGGGAGAGAGGCAGCGGTGTTCACGGTGGAGTTTGTGTTCCCTTTGTAGTCCGTGATGGTGTTAATTCCCCTCCACATGCTTCTAGAGTCGGTGGTGTTGAACTGTCCTTCAATCTTGTCCCTGTACTGGCGTTTTGCTGCTCTGATGGTTTTCCGGAGGGCATAACTTGCTTGTTTATGCTCCTCCGCATTACCGGAGTTAAAAGTGAAGGTCCGGTTAGGGTACAGCCGTATTGTTCTGGTCGGAACAACGTCTTCTACGCACTTCCTGATGAAACACGTTACGCTATCAGCGTAGACCTCGATGTCGTCATCAGAGGCCGACCGGAACATCTCCCAGTCCGCGTGATCAAAACAGTCCTGTAGCATAGAGTCCGATTGGTCTGACCAGCACTGGATGGTTCTGAGGGCGGGTGCTTCCTGTTTCAGCCTCTGCCTGTAAAGGCCAATTTATACTTCTGCGTCGAGTGCACGCAGAGGGTACGCCGTACCCTACGCATAGACGCGTTGGATACGCCGTACCCTACGCCGTACCCTGACGCGCACCTCTCCAAAAATGTAACAACGCGTCAATTCTACGCGGACCGCAAGCGCTGTGATTGGTCTGCCAGAACCCTTCCCTCAGGTCAATAAATAAATAAAAAATCTGCGATAGGAGTGTGTGTGTGTGTGTGTCCAGAAATTGGATGATAGTTCCTTACGTCTGCTATAACACAATATTTTGCAGTCCAGCGATTCTTTATGGTAGTAAATAAATACATAGATCCGCTGAGTATAGTTTATTTATTTTCTCATTAAAACCAAAGATGTTAATCAGTAATTGTATATCAAGAACAGGGACACATTAGGGTATATTTCGTGAATGAAGTCTCCGCAACAGCAATCGATTGCTCGAGCCACCACTGCTGAAAACAGCGGCCACGAGCTCCGCATGATTTCACAAACACATTCCAGCGCCAGATCGCCTTATTTAACTTTACTAATCAACTAGAGATGCTTAATTTGCTTTAGATACAACAACTCAAGCTGCAAGAAAAGCCGCTCTCTCACTGCTGCTGATATTCCGACATGAATGTACAGATGCTACACAACAAGCTGCTTCTTCTTCGGCTGTTCTCTTGATTACACCAACATGCCCGAGGACAGCGCCTACTAGCGTCTGCATGTGTAACTGCACGTTGACGCAGACAACAGCGCAGAAGTATAAATGCTCACGACGGCGTCGGCTACGCGCGTAGCCTACGGCGTACACTCGACACAGAAGTATAAATTGGCCTTAAGCGGGCAAAAGTAGGATGGAAGCGTGATCTGATTTGCCGAATGGTGGGCGTGGGAGGGACTTGAAACCATCCTTGAAGGGGGAGTAGCAGTGATCTAAGACACGGTTCCCTCGCGTGTTGAAGCCAACATGTTGGTGGTATTTAGGTGCGATGCGCTTGAAGTTGGCTTTGTTAAAGTTCCCGGTCACAATAAACGCAGCCTCAGGATGCGCGGTTTAAAACTGTACTTCATGTATATGTACTGTAAAATGTAACTTATAATGGTAACTGCTTATAGCGGCTTGTCATACGTGAGTTTTGCAACATTTGTGTGTTTACTCATAGTTTATGAGGACATAATCTGATTTATTGACTTTATGCAATTTCATGTTAGCAGTAGCAAACGGAACGGTTTTGCAAGTCAGACTAGCGTACATAAAAAAAACAATGGAATAGTAGTGCATTTGAATGAACGAGTCAATAATAGCTAACAACACAAAGACATTTGAAGCAGTTTTACTGACCGCCTGCTTCCAACCTTAATCGCTGGAACCGTTCCATCTTTCAGCGTTAGACGAGCTACAAATCCGGAGTTGAACTGGGCCTTGTTTATAAAACGATCGTCGCCGAAATGCAGGGATCCCATTAACGCTGGGTTCTTTGGGAAGCTGTGCAGGGCTGTCTTGGGTTTCCCGGACAACCAAAAACACACATCTTTGTGGACATTGTTGATTTCGTGACGTCCTATGACTGCAGCGCAGCCAGCTTCCCTAAAGCCAAGCACAGCGCTATAATGGGCGTGCATATGCTCTCTCGCTCTAGTCGCGCACACGCCCTACCGGGAGAAGAGCCCGTATGACCCGTACAAGGACATTCCGCGACCTTTCTGACGTCACATATACCTATACTCGAAAAAAAACTTTCCAAAACTTTTGAGAAACCAGAAGGAGTATTTTTGGCACAGAAATACTCCATCAAACGTCCAACTTTTTTTTTTTGAAACTTTGCCCATGTTTAGCATAGGAATCCAAGTCTTTAACGGTGTAAAAATCTCAGTATGCCTGAAACAGCATTTCACCCCCCCTTTAAAAATTTAAGGCAGCAACTTTTTTTAGAGTGTTGCCTAAACAGCGTGGTACTTTTTTGTATACAACTTGGCTTCAACAACTTCACTCTGAAAGGAAAATGCTGGATGCTTCAAAGTGTGTCTGGCACTGCTAAACAAATTAGCGGTTGTGGTGAGTGGCAGTTAGTGGGCACGGAACACAGTAATTTGTGCTGTTTTGTTGTGTTACCTCATAGTAGGAGGATCAATCTGCCACCGGCTCTGTCTGGCCAGATTAGACCTCTTAAACTCCATCTGATATGGCACAGCATGTACTGCTACACAAAGTCAGAGTGTGCAGAGGAAGGGGAAGTCATCCAACCAAATAATAGTGTTATTGAGGGTGAAATGGGAATTTTAATTAGCTGGAGTCAAAAGTGCCATGTGGAACTTGTAACAATGGTTGTGCACTTTCACAATGACACTGCGTCCTCAGTCAAGCCCTGGTGATGTGACTGCTCAGCCCAAACGTACGTCCTTCAGCCATTAAATGCTTTAATAGGGTAAAATCCCTTTATATTGCAGTTATCAAGATGCCACTGCCAATTTATGAACTGAAAGGTCCATTTTTACTAATTACGAATTTGTGATTTCGCCAACACTTTCAACCAGAGTGACAGCTACAAGGATAATCTGCCTAAAGGGGCATGAGATGGATACAGTATATGGAAATATATCATCTTCACCAGAGCTGACCTCAGCTGGACAATGATTTTTCTAATCAAACTCTGTTTGCATCAGTGAATCATTATTTTACGGTTCATTCCTGTAAAGCTGCTTTGAAACAATCTGCATTATATAAAGCGCTATAAATAAACGTGACTTGACTCATTCACAAGCTGCATGCATAATATCTGCTTCATTGCTGACAAACGGTCAAAAGACATGTCCAAGTTTTGTTTTCTAAAATGGATTGTAGGTAAATATCCACCTCATCCGGCCCTCTTTGTGTTTTCTGTCTTATAAAGTCCTGTTACTATTTTATGGATTTTACATATAAATTGGATTTGGTTTTGAAGAGATACGCCACAGAATAAAAAATAAAAAAAGTAATCGCAACTTTTTATCTCACAATTTTGACTTTATATCATGCAATTTTGACTTTATAACATCCAATTGCGAGTTATAAAATCAGAATTGTGAGATATAAACTCAATTATGAGAAAAAAAAGTATTTTTTTCCTTCAGAATTGGATTTTATAACTCAAGTCAGAATTGCGAGATATAAACTCGCAATTGCGTGTTACGGGATATAAACAAAAAATTGTGAGTTTATACCTCGCAAATTGCCTCAGAATAAAACATTTTAAATGATAATTGCGAGTTATAGTCACAATTGAGTTTATATCGCGCAATTCTGACTTTCTAACACGCAATTGCAGCTTTATATCACGCAATTCTGACTTTATAACTCGCAATTGCAGCTTTATATCACGCAATTCTGACTTTATAACTCGCAATTCAACCTTTGCCGCAAGTTTGATTGACAGGCGATCTGACCAATCACATCGCTGAATCTCTCTCTTTGCTCCGCGATGTATTTTCTCTACGTGAGAACGTGTGTGGCGTGAGAGCGCCATGGCTTGTTGGACGTAGCAACAGTAACTAAAGGGGTCGGGTCTTTGCGACCTGTCAATTGTGGCTTTATTAATTGCGAAAATTGTTACCCCTCCACAAACAACTCTATGATATTCTAATTATTTTTTTAAAAACATTTCAAACAACCCAAACACACCTATATACATATAGAATGCTGCATTAAACAATTTCGTAAGGGAAAAAAATAAAAAAATAAATCAACTCTATAGTGGATTCCAAGTGATCAAGGGCTTAGGCCCGGTCCCAAATGGCACCTTAAACCCTCATGGTCTTCCTCTGAGTCCGCACTTTCACTGCGTAATCCCGCTTTGACTGCCGGGTAGAAGACCTCTGCATAGCTCGCAAACTTGCGGGCTCAGCTGAAGTGCTCATCGAGGGCGCATAGCAGCCGTTGTAAGTCCACAAGACCGAAAGACAGAAGACAGAGGGAATTTAGCGAGTGAAAGGCATAATAAAAATGAACTGGAACGCAGCATTAGAATGACTTTTTGACAAAATAATCCTAGTTATTTTTGCAGTGCCAATGAAAATAATTTCAAATGAAGCCATCGGGAATTAACCGCTTACGTGTCTCCATGAATATATCAGTGCTTTGAACGAATCGATTGAGTAAATCATTCAATGACTCATAAAGACAGTCATCTGTTTGGCTCCTGATGAATCAGTATTTTGGAATAAATCGGTTGAACGATTTGATGACTCAGTCATGAAGACCGTCGCCTGTTTCGCTCCTTATGATTCAGTGTTTTGAACACATCGACTGAAAGGATTCACACATGGAGATAGTCTCTTGTTGCCACTTACTAATGTAACTATGTAACCTGCAGAATGAGTCAATGAATGGTCCCCACCACTAATCCACACTGCAGTCTATTGGCAGGCTATAAAACTATGCAATAGGCAAAGGAAAGTAAAAAGTACCCAAGTAAATTTCTTGCTTTATAATTCTAGACTGGGCTATATCAAGCACATGTTTGTGTATTCACTTGAATTGGTGTGTTAATGTGTGAGTCATAAGGGATATAAAGAGAGAGACATTACAAACAATGAATGAGCTCTATAAAGTGCACAGGCTTATGCTCGTCTTGTTGACCCATGCGGATCATCCAGCGCTCATTGATTTTTTACTCTTTAGTTGTGAAATAAGGCTGAACAGACCTGGGGCAGTCTGACCAGCCCATAACAACCAAGGTTACCGTCACTGCGAGGTCACATGAGAGATTTGATGCAATGACCTATATCACTTAATCTTAATTAGGTGTAATTAAATACAGCAACAATATTAAATGCTTGTGTTGAGCTACACAATTTAAGTTGAGCTTAGAACAACAACTGCAATGCAATACTGTTTGTATAGGCTGTTTTCTAGTCATGGAGAAATTAAGGAACTGTGATTTTGTTCCATTTTTTACCTTTTGTAAGGAGATAAATAGCTTGAACCGCAGCTACAACAACAAAATGGTTATTACGTCTACATAAGTTCCTATGCTTAGTTAAATTATTCAAGAGCAAAGACATATGAGTATACCCTAGGGTATACTCATATGTCCTTGCTCTTGAATAATTTAGTCTGGTTCTTGGTCATTTTTTATGTATTAATACTTCTAATTATTTTTAAGCCCAAAAAAATGTAAGGAATGCATATATTTGAGTTGAGTTGATTCCAAACAAAATGCTTAATTAGCCAGCCAGTGTTCAAAACGATCTCCTTACCATACCTTAAATTCAAGCATGTCTTTGCATCATTACATCACGTCTGTATACATAAAGAAGGAGTCTGGCTAGTAGACTAAATCGCAAGGATGCTGCAGGTGGCGGATCATTTATAGCCTTTTCTCACAGCAGCTGGAATAATTAAATGTATCATTTTGATGGCGGATTGTAATCCAGAAAGACCCAAACGACAATCATCACTGACAACTGGAGATTCATCCGTAGTCAAAAGCAAAAGATTAGACTATACAGAAATTTAAATCTACAGGTAACACTAATACACACTAAGTACATAGTCTCGCAATTCTGATGTTGTTAACATTAACAATTTGAGAACAAAGTATTACAATAATAATAATTTGCATGGTTTGATGTTATGTGAGCTAAGCGATCGTTAGATTTAATCAACACTGGTAGGTAGCAGGATTTACTGTAATGCTTAAAACAAAAGTGGCAGACATGTTACTCACTTGTTCAGATTACATTTTGCTTTGGGGAAAATACTTAATTTGGTCATCCAAGACATAGAATCTGTGATTCCGAAGTACAGTATCCACACCGGTGCGGTGACTGACAGCCGTGCCGATGCACAACCCATGTAAATATCTGCTTCATTGCTGACAAATGGTCAAAGACATGTCCAAGTTTTGTTTTCTAAAATTGTAGAATCTAAAAAATGCTGGGTTAAAAATAACCCAAGTTGGGTTGAAAATGGACTAACCCAGCAATTGGGTTATTTTAACCCAGCGGTTGGGTTAAATGTTTGCTTAAAACAACACAATTGCTGGGTTAAAACAACCCTATTGCTGGGTTAAAACAACCCAATTGCTGGGTTAGTCCACTTTCAACCCAACTTGGGTTATTTTTAACCCAGCATTTTTTAGAGTGTAGGTAAATATCCACCTCATCCGGCGCTTTTTGTGTTTTCTGTCTGTCTTAAAAAGTCCTGTTACTATTTTATGGAAGCTTGTTTCCTCCACAGAATAAAAAATATAAAAGTAATCGCAACTTTTTATCTCACAATTCTGTGATTTCCCTCAAGTCAGAATTGCGAGATATAAACTTGCAATTGCGTGTTATATACGGGATATAAACTAGCAATTGTGAGTTTATATCTCGCAATTCGCCGCAGAATAAAACATTTTAAATGATAATTGCGACTTTTTTTACCTCACAACAGTGAGTTTATAACCATTTTTTCAGAATTGCGAATTATAAAGTCACAATTGAGTTTATATCTCGCAATTCTGACTCTCTAACACGCAATTGCGACTTTATATCACGCAATTGCTTCTTTATATCACGCAATTGCGACTATATATCACGCAATTCTGACTTTATATCACGCAATTCCGACTTTATATCACGCAATTACAACTTTATATCACGCAATTACAACTTTATATCACACAATTGCGACTTTATATCACGCAATTCTGAATTTATATCACACAATTCTGACTTTATATCATGCAATTCTCACTTTATAATTCCGCAAACTGCAATTGTAGGTTTCAAACAGAGATGACGACAAAGAGGCAAAACTTATGGACTGCAGCTTTAAGACCACTTGATTATATTTATTAATCTTTTTTATTAACTTCATGGGGTTTCAGTCAGTGTAATGGTAACTTGATAAACTAACTGACAAGATTAGCATTTATATATTTTAATTTTATTTTTAAAACATAAATCACATGATACTCTTTTTATTCGATCAATGTCATAAAACACATAAAAATTTACAATAAGATGATTAGATCAGTTCAGTTACTTTCTTCTCCAATATCTTGTTGTGTAGCTTCCACTGATGGCACAATTAAAGGACAACTCCGGTGAAAAATTAACTTAGGGGTAATTAACACATGGTTACCGAGTAGATCGTTCTCTGGGATGCGTTTTCATGAAAATCGAATGTAAAGAGTTTTATCTCTATAAACAGATTGTATTATAATGCTAGTCTATGGGGCATAGAGTAAGTTAAATTAAATCGCTAGTTAATACCACTAACAGGGCTCAAAATAGTCTCACACTAACACAGTAGCATAATGAGGGTCGACAAGTCGAGCCACGAACGCTGTGCTAAACTGCGATAATTCCTATCGACCAGCTCACTTAGCACAGCGTTCGTGGCTCGACTTGTCGAGACTGTTTTCCAAGATGGCTCCTGTCTGTATACGCGTATGTACTGTCTTTATAAAGTATCTTCTTATTAAACTGTTTGTACACTTACAAAGTTCTCAATGCTTCGGTTTGCATGTAGGGACCCTCATTATGCTACCATGTTAGTGTGAGACTATTTTGAGCCTTGTTAGTGGTATTAACTAGCGATTGAATTTTACTTACTCTATGCCCCACAGACTAGCATTATAAGCCAATCTGTTTTTAGAGATAAAACTCTTTACATTTGATTTTCATGAAAACGCATCCCAGAGAACGATCTACTTGGTAACCATGTGTTAATTACCCCTAGGTTAATTTTTCACCGGAGTTGTCCTTTAATACAAACGCATGTCTCAAAAATCCTGCTCTTCATACTGTCTGAAAGAGACGATCTCACCATCTATTCAGAAGCTCAAGCAGTGCCCATAAAGAAATGTCTCAGTCAATAGGGATAATAGCTCCTGCCTAGCTTAGATTGATCAGTTTAATTATTCATGCAGCTATAGCTCATGACATGAAAAAGATGTGGTGTCAATAGAGCTTCATTGATCCGCTGAGCTTCTTAGCTGCTGACTGCAGCAGAAACATTATTGTATGATACTGCCGCATTGTACCTATTTTTACATTTTGACTGTGCTTTAATGCATCGGTATGAAGCCATACACTTCATCTGACTTTTTAATGTGTTTTGGGACTGGCGCTGTACAGAAGGAAAATGTGCAAATGGATTTCTCCCTTTTGGACGTGGATGTACATTATTCTCCTAGGCCAAATTATTGGGCTTTAATAATCTAGAGGTGTAGCCTCAAACACACGCATACATTTCCCAGAGCTCACAATGGACCAGTTCCCAACATTCTTAAGCTGTACTTTATAAATCTATATGCATGAGTTCTGAATCATTAGCCTATATATTCCATGCTGAGAAACTTTTAAAGAAAGCCATATAGCAACTCTGTCAAAGTGAGTTATTAGACCTGTGTATATTACATTCTATAGCACTACTGCAGTTTTAAATTGAGATTTGCAAGCCTATCGTGCTGGAAAAGCAGTTACTGCTGGCAATAATAGCAAGGAGTGGCATTCATGCTCTCAATACTGAATTGCCCGGGAAGAAACTCTCTCGTTTATTGTAGACGCACTTACAGGGGAGAAAGAAAAGACTGAAAGAAAAGACTGCCTGTCTGTAACATATGTAAAACAAAATGATAGAGGGACTATTATAAGCAACCATAATCGTTAAATATAGAAAATAAAACAGTTTTTTAAAGGGTTAGTTCACCCCAAAAATTTAAATTACCCCATGATTTACTCACCCTCAAGCCATCCTAGGTGTGTATGACATTCTACTTTCAGACGAACACAATCAGAGTTATTAAAAACATGTCCTTGCCTTCTTCCAATAGTGCATCCTGGTGCCATGTGTTCCCCAGGTATCCATGTGATGTGAAAGAAAACGTGATTCATCAGACCAGGCCACCTTCTTCCATTGCTCCATGGTCCAGTTCTGATGCTCACGTGCTCACTATTGCCGCTTTCGGCGGTGGACAGGAGTCAGCATGGGCACCCTGACTGGTCTGGGGCTATGCAGCCCCATACGCTCTATCCTTACACCTTTCTATCAGAACCAGCATTAACTTCTTCTCGTCTGTTTGATCGGACCACACAGGCCAGTCTTCGCTCCCCACGTGCATCAATGAGCCTTGGCCGCCCATGTCACCGTTTCACCACTGTTCCTTCATTGGACCACTTTTGATAGATACGGAGCACTGCAGATTGGGAACACCCCACAAGAGCTTCAGTTTTGGAGATGCTCTGACCCAGTCGTCAAGCCATCACAATTTGGCCCTCATCAAACTCGATCAAATCCTTGCGCTTGCCCATTTTTCCGATTTTTTTCCACTATTATCTGGTCACCTCATGTGGCTCACTGATCATTTAGAACATCACCTTCTCTATCCTCAATTAGAATGTCATCCATCATGGCTGTAGCACCAAATTCGCCCTCCAGTCAGAGAGGTGAAGAGAGCTGAACTGTGGGAAGAGTGCCTGCGAGTGTCTGACAGAGGGAATCACTCCACATGAGTGCACCTGACTGGCAGGACGTCACCCTCAATCTCTTTACTGACAGAACTCCTTGAGTTCTTAAACAACAGCTCATTTGCATCATACATAATGTGTTAAAAAAAATAAATGTTTTGATATTAAGAGTTAAAATTGTTTATATAAAAACTGTGTATTCTTCTGTGAGATTGCTTGCATTGATGTAGCTCCTCCATTATTTAGAGATGTAAATAATTAAATCTCTCTCTCTTGTTCCGTGTCTGATGAATTAATTTCTATTAATTTTTAGGATTAGTTCTCTTCAAAATGAAATTGTCCTTATATTTTACTCACCCCCATCTCATTCAAGATGTTCACGTCTTTCTTTCTTCAGTCGAAAATAAATTATGTTTTTTGAAGAAAACATTCCAGGATTTTTCTCCCAGTCATAGACTTCCATGGCAACCAAAATGTTGAAGGCTTCAGAGGCTCTGCGCAATCCCAGATGAGGAATAGGGTCTTATCATCGATCTGTTATTTTGAAAATGAATCCTCTGCGACGTGCCAAGGATTGCGCAATCATGTCGGATAGGTCACGCTCGACGTAGATGGAACAACTTGGATCAGATGGGGGTGAGTAAAATATCAGGACATTTTCATTTTTAAGTGAACTAATTGCAAAATTAACAAATTATTCTTAAAACATTTTGGTTAGACTTTATTTGCAATGGTCCACTTTAGACATTACCCTGTTGAAACATATGATGGTTAGGTTAGGTTTTAAAGCATGGCAGCTGATTTGAGCTGGTTTAAGCTGGTCCTTAGTTGGTCATGAGCTGGTTTAAGCTGGTCAAGTGCTGGTCCTAAGAAACTAGCTCCAGCTGAGGACCATCTTATAAACAGCTCAGGACCAGCTTAAACCAGCTCATGACCAACCAAGGACCAGCATAAACCACACTGTATAAAAAAACTGTAATTTTACGATATTTTACTGTTTTATTTTACAGATTTTTCACATACTTTTGATATATGGTCCAAAAAAATTAAATTACTGAAATAGACTGCAAATTTACATGGTACATTTTTCTGGTGTAAAATTACATGAAATTACAGTTAAATTACAGTATTTTACCATTTTTTTCTGGCGCCCCAGCTGCCGGAATATTTCAGTTTTTTTACGGGGATTTTTTTTACTGTGCAGCTGCCATGCTTCAAAACATACCTAACCAGTATTTGTTGTTTTTTTCAACAGGGTCTGCTATCTATAAATAACTTGTCAACTAACAGTTAGTGGAGTATTAGTAGACCGTTAGTAGACTGTAGTTAGGTAAGGGTTAAGTTTAAGGGTTAGGGTTAGTAGAATAAATTGTTACGAAGTTGCAAAGTTACTTATAGTCAGTAGAATGTCTCTCGGGGGAGCATCAAAATAAAGTGTTAGAAGATATTAAAGGTAGGGTAGGCAATTTTGCTGAGAGGCTAGCAATAGCGAGCTAGCTTTGAAAGCATAAGATCCCACCTCCCTTCTGTCTCCAAAGCCACGCCTCCTTCAAAACACAAATGCATAGAGCAGGGAGCAAACAAAAGCATCACGAGAAACGGTGTTAAATTACCTCATGTCTCAAAGCACATAACATTACAATAATATTGAACATAAACAACTTAAAGAGCACTGACCTGTACCACCTGACCGCTGCAGATTCATTTCGGCATGATAGTGTTGCCATTGAAGCACATAAATTTGCTTCACACACTGCTCCAAAAATAACTTCACAGGTTTTACATATCTTCCAAATTACAGTAGTTATGGTGTGAACGCAGGGTGCGTGGAGGTTGACAGGCAGGTAGGACATTGTATCATTGCATTCGGACCGAATGATTGGACGAACATTTTATGGTTCTACACTTTCCACAGACCGTATATAGACAATAAAAAATATCTGGAACAAATCAGCTACTCTGCCTTTAAGCAGACATCTACTAATAAATGTGAATCATTGAAATAAAGTGTTACCCATATTTTTGTTAGTTGGGAAAGACATTTCAAAATTAGTCATATCGATGTGAATCTACACAAAAATCAGTATAAGTCACTTCTGCAGTTATAACGGAGAGAAAATGCCTTCATATAAAAATTGAAATCTCATAAACCACTAAAGAAGCAATGAGATCATAATGTATCCATCTAAAAGGCAATAGAGAATTTAGCATAATAAAATCAGTGTTATTTCTAACATTGATCTTTTGCTGAAAGTCTAGGAAAATCAGAGCCACACATCATTCAGCAGCAGGCGTCCACAGGAAGGGATTCTGGACATTGTGGGAACACTGAATTACCTTAATGGCCATAATAATGTTCAGCTATTAGCGTAGGGCAGTAATATTTGATACAGGCCACACATTTACAGTGCTGTTTAATCCTGCCGCGCAGTGGATGGCAGTGCATTGATTGACCCACTAATCATGCCAGTGGTTCTGACCCACCTGCAGTTTAGTCCATCAGTCCATTAGCTTCCTCACCATTAGTGATCAGGCTGGGTGATTTTAACATCTCACTCTGTTCTCCTTTCAAATCCGCCATCACTCCCACCACCATCCATTTCCATGCATACTATGCCTTTTATCTTATTTTATCCCTTTGAACACTGTCATTTATTTTGATTTGTTTCTAACTTCTGATAATGAGGGTGAATGGAAAAACTAGCAGTCTTCCTCCCAGAGGAAATGTCATTGCTTAGATGTTGTTTGCATTGCACAAAAGATGTTTTATTCAAAGTCAACATGAAACAGCATTCACAACCATTTTAACGGGGTGAGAAAAAAATGTAGGGTGGGACTTGATTTTATCCACTAGAAACGGATTGAATCATGATAAAATAATAAGAGCACAGATGTGTCACAGGCAGAGCAAGTTATATATTGTTTAAAAAATATATAGACAAAAAAAATTTTTATTTTGGATTTATATAGATTCATTCACAAAAAGGTCAGGGACATATATCAAAGTAAAGTATTTTAGTTTTGTCTGATATTTTTTCTAAAATCCATTTAAGAGAAATAAATGAGACTATTGTTGACATACAGTTGTGGTCAGAATTAATGGCACCTCTGGTAAATATGAAAATCGAACCTTTCGTTGAAGTAAAAGAATTGAAATGCATTAAAATTAAGTCAATTCATACATATTAAGGCAATACTAATAAACAAATACTTTTCTCCAAAAACCCGTTGGCCATAAGTATTGGCACCCCTAGAATTTTTTATGAGTAAAATATCTCTGAAGTATATTCCCTTTAATATAATATTTTTTTAGCACAGCAGAGGGGACTAGGAACAAGAAATTGTCCAGCTATGACTTCGTGTTTCACAGCCACAGGAGTATAAATATGAGGAAACACAAAGGCAAAATTCCCTTAATCATCCATCACAATGAGTAAAATCAGAGAATATAGTTCTGATGTGCAGCAAAAGAGTGTTGAGCTTTACAAAATAGAAAGTGACTGAAAGAAAATAACTAAAGCATTGAAAATCCCCATTTCCACCATCAGGGCAATAATTAAGAAGTTCCAATCAACTAAAGATGTTAGGAATCTGCCTGGAAGAGGACGTGTGTCTATATTGTCTTAACGCACGGCGAGGAGGAATGTTTGAGTGGCCAAAGACTCTCCAAGGATCACAGATGGAGAAGTGCAGAGATTAGTTGAGTCTTGGGGTCAGAATGCCTAAAAAAATAATCAAACAACCCCTACATCACCACATGTTGTTTGGGAGGGTTTCAAGAAAAATCCTCCTCGCTCATCCAAAAACAAACTCCAGCATATTCAGTTGTCAGACACGACTGGAACTTCAAAAGGGACCTGGTTCTATGGTCAGGTAAAACTAAAAAAAGCACTTTTTGGCAGCAAACCCACCAGATGGATATAGAGTGATGGAAATATAGTGCTGGATCTTTAATGTTGTGGGCCTTTTTTTTTTTTTGCTGGAGGTCCTGGACATCTTGTTCAGATACAGGGCAAATACCAACAGATAAAATATAGAAACCTGACGTCTAGAAATCTTATAATGGGCCGTGGTTGGTCGGGACAACGATCCAAAACAAATATCAAAATTAACACAAAAAAAGTGTCACACAAAATGAAGCTCCTGACATGACCATCCCAGTCCCTTGACCTGAACCCTATAGAAAATGAGTGAGCTGAACTGAAGAGAAGAAGCAGAAACATGGAACTGGGAAACTGAAGGATCTGAAATCTCAGAGCTGTTATCTTGGCAAAAGGAGATTGCAAAAAGTATTTAATAAAAGGGTGCCAATAATTATGGCCAACTTGTTTTGGAGAAGAGCATTTATTTCATAATGTAATTCTGACCACAACTGTATCTAGTATAACTCTACAGGGTGCAGACTGTAACCAATCACATCATTACTGCATGACACAATCTAATTGGCCTATGGTGACCCTGCAGCCAACATATGTTGAACATTTAAATAGTCTGGTAAATTTTTTGCTGTAAGCCAGTCCTGCAACGTGCTATCAGAGTTCCTCTGAAACCCTGCACCTTCCCCAGCTCCACTTGCCTAGATCTGCTACGGGACTTATGTATGTATATTTATGCAGCAGAAGCAACATATCTTACATGCTCACAGCTGTGTGTCTGTGTATCTGTTAGCAATAACAAGTCTATACTTGCCGAAGCAGCATAGCAGATGTAGTCCGCCAAGAGAAAATGTTTGAGTTCATGTTGAGATTGCTGATTTTTCATTGCACACTTCAATATTTTGGCAAATCTGCACAGTTTGAGACACTGATGAGGTCTCATCTGAAACAATGACTGGGGTGTTTCAAGTCTTCTTTTAGTTAGTATAATCTGCTGACTGTGAATGCTGTCTAGAAGCTACAATTGAAAAATGACTGTAAAGAGATCTCATTTGTGATATTTGTTTTCAAACTGGATTATCCAGAGCTAGCCGCAAAACCCCCAACATCTGATATGGTAAATAAGACATAATTTTAACAGGATTGAAATATACGCCTTGGCGTTTATGCTATTAAACACTCTGCTGTATGGCTTAATATGTGTATATAATTGGATCCTTGTGGAGCCACTCAAACTGTTAAATGCTCAGAATGAGCCGCCAGCCCACATCTCAGCTCAAGCAGAGAGAACAAGAGAAAAATATGTTTTTTTCCTATCAGTACAGTAATGCTACACAACCACGAACTGTTAGGAAATTGGACTTGTGACAAAGTCACAAAAAGATAAATGCAGGATGGCAGATTCTTGAATTTATGTAAGCTCTATTTGTGATACTATATATACAGATCTTCCCAGATAATTCAAGAGTGAATTGGCACAAACAGGTAGCAGATCTGCATAGCCTCGTGGGCTCCACCAAAGTGACAGAATCACACAAACACACGCTAGATGCTATGCCTGGCGAACTCATCAAGATGTATGACACATTATAAATCAAGTCTGCACGAGCTGCCCCAGAGATTTAGTCCTTAAATATGATAAGACAGATGGAGCATTGCACTCCCTAGGTATCCACCTCTCTCTGCCGCTTTATGAGTCTGTCTCCTTTCATTGTTCCCTCAGAATTTACTCGAACACCTTCTGCGGTTTCTGTTGAGATTGCATTCCAATGGCTTCTGTAAAGTTTATGGCAGCATTAAACGAATAGTTCACCCAAAAATGACAATTATGTTTTCTTATCCTCGTTATTACACAGCACACTAGAATTCTTCACACTAGAATTATTCTATTTGTTACTGATTGGTAAATTGCGGCATTACACAATTTCCTAATTGTTGATGTCGTCCATGGTAACATTGGACATCACTCTGATCACCTGGGTAACGTAAACTGGTATCCTCGGATCACACCACAAAAACACTCACTTTCTTGTTTCATACAAATGCAGCTCCATCTAGTGTCATTTTCACAATAATCAGTTTTCAGCATGAATATTACTGTAATATTGCTACAGCATTCATCCTGTTGCTAGGCCAATTGGAATACATTGTAATGGATTATTTTTAAGATAAGGCAAATCAAATATTTTCTTCTCAAATTAATATTTCATGTCCATGTATTTATTTATTGTGTGCCATGTAATATGATGGATAATAGGCAAATCCAGTCATTGTTGCGGAATAAATTTATGATATGTACATTTTTGAAAATGTCTCCATTTGTGTTTCACAGTAGAAACAAGGTCTTAACAACAAGTAAATAATGACATTTATCACTTTGATAACAGCCAGAAGAATTCCTATAGAAAAAAATATATATAAAAGCACACTGTGGATTTTAAAAATGATAAAAGCAATTTTATTTTATTCTAATTTGTCCATTCAATTAATGGTTTTGGTCACCAAAAAAAAACTATATAAATACCAACATTCTTCAAAATACCTTCTTTTGTGTTTCACAAAAGAAAGAAAATCATACAGGTTACAGGTAAATGAAGACAAATGTTTAATGTTGGTATAGCTTTGACACAGTACACATTTCTGCTGAATTTAGGCACGTTCACAGTGCTAAAGGGGCAAAAGTCGTCTTATCATGTGTAACAGGTTACTTATTTTGCTTTGATCGTCCATTAGGCAAACTACTGTTGTGTCACAGTACTACTGAACAACAGTTGGCTGTTGTAATGGGGATACAGAGAGCAATATGAACAGCCTCAGGCCTTCATGCACATGAAACAGAGTTTAGCAAGAAGTGTGTCTTCATATCTGTTGTGCTTCATCAGCCACTAACAAGGACAACAGTGGGATACAATACAGTTCCTGAATATTAAATAGCCCAGTTTTAATTAGCTATCTTCCTTTTTCAATTATAAAAATTCAGCCCCTCATCTAGGAAAACGTGTCATGGTTGTTTGCCTCCATGTTCCTTTCATCAAAAAATACAAAGGAGAGGAACTTGTTCTGCTCTCTCTCCTACATGACGAAACTGCTTCACATTATATTACATCTATTATTTGACTCTTTATTTTAACTCACAAGAATGTAATAATAATATGATCTAATTACAGCAGCAGCCGTTTGTATTCATTTGTTTCTCCTAGTAATCCTATGTTTTTGTCCTAGACTTGCATTAAACTGAAACGAAAGACTACGTTCGTGTGTGTGACTGAGAGAGACATCTAGTGGTAAAAGCAGTCACACCTTCCACCCTTTTATGAACTTTGTATGTGTTGATGTATTGAAATTTCCAGTCTATGACGTTTGACACAAATAATGTATTTTCGCTTACCTTTGCTGTTACATTACATCAGCATATTCATCCACAGCTTTATGAACTGGACAGTGAGTGTTCACGAGTGTTGTGGTACAAATTTCTTGTCATTACCTATAATGGGCTTTCCAGGTTAGTGTTTCGTTGTCTTATTGCACCATCTAGTGGTGTTTTCTATTTGTACTCGTTTAAAATTTGCATACTAGCATTTAAAAACATTTCAAAGCTATCATGTAGGCCTATTTCCTGTTGATTTGAGTTTATGGTGACCAAAATGTGTTTCCATAGGCTTTCTTCATTGTGGAAATATCATTTTAGTATACAACATTTTTTTATTGAATCCTCACCATTCATTTGAAGAATGTGGTACCCCCACTATGCTGAATATTGCCTGCAGGCTTATCTTTTCTAAGTATTTATATCTATTTAATTTGTTCTGTCATGTTTCACTACAGTCTTTGGGCCCATCTCATAGTCTTTCTTGAAGTTATTACAATCAACACAAAACTGAACATGCCATTAGGCCAATAGGCATTTATAATTATTTTATGACATATTTCTCCTGGAGCGCCTTGAACGCGCGTCTATTTCGTTTCAAAGCCTGGCAGAACGGGGTGACACGGAGGAAGCGAGGACCAAGGCAGAAGCGGAGGGAAGGAGGAATGCAGTGGAGCCAAAGGGGTGGATGGCTGAGGCGCAGCCGGACGCTCAAACATCCATGGCGGAACCAGGGTGACGCTGGACCAAGGTGAAGCCGGAGGGACGAGGGAGCCTGGTGGAGCCTGAGTGTTGGTTGACCACGGCGGAGCTGAGTGAGCGCAGTCCAAGGCTGACAGGTCAAGGTGGAGAAAGAGGCCTGGAGGTCCATGGTGCAGCTGGGGGAGCTGCTTCATAGAGCCGAGCTAGTGATGGAGAAGCCCGAGGCAGAGCCGGAGAGTTGCAGGAAGTCAGTGACAAGGGTGCAGCCAAGGAGTTGTGTGGCACCAGTGTAGCAGGTGAGTCCAGGGAAGTGGACGGAGCCAGTAGAGAGAACAGACAGGATATCAGACGGGACCGGATCATCCAAAAAGTTACCATAGGCAGGTTGATGGGAAGAGAGTTCGAGGGTGGGGCAGTGGGTGGGGACTGGCTCCATGGTCCCCAACGAGCCAGTGTTCCCATTCTGGTTCTAGGGAGGACGGCTCTAACCTTGACCAGACAGGACTGCTGCAGTGACCAACTTTGGCTCTGGGGTGGACTCTGTGCCTGGCTCTGGCTCCGGGGATGGTGGGGGCTCTAGTTTGTGGTCTGAGGTGGGCGCTGGCTCTGGATCCGTGGTGGAGAATCTCTCTGGACATCCAGGCTGGTACAATGCGTCTTATCTAGAGCGGGGCAGAGAGATGGCTGCTGAAGATGTTGAAGGACCTGGGGAGTCGGAGCTGATGGTATCGTCCTCCACGACTCCCACAGTGAGAGAAGATCCACAAACACACAAGGCATACTCCACAAACTCAAAGAAGGGACAGTGATTCTCCCTCATCAGCAGCATCTTTTCTAGAATGCCATTCATTCCGCTCCCGAAAAGCGCATCGTCCCAGCATACCTCATTATAGAGCTCAGGGTGTCCTCTACAAATTCCTCCAGCATGCGAATGTTCTGCGTTTAACAGTCCATATTTAGGGGTAACATTGAGGTTCAGTTATTCTGTCAAGTTCTTGGTGTGTTCTAGTCAACACGCACAAAGATGTTCTAAATAAAAATGCTTTAATAATTAAACCATAATTCAAGATGCAACAGGAGGATATGCAGGAATACAAAACAGCACAAGCACTAAAAGTAAAGACGGTAACTGGCAGTAAAGCAAACAAGGTGTTCTTAATAAGACACAGGAGTAACTAATTAGAAACCAAGGAAACTAACAAGGGGATTTACACGAATACAAAGCAAAGTAACACAAGAAACATAAACACATGAATGAAGCCAATGAAATCTAACATAACCCCGACAATAATATAATACAGGCTTATGTGTATAATAACTATTTTATTATAGGTGAGCACTGAAGAAAGCAATGTGCTGAAACGTTTGCTCATGCTTGTCTAGTTTTTAATTCACTTGCACTTTCGCACTATACAATTTATAAAAATAAAAAAAAATTAATCTCATTCTTTGTGTGGTTAGCAATTTCTTTGTTTGTCAACATTGACTTTTTGGCTCTACACATCTGAAGCAAAAGGATTTTAGCTCTTTGCAGAACAACAATTTCTTCTATAACCTGTTTGAAATTTGACATGCTTCATTATCAAGTTTGTTGCACAAAGGCTTACCACTAGGTGGACATTTCCAATCACACTTGGGTTACCTTAATACATTGGATAGGCTAATGTATAGAGTATATATATGGGAAGTTATGATTCAATTTAAATGCTAATAAATAATGAATTTTTTCTTCAAATTGATTTTTAATCTATTAATGAGATTTAAGTGTTTTAAATTATTGGAGATACATGCTACTGTATTATATTATATTATAATTATTATATTATGTGCTGTCAATAGATTCAAAAAATAACTAATTAAGCACAATTTTTTTTCTGTAATTAATCACGATTAATTTTGATTAAAAACACTGAGTTTTTAATATTGTCTTTATTATTTTATACTTGTTTTTCTTTTTTACATCTTTTTATGAATGAAGGCCAGTTTCACTGATACTAATACTGCTACTGATGTCTCTATGAAATTGATTTCTTCTTTTTTTACATTAATCATAGACATTCAACATTACATTATAATTGAAAGCTATATCAGTTTCAACATTTATTAGGCCTTAATAAATAACAACTTTTATTTTAAGTGAACTTAAAACAATCTTAATAATTTCTTAAAAATAATTTTAAAAATAATTAAATATCGATGAATCCTTATTAAAGCTACAATTTTCTATGTTACGTTTGTTCTTTGATTAACATCAACAACAGACACCATCACAGCAACTGGTTTATTAGGCTGCTGTGACTTTAAGATCTGCCACTGCCGAACATGACGCGCATCTGACGCACGCGCATCTCATTTCTCATGATTCAAGCTGCGTTCACACCAAAGGCAAATAGAGCGTCAAAATCGCGTCTACCGCGCCTAGTTGGACGCTTGAACATTTTGAATACATTGGCACGTCCACATCGAATTGGACGCGTGTATAAATTGAGCGTTTGAAATGAAATAGACGCACGTTCAAGGCGCTCCAGGAGAAATATGTCATAAAACACCACTCTGCCTCTTTTCATTTTCATTAAAAATATATATTAAACATTAATAGCCACACAAATGTGGTCCAGGCAGCTCCTACATTATCTTCACTGCATGTATATTTCAATATCCTTAAAAAATAAAGTTATGAAACTTCTCTTTGCCCTCAGTCAAAACGATTTGGCAGACAACAAATTGTAGATTCATGACACCAAAGATCACCCGTTAGATCCACACAAGACGAACCACTACAGGACATCAGAGCCAGCGGCAAACGTCAGAAGGACTAGCCGAGGAAAGGCTGCCCGGTGATCGCCTCGATCTCACAACTCCAAAAACACAAGATTATTTTTTTAAATAGGCGCTCTCTTTATCAATAAACCACAGATTTCAGCTTTAAACAACTACATTCTCACCTGAAAAAGTCTTAATAATAATTTAATAATTTAAAAAATAACTTAATAATTAAAAAACACTACTATTGTGTTACAAAATGTAGTTATTTTGTAACACAATAGTAGTATTTTTAAATTATTCAGGGTTTCTCATCACGTCACTTTACCATGTGACAGCAGCAAGCAGGCTCCTGATTGGTTGACGCAGCGCGAATTGACGCCAAAGTTCCGTTCAACTCGGGTGTCAGACGCGAATTCGCTTCAAACGCATGAATGCACAAAAAGCACCACTCGCGAATAACGCGCAAGATGCTCGATTCGCGACCAATTCGTGTCACAATAAGGCGGAATCGCGTCCATCGTGCCGCAAAAAACGCGTCTATTGCGCCGTAGGACCTCCAGACACGGGTCAACGCGCCTTTCCATTGACTTAACATGGAAATCACTCACGCCAGACGCGTTCGGTGTGAACGCAGCATTAAAGCTGCTATCCGTAACTTTTTTTCGTGTTCAAGATTTACAAAAATTATATAACGAGAATGTACAACATGAATCCATTTTCCAAACCGTGTTTTTGTGAATCATTATGGTACACTTATGATAAGAGTTTATATTGGGACTATTTCAGACCGGACTGGTAGGAACCGCTGCGGATGAGCACAGTCACTGCATGACTCGCCATAGACATAAACAGAGAGAAGTAGCTCCGGCTGCAATGTTCTTCCGCAAGACGCATGCAGTTCTGTTTATTACCTTAACCTCTTAACTGTCACCGTCCCGCTGGCGGGACACCTGGCACTCTTTTTTTGATCACCTTTTTTTCGTATCATATGTTTTAGTAATTATCATGAATTAGGTATCATTCGAAAGCTTACGAACTAAAAATTCATCCTGTGAAATCCGTTTTGAAATTGGACGTTGCGTTACCATGGAAATGGTACTTTAAATTCTTTTAGCAGGCTCCTCCCCTAGTGGGCGGCGTCATGTTTCATATTACAACATTTATTTTAACTACTTTATAATCAAAATCTTTTCTAATCTTGACAAAACACATATCGTCGGAAAGGTCTGAGTCTCAAGGTTCCATACTTTTAGTGACCGTTTTGTGATGGAAGTGACATTTGCACAGAAAATTACAAGAAAATGCATCAAAAAAACAATCAATGAAATTTAAATGACACCCGGTGGCTATTTTTGGTACAGCGCCTAAATTAGAGTGCTTTGACAGCTCTAATTTATCATTATTATATTATATTAAGTATATTATATTAGGTATATATTAAATTATTATACATCCTTTAAGTATGTTTCTTTATTCACCAATGATGTAAATAAAAAATCTCTCGGGAGGGAATCAGCAGCAGTACCAACCATCACCATCCCCTACCATGGCGCTGCATCCCTGACTGAGCTCTTGTGACTGGGTGGGGCTTTGCCAGCAGTGGGGCATTTCCTCCAGTGTCGGGTTTCTCCAGCGCACTGGCATTTAAATCTGCTGCAGTGGAAAGCCCGTGTACGGCTGTCATCGTGAGTGAATCTGCTCCGCTGCAGAATTTCGCGTTCGTTTTCTTTTCCCTTTTAAATTTCCAACATTGTGTCTCTTGCGTTCGCTGAGTGATACATTGTTGCGTCTAGCGACGCGCGCTTTTATTCCAACAAAGCCTGAATGAAAGGCTGCCTGTTCGACTATGTTTTGACCGTGACATATACGCAGAATATTATGTAATGCATCGTATTTCGTAATTATGGTCTAGTCTTTTGTGCATTTGTGTCGTGAGTGGGCTAGAGACTAGGGTACCTTTTCAATGGACTCTTAAATACATCTACGTCAGAAAAAGTCATTCATTTGAATACTTCTAGTTGGTGCATATTGTGAAATAATTGTCCAAGAAAAACAGAAATAATCGTGTAAAGGTTGCCTATACTCGATTTGCATCATGTTCAGCTGGTTGGGAACCGATGACAGGAGGAAGAAAGATCCAGAGGTCTTCCAGACTGTCAGTGAAGGACTCAAGAAGCTCTACAAAACCAAACTGCTTCCACTGGAGGAGCACTACAAATTCCACGAGTTTCACTCACCCGCTTTGGAGGATGCAGATTTTGACAATAAACCCATGGTTCTCCTGGTAGGACAGTATTCCACTGGCAAAACCAGCTTTATAAGGTATGATGTGTGTTTTGGCTCCTGCTAAACAGGTGCTGGTGTCCTGAGAACTTAGGAAATCAGTCAGGAAACTTTATAATCAAGCACTTCATAAATATTTTATGAGTAAGTCAGACATGCATAAAAATTATACTGTGAGTACATGAGTAAGATGTAAGGAATGTATATGAATACGTTTTTTTGAATAATGCTGTTTTAAGTAGTATTTAATGCAATAATATTTATTAATGTTATTCATGAGAATATATTCTAATAATATTTTATTTAACAGGATACATGTAAGAATATTTTGTGTCTCACACCTAATTTTGAGAAATATTTATTCAGGACTGTGAGAGTGTTTTAGTAAAATCAGACAATATTCCCCCATTTATGATTTATTGAAATCAAACGCCACCTATTCAATATTTTGTATATTTTTGAATAACTGTCGCAATCACATTTGCAACATCCAAAACCAGTTTATCAAGTTCCATGTGAGATTCCTTACAGTCCTATAAGCCACAATATTTAATGACTTCAGTGATACAGATTTATCTTTCATCTGTTTACATGAGAATTTCTGTGTTCATTGAATACAGATCTTGATGTTACATGCTAAACAAAGTTTAACACAGTACTATAATTTTAGCTTAGACAGAGACGGCTAACCTGTAAACAGAACAGGCCTGGCTCCAGCTGTAAGATGTATCTGTGTGACACAATGTCGCTGCTGTGGTGATGTTTGTCTACAGGGTTATTTAAGGCTTTCGGGTCCAAAATGAAAGGCAACAAACTACTAAAGATCACCAGGCAACAGGAGACACTTCAAATGACTCCAGCATTGCCATAGTAACTTGTCACTAATAGGCTCCTGAATGTAGAAAAGTTAAGAGATGTAAATGTGAACGGAGACATACCAATTATCCATTCCAGCATTTAAGATTATTCTGACTGATAAGTTAAACAGCTTAAAGTTAGTACTTTGTAAGCAAGTGTGATAGTATGTTATTTGAGCTTTTTTGTTGGTTTATGTAAACCTTCTGAATTCATCAGCAAGTTGTAGAATTTAGAATTTAGAATTTTAACAATTTTATAATGCTAAAATTTTATTTGAGTCAACTTTTCTTCAAACTGTAAATTATACTACTGTTCAAAATTGAGGTTAGTAAAAAAAAATACTTTCGTTCAGCGAAAATGCATTAAATTGATTCAAAGTGACAATATATAGACTTGTAATGTTACAAAAAATCTATTAAATGCTGTTCTTTTGAAATTTCTAATCATGAAAAAATCATAAACAAATGCATTACAGTTTCAACAAAAATATTAAGGTGCACAACTGATAATAATAAATGTTTTTTGAGTGTCAAATCAGCATATTAGAAAGATTATTTTATAAGCATCATGTGACGACTGGAGCATTAAGGAATAAATGCATTTTTAAGTGTATTCAGATAGAAAACAGTTATTTTACATTGTAATAATATCTAAATAATCAAAATATTACTGTTTTACTGTCATTTCTATTAAATAAATGCAGCCTTATGTTGACCGTTTCAAAAGCATAAAAAGGCATACCAACCCCAACTTCTGAATGCTAGTGTATGTATTTTCTGATTCCTATCCATCATAAAATGTAATGTCATTGGCTCTAGTTAATTGTAATAACATTATCTGGGATTTTTTGAATAACTGGGCCATGTTTGTACTCGAGGTGAGCCTTAAATGTGAGGTATTGTCCTGCACTAGCAGTAACAAATGTGCCTTCTCATTTTGGCTCTGGCTGTCTTTCCTCCTGTGCATTATTCATAAGGGTCGTGAGAGCCTCAGTGGACACAGTGTCTGTTCTGCTGACTGCACGCATAACTATGAAAGAAAATAAGCTCAACTTTCTCTATATGTTTCCTGAATGTGTGAGAGCCCATGAAACACTTCATTATAATGTCATGAGAAGTTTCATGCTTAACATTGAATCTTTTCAACATGGTTGCATAATTCAAAAGAGGTGCTCTGATTCAACTTCGTACTTTGTTTTAAAAAAAATGGCGGAGGTACCCCTGGTTTTGACATCACAAAATGGCAAAGCTCATGAATGTTAATTATATTACTGTTTTAATTGATTGAATATACATTGTGATGTATAGACCAGGAGATCAGATCTTTATCTGATTATTTATATTCTGACTATACTATTTTCAAATTAAAACTTAAATGTCAATGACAAAATTACAATTTAAAATGTAAACATTTAAACAACCATTTTATTAGCACATTGCACATTTATAAATAAAATGAGTTAACTTATTACACAGTGATATGAGGGAGCAGTCATTTGAGCTGACTGGTTCAAGTGCTCAAACATGTCATTTCATCCCTACATCCATCACTGTTGTTCCTGGGTCTTTGTAGGTCAGTGGACAAACGCATAGATTAGCAAGTCATCAATGAAGTGGTATAACTTTTTGTCCAGTGGTAACAGTTTTGCTTTGAGCACCATATGTAACCTAAAATAACAGGCGTAGATCAGTGCGTGCACACTACCAAAAGTTTAGGCAATATTGCTCAAAAACATAAATATTGGCAAATATTATTCCAATTTAAAATAACTGTTTTGTTTTTTAATATGTTTAAAAAAGGCATTTATTCCTGTCCTGACAAAGCTAAATTGTCAGCATTCATTAGTCTTCAGTGTCACAGGATCCTTCAGAAATGATTCTAATATGCTGATTTGGTGCACAAGAAACATTTCTTCTTCTTCTTCTTATTATTATTATTATTAATATTCATCAGTTTTGCACATTAAAGGGTTAATTCCTCACCCTCATGTCGTTCCAAAACCATAAGACTTTTGTTCATCTTTGGAACACAAATTAAGTAGCCTGACAAGCCAGACCCACATCAAAATTTTGGGTCTGGGAACACACCATTGGCAGGGCTCAATCCCAGGGGCGGGATAAACGGTTGTCTTTCAAATTCCCTCTGCACGCAATAGGATAGTGCTACAACCAACCAGAGCAATGAAGAAGGTTAAGCGGAGCTAGTTGATAGAACTTTCGCCGTATCCGGTCGGCAAAACTCCGAACACATCTTCCTTTCTTAAGAATGACTTCAGTGCCGTTCTTTTCTCAAAGAAAAGCTTAACAACAAGTCTTCCAGAGAAGCGGCCAAAGCCGATTCGAAAGACCGCTGTTCGCCAGCTTCTTTGTTTACAAGTAGCACGCGTAACCGCGGCAACTCTGCTGTCATTATGTTAAACCCACCAACTCTATACACGATGTGATTGGCCTGACCAGAGTTTGGTTTTTCCAGCTCGCAAGCCAAACGGAGAGTTGCTAGACGCCCTGGTTGCAAATTACATTTGCTGCCGCTAGGGTGCGTCTAGATTTCTAGGCTACAAATTAAGATCTTTTTGATTAAATCTGAGAGCTTTCTGTCCCTTTGTTGACAAGTCCAGGCTTTGACCCTTCAAAAAGTGATTGCAAAACTAATCCATATGAATCGAGCGGTTTATTCCAAATTGTCTGAAGAGACTTCATCGCTTTATATGATGAACAGTGTTAATTTAGGCTTTTATTCACATATAAACATTAATCAGCGAACATAAACAGAAGCTCAGCCATACTTGCTTGATGCGTGAGAAAAACCTCATTGGTTTTTGCGGAAGCTCAAACGTGCTGCGTAACACGAGAATGAACCTCATTGGTTCTCGCACGTCAAGGAAACATGCTTGAGCTTCCGTTTACCACAGCTGATGTGTGAATTGATTAATGTTTATATGTGAATATAAGCCTAAATTCAGTCTGTTCATCATGTACAGCGATCAAGTCTCTTCAGAACATTTGGACCAAACCACTCAATTCATGGTTTTACAATCTCTTTATGAACTTTTTGAAAAGTCAAAGTGGTAGTTGCGTAGCTGTCAACGGAGGGACAGAACACTCTCAGATTTCATCAAAAAGCTTCATTTGTGTTCCGTAGATGAGCAAAAGTCATATGGGTTTGGAATTAATGAGAGTAATTAATGACAGAATTTTTTGAACTATCCCTTTAATATTTTTGATCAAATTAATGCATCCTTGCTGAATAAAAGTATTAATATATTGTGAGCCGGGGACAGATTTGTTTAAAATTTAGTTTTGTGTTTTCACAGGGTTACAGAAAAGCGATAGATAACTTCCCCTGTATTAGATGCACTGGCCTTGGCAAAACATCCAAGTGACGCCAGTGTTCAGTTTACGCTCTTGTGTTACTGGCATAAACTGCAGCTAATAATTTCTCAGCTGAGGCCAAGTGTCCTGTAGTTACTCAAACTGTCATTTTGACCTGAACTGTAATCCAAACAGTCTTGGTACCGTCACATGTCCACAGCAGGGATTGTTTGAATGACTGTGAAGATTGTTTGAATGTGCTGAGAAGAATAAACATTATCTTAGCAAACTCACATTCTTTATTTGAGTGTGATCTTAGCAGTGTTCCTTTAACGGCAGCAGAAATCATCTGAATCATGTGAACATGGTTTTACATGAGGTGTCCATTACAGGGAGGCCCAAAGTCTGAGAACACATTGGAGTTTCGGGATATTTCCTCCTGTTTAAGTTTTAGAATTTTGACAAATTTGAAAGAAAATGTATAACCTAAAATAAGTATATACTTGTATATAATATTTAAGATTCTGCAGTTTTTTTAAGTAAATATTTGTTTTATTCAAATTTGCAATACAATTTTTATGTAGATTATTTGAAAACTTAATTAACCAAAATTGTCTCAAATCAACAACATAGTTGTCATATTTATTTTTCACATGATAATGTTCGTTAGAAGTGTTTTAATCTAAATGTATTTCTTTATATAGATATCTCCTGGAGCAGGACTTCCCTGGTATGCGGATTGGTCCAGAACCCACAACCGACTCATTCATAGCAGTGATGCATGGCAACATGGAGGGATTAATACCAGGAAATGCACTGGTTGTGGATCCCAAAAAACCCTTTCGGAAACTTAATGCCTTTGGCAATGCCTTCCTTAACAGGTGAGATTAAAACAATGTTTTGTTTTAATTCATTAAATGTTAAATGTTATGTGAACAAACCAGATAATGCAAGTATAGTCCAAAAATTCTTGAACAATTAAGTACATTAATAATTGATTACAGCATTTTAAAAATAAAGAATAGAAGACAACATTTTTTACAAATATGTAAATGCAATGATACAAAAATAAATATAGAGGGAAATAAATCAAAAGTTTGTCATACAATTTCTCAGTTTTGCCATTATTAATTATAATATTTTTATTATTAATTGTTTTTAGTATCTTAAATAATTAAAGTCATAAAGAAAATTGTAAAAAAAAAAATAATAATAATAATAATAATAATAATAATAATTACGTTTTCCTATTATATTCTATATTATTATTACAATGAGGGAAATTTTTTATACATTTTAAAACAGATTATATCACACAATGTTAAGGCAATATCCAAAGCAAGGAATTTTCATAGATTAGACCAAATTTTTTTGACAAGGGGACATTCAAGAAAAAAAAGGTAATCAGTTGACTCAAGATTTTTTAACAGAAATTACAATTCAAATGTACATTACCAAATTTCGATGTGATCTCAGTAGTTGGGTATATTTTATGAAAGATTCCTAAGTTTATTTCTCCAACTTTATTGGGGATACAAAATTTGTATGGTAAGAACCATGTTTTTTTTTCCTATTAATATTTTCTACTAAAAAAAAATACTTTTTCTTGACTGAAAAAAACATTTCTTATAGTTTTATTATTACATTTTGGGTCATAAACAGCTGCGGCTCATCTGTATGGGCAGGTAGGGCAGAGCCCCACCAAAATATTAATCTATTCATGAATTAAAAATAAATTATAAATGTGTTCAGAACATATATTTTTCAGATTTTCTTGACTATTTTAAGTTGTAAGGTGAGCAGGATATATTCAAATGTAGCGCATGTATCATGATACTAAGCATGGCAGCCAGTCTCTGAGCCCTCCCTCGCTCTACAGTGCCCCACAAATTTCCAGTGTAAATCAAGCGGCAACCTTCCGCTCTCTCTCGTGAATCCAACACGGAAGTGACTTAAACTGCAGTTCATCGACTGGTTGCTAGAGACAGGCTCCAAAAGGGAGTCAATCCCATAGACCCCCAGTTGACAGCTTGGTACAAAAAGGGGTTCTGGTCTATATAGCTAACTTTGCCCTTCATGGCAACTGTGAGGGGGGGATTTTTTTTATTTTTATAACTCATTGTATTGAGCCTTAAAGTTCTGCATAATTAAGGGCGTGGTCACTTGAGTGACCGGTGGATTGGTGCTGATGTAACTACTAGCTGCTTGTCTGCTGTCTGTTAGTCCACCCACATCTCTGCCCATTTTCCGTTATCCGGGGTGACGCACAGTGACGTTGCCAAGATGGCAACCGCTGGATCTGCTCACTTTGGGTTTCAAAAATGCTTTTCAGAAACCTACGGGTGACATCACGGACACTACGTCCATTTTTTTTACACAGTCTATGGTGTAAATCTGTGGTGAAAAATGGAACTGCAGCGCACTCACAAAGAGAGCCATTGGGGCAGATTTCTGGCTTATTTTCATGTTACACACACCTTACGTAACCTCGCTCCAAACCAAGACAATGTCAATCCGCTTCAGATATTTGTCTGCATCAGGTTAGAAACCAGTTGGCATGTCTGTTCTTCCTATGTGGAGTAGCATATCAAATGAATGAGTATAAACCCTTTAGTTTAAAAGTGCTCATGCGAATAGATTTTATATACAGTAGTTATGTTGTGTTTGTTTTATGTTTGTTCTGAGAATAGACATGACTTTTTTTTTTTCCTAACTGGAATTCCATACGCTTACAAAATGTTTTTCATAAACTACCGCCAGGACCTAGAATCTGCCCTACCTAAATGTATTGCCAGAAGCCACTACTGGTCATAAAGGCTAACTAAAACTAAACATTTTTGGCAGAAGTAACAGTCTTGCATGATGACATCACAGAGGGGGCTGTACCTCATTCCTCCTCTTGATCGAGTTTCCTCATGCTGTCTGATCTACTGACCTCCCGTCACATGATTAAGCCACAGACAAATCATACCATCAAGCTCACCAGCACATTAAGCAGGCTGTCATTCACAGTCTGAAAATTACACAACAATAAAAGTGTGCGTAGAGTGGCAGTCTTTTATGAAACATGCCTAAGGATGCAATTGCATGCATGTGATTATTTGTGCAGGTGGTCTGTGCTGCACGTAGTAGTCTGAGGGTTTGGCAGGCTGCGCTGCTTGTTGTGCAAATCAGCAGAAAAACACTTGAGAAAATTGTCTCTTTGCCTTTTGCAATCGCAAAGCTTGCATATTTTTCAAATGGTCTCATGCAATTCTGTCAGAAGACCTGCAACACACACTTTTTAAGGAAAAGTTCACCCATAAATGAAAGTACGGTCATCGTTTACTCACCCTCATGTCAGTCCAAACAAAAAGACAAAATATCTTCTTTGTGTTCCACAGAAGAAAGGAACAACATGAAGTTGAGTAAATGGCTACAGAATTGAATTTTTTGGATGAAATTCCTCTTTAACATCTGAGGTTTTTCTGCAAAGAAATGTTCTCTTCACAGTTTGGTACAAGGAGGTAGTAAACATTCTCATGAGGTATTACTTGTCATGCACTCTTTTTGGCTGTGGGTTTATGTCATTTGAAATGCTTGAGACAACTGCCCTGGTTTTCAGATATATTTTTAGATATGTATGTAATTTATGAATGCAAAAATAGCAGAAGCTCCGTGTACACAGTGCAAACTACTGCATATAATACATCGAATAATTTGACAATACAAGCAAGACAGCTACAAATATGGTTATTTTGCAATTAGTTTTTTTTTATTTTGAGTAGTTTCTCATATTTAAAAAAAAACTCTCCTGCTTAAAACATCATATTTGGCCTAAACCGCTTGATATTTTGTACTAGTGTGTAGTCTTGTGCCAGATGTTCTACAAATGTACATGCTAGAATGTGCTCCTCAGTGCTTTTGAGTTGTTTGTGTCCAACATGTTTTAATAGAAACTGTCAAAAGAAGAGTAAATGATGTTAGGAAAAAGTTTCTCTAGCCAGAGGAGCTTAGCGATTCACTCCAAAACATGACAAGCTTTTTCTGGGCCTAGTTCACACACTATAAGCCACAAAAGCCATGCACAACATTTTGGCTTGCTTTTAAAGTGTCTCAGGGCAGACATTTTTTCTCAGGCTATAAAAATTTAAAGTCTTGCTTGCTTTTTATGTTTTAACATTTCCAACTTGGTCAAACTACAAGCGTAGATTGTAACAAAATAATGATGTATGGCACTCTGCTCTACAGTGAGGAAAATAAGTATTTGAACACCCTGCTATTTTACAAGTTCTCCCTCTTGGAAATCATGGAGGGGTCTGAAATTGTCATCGTAGGTGCATGTCCACTGTGAGAGACATAATCTAAAAAAAAAAATCCAGAAATCACAATATATGATTTTTTAACTATTTATTTGTATGATACAGCTGCAAATAAGTATTTGAACACCTGTCTATCAGCTAGAATTCTGACCCTCAAAGACCTGTTAGTCTGCCTTTAAAATGTCCACCTCCACTCCATTTATTATCCTAAATTAGATGCACCTGTTTGAGGTCGTTAGCTGCATAAAGACACCTGTCCACCCCATACAATCAGTAAGAATCCAACTACTAATATGGCCAAGACCAAAGAGCTGTCCAAAGACACTAGAGACAATCCACAAGGTACACCTCCACAAGGCTGGAAAGGGCTACGGGGAAATTGCCAAGCAGCTTGGTGAAAAAATGTCCACTGTTGGAGCAATCATTAGAAAATGGAAGAAGCTAAACATGACTGTCAATCTCCCTCGGACTGGGGCTCCATGCAAGATCTCACCTCGTGGGGTCTCAATGATCCTAAGAAAGGTGAGAAATCAGCCCAGAACTACACGGGAGGAGCTGGTCAATGACCTGAAAAGAGCTGGGACCACCGTTTCCAAGGTTACTGTTGGTAATACACTAAGACGTCATGGTTTGAAATCATACATGGCACGGAAGGTTCCCCTGCTTAAACCAGCACATGTCAAGGCCAGTCTTAAGTTTGCCAATGATGATCCAGAGGAGTCATGGAAGAAAGTCATTTGGTTAGATGAGACCAAAATAGAACTTTTTGGTCATAATTCCACTAAATGTGTTTGGAGGAAGAAGAATGATGAGTACCATCCCAAGAACACCATCCCTACTGTGAAGCATGGGGGTGGTAGCATCATGCTTTGGGGGTGTTTTTCTGCACATGGGACAGGGCGACTGCACTGTATTAAGGAGAGGATGACCGGGGCCATGTATTGCGAGATTTTGGGGAACAACCTCCTTCCCTCAGTTAGAGCATTGAAGATGGGTCGAGGCTGGGTCTTCCAACATGACAATGACCCAAAGCACACAGCCAGGATAACCAAGGAGTGGCTCTGTAAGAAGCATATCAAGGTTCTGGCGTGGCCTAGCCAGTCTCCAGACCTAAACCCAGTAGAGAATCTTTGGAGGGAGCTCAAACTCCGTGTTTCTCAGTGACAAGCCAGAAACCTGACTGATCTAGAGAAGATCTGTGTGGAGGAGTGGGCCAAAATCCCTCCTGCAGTGTGTGCAAACCTGGTGAAAAACTACAGGAAACGTTTGACCTCTGTAATTGCAAACAAAGGCTACTGTACCAAATATTAACATTGATTTTCTCAGATGTTCAAATACTTATTTGCAGCTGTATCATACAAATAAATAGTTAAAAAATCATACATTGTGATTTCTGGATTTTTTTAGATTATGTCTCTCACAGTGGACGTGCACCTACGATGACAATTTCAGACCCCTCCATGATTTCTAAGTGGGAGAATTTGCAAAATAGCAAGGTGTTCAAATACTTATTTTCCTCACTGTATATACTGCGACTTCAAAGTTTTGGATATTTGGGACATTTTAGTAGATAGCTTGTTTTAATACAAATGTATATTATTTTAAAGCTCAAATCAAGAAAGTGGGAAGAAGTAAGATGGCAGTGTCCTTGAGTGTGACTCCTGTTTGTTTGGGTTGGCCTTCAGGTTTGTGTGTGCCCAGCTGCCCAATCCGGTTCTGGAGAGCATCAGTGTGATTGACACTCCAGGAATTCTTAGCGGAGAGAAACAAAGGATCAGCAGAGGTAACCGACTGCCAAAACGCATAAACGCACATGTGCACAAAGGAAATATATAGACTGAACCAGGAGCTTTTGTATATACACTACTGTTCAAAAGTTTGGGGTCGGTACACTTAAAAAAAAAAAAAAAAAAAAAGTCTCTTATAGCCACCAAGACTGCATTTTATTTGATCAAAAATACAGTATAACAAAAATATTGTGATGGCAAAGCTGAATTTTCAGCATCATTACTCCAGTCTTAAGTGTCACATGATCCTTCAGATATCATTTTAATGTGATGATTTGGTGCTCAAGAAACATTTCCAAGTTGCTTAATATCTTTTGTGGAAGCCATGATAAATTTTTTTCAGGATTCTTTGATGAATAGAATGTTCAAAAGTACAGCATTAATTTTGAATAGAAATCTTCTGTGACCATGTAAAAGTCTTTAGATCAATTTAATGTGTCCTTGCTGAAGTATTTAAAGAATCTTACTGACTCCGACCCTTTGAACTGCAGTGGACATGATATGAGATACTTGTGCAGTTTCTCCTTGTCTTCCACAAAACGTATCAAATGTAATCAAGTCAAACCTTTATTTCATTATACATGTTTTTCCTGTTTTGGTTTTTGCATTTAATATTTTGCAGGAAATAATCAAATATTAACGGCTGGAGGTTTAACATTTTTCATTTTATGCATTAGCATAACTAGGTTTAATGGTTTAGTATGGTTTTGGCTGGTTATACCAGTCCTACAATGTTTTCAAAGTACAACAGGATATCAAGTGATCTCAAATTTCCAATTTGAATACTAGTACTTATTCCCCGTGGCATCAACCGAAAAAGATTTTCCTTAGGAAATTCTAACCACTTACATTTAAGACTTTTTGCATCAACTACTGAATTTTTTCAGTATTTGTCTTCATGATGTTCTCACAAAAAGTAACAGCATGTGATGGTGTATTGTGTAACTGAAGTTTCAATCTGTTTTTAATTGTGATATGTTGTAAGTCTTAGAACATGGTGAGATCAGGTTTTATCAAGATGAAGGGTGTTGTTTTGGTTCGTAAACTATAAGGACAGATACAAAATTCAAAAGATATTTAGATACTGATTTGGTTTTTTAATATAAAAGTAGATTTTTTTTTTTAATAAGCTTTGACTCTTAGGGCCAGATTTGCTAAACAGGGCAAATAGTGTGAGAGCGCAATTCCAAAAAAGTGCCGATGGGAGTGGAGAGTTCTGCAAGTGATCTACTGACAACACAAACGCAGCTGGATCATTTCCATAATGACCAACGCAATCTACCAGTTAGCGTCTGTTTTTTGGGGGCGGTAAATAATTGCGCAAACCTTAGTAAATCACCTTGCGTGATTCATTTATATACTCTCCTCCCATAAACATTTAATGCATGGTCGAACATTCTGAACTTTCATATGGGGATGCACCAAAATTTCGGCTACCATACATTTTTGGCCGAAACCGAAAATAGCTGTTTCGGCCAAAAATTTATGGTAGCCGAAATTTTGGTGCATCCCCATATGAAAGTTCAGAATGTTCGACCATGCATTACATTTTTATAAGTGACCAAAATAAGTGACTGAAACAGACGTTTAATTAGCTGTCCTCCGATGGCATGTTTTTACTATGTTCAGCCTTTATTTTGTGCACACAATGTGGATGAACTACAGCAGTTAAACATGTCAGCTGTGTGGACACTAGCTCTGGATTTACAACATGAATTACTCCGATTTTAATCGGTAATGATATAGCATCTTAAATCTAAAATCTTTTAGTCTGTGCTGTTTTCTGTTGATGTGCAGTATGAACAAAACTTCACTAAACCTTTGTAGCACACCTGCCATCAAATAATTGCAAACACCTTTGTTGCTTTGAAGCAAAGTCTCCACTTTAAAATTCTGTTCATTTCATTATGAAATTCTAACAGTGAATGTCTTTTGACACCCTTTAATATGGCATATGACGGATTACTGTAGCCTCCTCAGTTCAGCACGGATAAAGCGCACATGAACCGAACATGAAGTAGATAAACTGAAGTAGAAACAATTCGGTTAATAAAAAGTTGATACAAAAATGTGCAATTTAAATGTTTGATGAATTAATTGATTATGAATGTATTGTTTATTTTCAGTTTAGGTTTTGTAGTGCATCCTGAATTTTCGGTTTCGTCCCAGAATGTTCATTTCAGTACGTCTCTATAATAAATGTTATGACATTTCAGTGATATAAAAGTTGCTATACAGTAAGCTCTAGTTGAATTTCTGTACAGGTGGCCTTGTAACAATAAGCGTTTAACACCATGGTTACCTCATTGCTCATTCAGAAAACTCCAATGCAGCTGAGCGGCCATAGTATTACCGCTGGGCTCCCTGGCATCAGCACTTTTTAAAAAAAATTATTTTACCCAGTCACTCCCCTCCCACCGCACTGAGCCTCACAGACCGAACTTATACGGCCAGAGGATTACAGACACTCATGTTTCTTAGGCCAGAGCCAAGAGCTGGGCTCCCCAAGGTCATTTCAGATATGATTTCAAAGAACAAATATTTAGCAGCTCAGATTTGCAAAGAAAGTAGTAAATGTAGGTTTCAAGGTAGGAACTTTAATTTGACAGTGAAATTAGCCGTCATCTGATACTTGAGCCTCTCTAAAACGTATTTACATTTCTATGCCAGTAGAGGCGTCAAATTGACGCACACTAGAGTACTTGTGTATACATTCAATACTGTGTACTATTTTTCTAAATATAATGTGAAACAGTATGCATTATGCAATGATAATCATTACAGTAGTATGCTACAATGTTGTCATATTATATTACACACATATTACATATTGTCATATTATATTGCCGTACGGCAATCATCTCAGAAATTAAAATACTAGTTTGTGTAAAAAAGTCAACTTTTGGTCAATCAAATAACGAGTTGATTAAAAATGTGATGTTAATAGTTTACTGAAAAGGAAGATCAAGCACATTGCATTATGGGATACAGTGACCCATGTGTGCTTTGGTTGAATACTGCACATGTTCAGCAAATTTACTCCAGATATCTCATCTATAGACATACATTTTAATTCTGTACACACAAAGTATATATACTACCAAAAAGTTTAGGGTCAGTAAGATTTTTTATTTTTGAGGAATTGAATCATTATCAATAAGAATGCTTTAAATTGATCAAAAGTGACAGTAAAGACATTTATAATTGTATAAAAGATTTCTATTTCAAATCAATTCTATTGTTTTTAACTGTTTATTCATCAAAGAATCCTGAAGCAAAAAAAAAAAGTATCATGGTATCCACTGTTTTCAACATTAATAGTAATAAGTAATATTTCTTAAGTATCAAATCAGCATATTATAATGATTTCTGAAGGATCACGTGGCACTAAAGACTGGAGTAATAATGCTGAAAATTCATCTTTGCCACTACAGGAATAGATTACATTTTAAAAATATGAAAATAGAAAAGAGTTATTTATAATATTATAATATTTTACAATATTACTGTTTTACTGTGTTTTTGATACAGCAGTGATAAGCATAATACTTCTTATTCACAGTGTTTACACTCAGTTGACAAATGTTGTACAGTCTTTCAGGGAAACTCAAAATAATTATATTTCTGTTGTTGTTTAAAAAATAACAGCACTAGAGTGGACACTTGGTGCTAAAAGGGTTTTAAATTGACCGATAATGACTTTGGTGTGTGCTAGTCTGTGTAGCTCTGGCTTGAAAGAGCTATTGATTTGCAGTGAACACGTTATTTGTGAGCTTTTAAAGTTCCATTGAATTGTGGATTGAGTCATTTGGAGTGTTCGCACACATGAGTGCATGTGATAAGAGCTAGCAGTTTCTTGACAACTAGTGGCACCTCCACACGGAACTGCATTAATACATTCAGCTTTAATCTTGTAGTGTTTAGCGATCTTTCTTCCTGCTTGAACACTGGATCTAAGCATGTGCTGCTAGAACGGTTGTCTTGTTCACTTTCTCTCACAGTCTGTCTCTTTTTTTATATATTAAGGATTGGGAACCAAGAACTGGGGCTGGTTGCATAAACGTATTAACGTATTAAACGTATGGGATAGTTCACCCAAAACTGAAAATTACCCCATGATTTACTCACCCTCAAGTCATCCTAGGTGTGTATGACATTCTTCTTTCAGACGAACACAATCAGAGTTATGTAAAAAAAAATGTCCAAGCTTTATAATGGCAGGGAATGGTTGTTTCTGTTTTGAAGTCCATAAATGTGCATGTATCCATAAGTAATCCACATGGCTCCGGACGGTTGATAAAGGCCTTCTGAAGTGATTTGCTTGTGTATGAAAAATATCCATATTTAAAACTTTATAGACTAAAATAACTAACTTCCGGAGGACAGCCGTACGCAAGTCAACATACGGGAAAAGAGTAACCCCTGACGCATCGCAAGCTTTGACGCCTCTCGCGGATAGGGCTGGGCAACAAACTCAAGCCCCTCTTCTCTTATATCGAAATCCTCTGCCATTTCTCTTTAAAAATTGTCATTTTAGACTTCTAATTCATGACCGTTGTTTTGTTCTATCCTCTTTGCTTCTGTGTTCGTCAATATGCATGCGTCAAGGGTTACTTTTTCGCCGTAAATCGATGTGTATGGCGGTCCACTGGAAGTTAGTTATTTTAGTCTATGAAGTTTTAAATATGGATATTTTTTTCACACAAATGCATCACTTCACTTCAGAAGGCCTTTATTAACCCCCCGGAGCTGTGTGGAGCACTTTTATAATGGATGCATGCACTTTTATAGCCTGGATGCCAGACGAACTTAGCCCCGCCCACAAAAAAATTTGCACGGGCAGTTCGGTCTGGACTTGATCTATAGAGAAGTAATTATGCCCGAACAGAAACTGTTTGGACCAATGAAATTGTCAGGGCGGGCTTTAGACGATGATGGACAGATGATAACCAGTAACGTAATCATCCACGTCATCAAAGGCGCTTGGGTTGAATTTGTTCTAATCCTAAACTGAGAACTTGTTCGTATATGCATTCACCTTTACTATTTCTCTCAGAAATGATGATCGTGTTGGTAAGTACTCTGTGTATCCTTAAATTCTTTTTTTACAACACCGGAAAAGATCGTTTACACTCATCTTCTTCTTCTTCTAACGTGACTTATTCCAGCTTGTATGCAGACAGGGTTGCCAAGTTTTTACAGCAAAACTCGCCCAATTGCTACTCAAAACTAGCTAAAAACAAGCCCAATAGCTTTCCGGGTGGGGAGGTTCCCCGGGAAAAATGGCATTTGGGGGGTAAAATATGTGTTATTTTGGCTGGACTGCCTGCTAAATTTCGCATTCCTGGGTCTGTATATCACATAATTGGGGTCGCTTCAACCCGCGGACTTGGCAACACAGTGCAGTTGAGTTCTGTTGACATTTGACAACTAACGTTATGCGTCGCTCCGTTGCTCTGATTGGTTGTAGGTCTATCCAATTGAGGTCTTTCCTGGTTCGGTTTAAACACGCCCCATAATCACAGCTCAACGGAGCAGTATCAGACTCAAATTCTGACTAGAATTGAGTATGACGACGTCAGGCTAGCACTTTTATGGAAAAAAAAAAAACAAACATTCCCTGCCATTATAAAGCTTGGAAGAGCCTAGGATGACTTGAGGGTGAGTAAATCATGGACTAATTTTCATTTTTGGATTATATAAAATTATATAAATTATTATAATTATATATAAACGAAGATTGGCCTAATTTGACACAGAAATGTCAGACTGAACGCCCCTTGACTAACTAGTGGGTCAGATCTTAAGACACTGTCTTAACATAAGGGCTATGTTTATGCAACTGTTTGCAAAAATTTTGACTAAATTGCTCGATTCATATGGAGTAGTTTTAAGGTCTCTTTATGAACTTTTTGAAGTATCAAAGTGGTAATTGCGTAGTCTGTCAATGGAGGGACAGAAAGCTCTCAGATTTAATTAAAATATCTTCATTTGTGTTGTAAAGACGAACAAAGGTCTTATGTGTTTGGAACGACATTAGGGTGAGTAATTGATGCAATTCTTTTCCTTTTTGGAACTAGTCCTTTAAACCAGAGGCTGAACCAGATTTGTTAAATTAGCATCCCTACTGTCTTCTTTCTCTCTCTCCAGAAGTCTCAGTTACACGTCAGTGTGAAGGTTGTATTTAGCAGGACGTAATGAGAAAATCTCTATCATGTGCCCTCTGTTCTATGACTATGTCAAGCATGACTGTGGAATTTCACCAACAGTCACATGAGATGGCAGGGAGGAACGTTCTCTCATATTCATGACTATAGGCAGCTCATTTCCCTTCTTCCAGTAGACAGGGGTTCATATGCACTCAATTAAATCAGTAAGGCAAGATGTCTGTTGTTCCTGCATTGCCGGTGTGCTCTGTGAGATTTGTTTGTAAGGAGGATTCGGCCAGGTGTGTTCAGCCAGGTGCATGTGTTTGTTTATACTCACTGTGTGTGTCTGTAATTATCTGCTCTTATTGTCTTTCTACTCAGCCTTCGTCCCAGATGGCACACCCACATCATTTGATGCATATTGCAAGCATACACAACATAAAAACTGGCTGAAACCATCACCGTTTGATTCCACTCAGTTCTGTAGTGTTTATAAAGAGCTTTACAGAAAACATACAGTGGGTCCCAAGAGTCTGAGACCACATTTAAAATCTGGGATTCAAGATCAGATTTAAACCTGGAAATAAAGTTTTAGGATTTTGAAATATTTAACATGACGACAAACAAAATTTTATAGAAACATAATAAGATTCAACATTAATTAATAAAATGGCCAATTTATAATTAACCTATCTACTTTTTCAGTTTGACTTAATTATGAATTTTGAATTATGCGATTATTGTAATTTGTAATGGAAAAAATGTTTTAACAGAAAAATGCAAAAAGCATTTTCACTTGTGATCTTAAGACTTTTGAACCCCATTGTACATGTAGAGAAACATTTACATTTTAAAGTTTTTTTTTAAGTCTCTTATGCTCACCAAGGCTGTATTTATTACAGCAAATACAGTAATATTGTGAAATATTACTACAAATTAAAAGAACACTTTTCAATTTGATCATGTTTTGTAATAAAATGTAATTTATTTATTATTTTCAGCTTTACTCCAGTCTTCCGTGTCACATGGTCCTTCAAAAATCATTCAAATATGCTGATTTGCTGCTCAAGAAACATCTCTTATTATTATCAATGTGAAAAACTGATACTTTTTCCAGATTTTTTTATTGAAAGTTCAAAAGACCTATTTCTATAAAATAGACATTTTTGTAACTATGTAAGTCTTTACTGCCACTTTTGAATAAAAGTATCAATTTCTTTAAAAAAAAAAAAAAAAAAACTTAAAAAAAGATGAATTCAGCCTTTTCCTGACAGCACCTACATGTATCACTGTCAGAGTAACCTGACCGATCTAAAGCTGTAGTGTATAGAGCACCAGCACTGTAAGATGCTTCCTTACTCAGATCACTCCATTAATAACGTCTGGACAGTTCTGACACCCATCAGCACTTTTTCATGCATCCATTACCAGAATGGCATCTTAGTGGAAGCATTATAAACTTTGTCTGACATGCATCGACACAGCATGCAATATAGCCTAGCCTTGAGAGCTTTTTTTGCTTTTATTGCATACTAGCATTAAAATATTTAATATTCTTTAAATTGGTATTTTATGATGCAGATTAATTAAATGCTATCTTCCTGCAAGAAGGCATAACCTATTGTTTGTGGGTGATGATATATTAGGCAGCAAGTGAACATTTTGTCCTCAAAGTTGGTGAGTTAGAAGTAGGAAAAATGGGCAAGCGTAAGGATTTGAGAGAGTTTGACAAGAGCCAAATTGTGATGACTAGACGACTGGGTCAGAGCATCTTTAAAACTGCAGCTCTTGTGGGGTGTTCCCGGTCTGCAATGGTCAGTATCTATCAAAAGTGGTCCAAGGAAGGAACAGTGGTGAACCGGTGACAGGGTCATGGATGGCCAAGGCTCATTGATGCACATGGGGAGCGAAGGCTGGTCCGCGTGATCTGATTATCAGATGAGCTACTGTAGCTCAAATTGCTCTAGAAGTTAATGCTGGTTCTGATAGAATACACAGTACATTGCAGTTTGTTGCGTATGGGGCTGCATACCCGCAGACCAGTCAGGGTGCCCATGCTGACCCCTGTCCACCGCCAAAAGCGCCAACAGTGGGCACGTGAGCATCAGAACTGGACCACAGAGCAATGAAAAAAGGTGGACTGGTCTGATGAATCACGTCTTCTTTTACATCACGTGGATGGCCGGGTGCATTTGCGTCGCTTACCTGGAGAACACATATCACATTGTGATGCTTCAGGCAATGTTCTGCCTGGAAACCTTGGGTCCTGCCATCAGTGTGGATGTTACTTTAACACTTACCACCTACCTAAGCATTGTTGCAGACCATGTACACCCTTTCATGGAAACGTTATTCCCTGGTGGCTGTGGCCTCTTTCAGCAGGATAATGCGCCCTGTATATATATATATAAAGCTTTTTGGGGCCCATATGATCCTTGTTACTCCATTGCATAAGAGTCATTAGTAGAGAATGGCCATTATAGCTTCATCAGTCAATTTTTCATCGCTGTAATACTGAAGGACTCCTTCTCCCTTTCTCCCACTCTTCTACTCCATTTTCAAGTATTTGGCAGTGCAGCGTGTTTCTGAGCGTGCAGCTGTAAGGCTCTATTGACCGCGTGCCAGCACTGCTCCCAAGAGCAGCTTTATCATTCCCAGTTCTCCTCTACCTCCACCACAGTCAGGTGCTGTGAAATAGACCTTATTTCCTTCAGGAAATACTTCCTGCCAAATCCAATCACTAGAGTGGTTCTGTTGTATTATATGCTCAGTTGACTGTGTAACAGATGAGAGTGGCTCCGGTGTAGCTATGTAGATACGCAGTAGTCACTTAAATTGCTCTGTTTGTTGTTAAGGTTCATTTAATGGCTTTAGTGTTCGAATGCTGTGTTAATGAATGTCTTGGCTCTGAATCACACGGAGCTCAAAACCACACACCTGATGCTGTTCGTCTTTTAATTAGAAAAAGGTTAGGGGCTCAGATTGCAACAATATATGAAACACCTTGTACCCTACATTGAAATTAAAAAGTCTTAATTGATAGTAGTTTGACGAGCATTTTAAATCCTATTGACTTAACTATTGAATGATTACTCTGCATTAAACTTGCTGTGAATGTTTGTCATTTAGGGGCATCAGACTTGGTGTAGTGTGATTCACAAACAAATGATTCTTATGAGATGGTTATTTCCAGTGAATCAGTAACATCTGGCACAACCAATGTAGTCTGATTCATTAACAAAGTGAGATGGTGTGAGATGGTGGTCCAGTGGGTTAAACCATGGAACTGATATGCAGAAGGTTGCTGGTTTGATCCCAGCGGTCACCACCAGTGTGTCCTTGATCAAGGCACTTTACTCCATGTTGCTCCAGGGGGATTGTCCCTGTAATAAGGTCCCTGTAAGTCGCTTTGGATAAAAGCGTCTGTAATGCATACATGTATGTATAAATGTATACAAAGGATTCTGCTCAGCAGGTTCTTTTCAATGAACCAGTAACACCCAGCACAACTAGTGTAGTCTGATTCCTGGACAAATCAGTTGGATCTTAAAGGGTACATAACACACACAGTTTCTGCCTCATGTCTCATGTTAATCTGCATCCACTGTTTCCTTAACACTGGGTTATTTGGGAAGTTGAACAAGGTTATCTTTCCTTCACAACCAAAAACACACTTCTTTAGTGGCATTGTTGATTTTGTGGTCTGAAAACAAAATGACAGCGCTGCCGACGGCTTCTGTAACCCGAACAAAGCTCGTTGATGGGCGTGCTCTTGCTCTCGCTCTGGATGACGGGAGAAGTGCCCATACAAGGAATTCCGCACTTTATGGAGTCATAAAGGGCCATACTCAAAAAAACTTTACGAAACTTATTTGAATCCTGAAGGAGTGTATTTGGCACAGAACTACTGTCATATGTTCAATTCAGGTTTTTTTTTATTTATTTTGGCCATGTTTATCATGAGAATCAAACTCTTTAACCTCTTAACCTGCGCCCCTATTTTTGAGAATTTTTTAAAAACGACATACCCAAATGAAAATGTCTGCAGCTCTTAAACCCTATGGTCTATATTCATAAATCTGGTCTTATTTTAAACTAGACACTTTAAATGTTGCTACCCAAGAGTCATAATAACTGATAAAGTAATATGGGAACAGAGTAATATACATGTAAATATACATGAGAGTGACTCATTTTTTTCACTTAGGGTAAAAAATACGAGAATTTAATGTTAAGAGCCTGAAAATAACTTGAATATAAAACTGAATGTCTAATCATGTCATGATTCAAATATATGAGGATGATTCTCTCAGTAATGTAGCTTCTGTAAGCTTTTATGTCAAGAAAAGTCCAAAGTTCAAAAAGGCCATTTATTTCAGAACATTTGCAATTGTAAAGAGTAGTTTTTTATTCAAATAAATCTTAAATAACCTACAATAAACTGCTAATTATAATGGATAAACAGTTACTGAAAAACTAAAGCAACTATTTACATAAATTACAAAGTGTAAAAAACTAATTTAGCTGATAAGCAGTGTCAGTCAGAGTCTCCGCGCTCCACTGCAGTTTCTGCCTAAACACTGGCAGGCACCATAGACAGCGTGCAGGTGTTATGAAAGCCTAAGCACTAGTAGTATTCACCAAATCCTACTTGCATAAACTGCACAAGATAATGCCTTTTGATTGGTTACTAAGTCCATCAATCAAACCTTTGTTGGAAAGGCATTATAGGCACCAAGTGCCTTTATCCAACGAAGACCATGGGCGCAATGATTGACAGCTCACCAAGCCTGTAAGGCGCTTCCTCTATATGATGCGTCACAGGAGGGACTCTGATTGAAGGAGAGAGACGAGGGAGGGTTTATATCACGGAGAAGAGACTATTCTTGCAGGGGGAGTTTGCCAGAAACGGATTAGAATCGATATTTCATTGAAAATGGACATGATTGATTACGCCAACTCAAAACTCTTGCAAACAACGGAGGATTTTTAGTTTTTGCCCTATTTTTTCGTTGTTTTGGATTAAAAAGTGGGATGCATTTTGAAGAGTTGGCTCTTACAGGGACATGTATGCGGGTGTTTATTAGATTCGTCCGATCTGATCTGAACGGCAGGAGATGAAAGATGAGTACCGCTAATATTATGCTAATGTTTATATGGCCGGTCCTTTAGAATTTCATTTAACCCTTTCATCTCTGGTGTATTTATTGCAAAAACAAATTCAGAACATGAATCTTGAGTGTTTTAGCTTTCAAATGATGCATAGTTTGTGATAGTTGATTGAATATTTTGTATAAAACAAAAGTAAATAAAAGTACAGACACGCACACTCACGTCAACCTCCCCGCCCACGAGCCGGTGCATAGATAAGAGGTTAACCGTGTAAATAAGTTAGAATTTTAATGTATAGTTCAAAGGTTAGGTTAGTTGAGGCCAGTTTGAATCAGTCTTTCACTGAACTGAATCTAATAAGAGCGTTTGCTGAACGTATCTTAACTGAACTGAAAGAAATCATTAGTTTCAGTAATGACATTGTCTATTGAAATTATGATTGTTGTTTTGATTGTGCATGTTATATAATTTAAAGGTGTCATGAACTGGCTTTTTTGTTTTAAATGTATACTGTTGTCTGAGGTCAACTTATGACGTTCACGTGGTTTTTACATTCAAATTTTTTATGGGCGTGCACTAGAGACTTGGAAGTATACGCCCACGGCTAGGATTGGATAAGATTTGCATATTTAATGAGCTTCTGCTCCCCTGTCAGTACAAGCGTGTGGGTAAACGCAACCAGAATGAATCGCCCACAGGGCTTGCAAAATATCTTTATCAAACAAACACGATGCATCTCTCATCCACCCATGATTAATTGGAATGTTTTTTTTTTTTATTACTTGGCCAGCCCGATCTGTGGATATAACCGCGAACCGCACACACACACACGAGCCAAGCTTCACTGCAGAGTCAGACAAATCACTTTCGCGATTGTATTTTTTCCTTCAAATATTAAGTCAAGAGAGTGAACAACGCACATCAAGAAAGGAATGTTATTTTCACTTTTTAAGATAACCTGTCGGCAGGTCGGGCTTACGTTTTGGTAGCCCGTCTGGAAAACCCATAGCCCCGGGACGTTGGGCTTTGTGAGCCCTGGCCCATAAATGTCAGAGTCTGATCCCGAATCGTAATGAACCAACAAAACCACAAATAAAGGATTCTCCAGCCTGTGACAGCGTGCTAAGGTATGTTCAGTTAGACACGTACACATAATCAATAGATATCAAACGATCTGTAACAATGCAATATTATCACATATAGAATTTTTTTTTACTTGCATTAGTGTGTTGCTTCATTCATTCATGTAATCTCGTCCTGTCTGCAAATCCAGTCTCTTGTTTACAAACTAATTTGTGGCAAAAATGAAGGAACATACACGCAATGTCTTCCCCACATGAGCTGGATATTCATTAAAAATAAAGTTCATCCATTCATAATATTGGAATCTGAATTAAGCTTATGCGGTATGTTTATTGCTTAGAAGTTCGATCCGGTTTATCTCTTTGTAGGCCTCATGTCAGACACGAGTTGGTGGGTTGGGCTACAGAATCAGGTGTTGTTCTTCTGTTAAGGCGGTGTTTCACCACACGATGACGTCAAGGTGTGGCATATTCTGAGATCGATCGTTTGCTGAGCCTGGTGTCAATAAAAGCTTTTCTTTGACTAACAAGAAAGTTTTCATCTCTGAAACTTACAGGATATTATTGTATTACCATGACTTTTCATATATCAAAAGCTCAAGGGAAAGTTGATTTCTCAGTTCACATTTAACATATTTTTTTTAATTTGCATCAGTTCAGGATGTTGCATGCTGTGTAGAAATGCAGCACAACCAAAACCATTTTCTTTTATTTGGAAAAGATCAACTGCATATGCCCCTCCCCTGTTTTTAATGTATTTTTAATATTTGTATCTGTGAATTCCAGACTGTATCTCTCCTTCTAGTGCCATGAACTACCTAAACTTTCACTTTTGTCATTCAAGGAAGAATTTGAGACATTTCTAATTAAAAGTCTATCCTTTTTTTCCTGTGTTACTGCAAGTTGACATCTTTGTATCTTTTTCTTCCCATGAACAGTTGCTACAGAAGATGGTTATAGCTGCCTGCATAAATGTCCGTACGGAGGTATTGTAGATATTGCCAAACTACTGTTAACACCTGCAGCTTATTACGCCAACGAAGTTCCAGCACCGCTCGCCTCCAGACATGCTGTGAAATCACAGGGCCTCCTGATATTAACACTCAGATCTGTCCCTCTTCAACAATATAATCACAGCTATAATGCCAAGCCCAGTTTCACCGCTGTTATTGTCCTGCTCTCAATGACACTGTCTCATGTGTCCGTTACTGTAGATGTTGTCTTTCTTAGATCTTTGAGTTTCCTAGTCTCAGTCTGAAGTTACAACAATACTGGATAGAGAAGTTTGTTGAAAAGACAAACCACACTATTGCAGGTGACAATAAAGCCTCTCCATGTGAAACTGCCAAATCGGAAGGGATGGTCCACCCCATTCCTGTAGGCATGGGATCTTCCTTTGGAAGAAATGGTTATGTTGGCCATATTCCATGTCACTGATTTGAAATATTAACACACTAATTCCTCGCCAACTTTGAAATATACTTCTTTTCTATTAAGGTCATGCCAAAACCCTTTGGGTATAAAGGCAGTGCAAGTGACGGTGTGACTTGCACTAAGCTGGATGATGTTACAGAAGATATACGTCAGAACAAAAACAATGACAGATTGACCTAAGTCAACAGCAGAATTTGGTCAGAATCATCATCGCCTTTCAACTTAACATTACAGGGTGGAATATATTACAAAAACATTCATATTGTTTTCCCAGCATGTGTGTCCTAAATGGTAATTATTGAAAGAGCACTTAAAATAAAACGTAAAATATAAAATAAAAGCTAATTAAAAATATGAATTATAAATATTATAGTATAAGTATATTATTATTAAACATTTATACTATTATTAAGAATTTGTATAATATTATAGTATATATTAATATTTTAAATAAGCTTTTATTTTATATTTTAAGGTTTCATTTTAGTTTTTATTTTTTATTCTTTTTTTTTTTTAATGATTTCTACATGGTGTAATTTTTGTATTTCTGTTTTAGCATGTAGCATAGAGGTGGAGCGAGGGGACAAAAATATTTGTAATATTATCTTTTCAAGGTTTTTCTCCTGTCAGTGTTAGCTTCTTCTTTTTTTCTCTAGCAATATTATGATTTTCTTGTCACTAGCACACAGTGTCCTAACCGGTTGCAAGGGGATAGTAATTTGTCTGTCACCACTAAAAGCAAACACTGTGAAATAACAATCTCCTGTTGAGGCTGATTAGGACACAATGGCGTGGTTTCTAATTTATTTTAACTGTATTGAATTGACATAATTCTAGGATGATTTGATGACTAAAAAAAGAGGTTAAGTCTTTTTTATCCTCCGTTGCATTGCAGCAATGGAAATGGAGTTGGAGATATCGTATCGGTCTAAGACTAATTAGGCCGTAGCATTAGGTTTCATTTGAAGGTTTGTGACCCCTTTCAAAATCTCAGCTAGGAAGTTGAACGCGCAGTCACCCAGATAATGTAAAAGCTAGTTTTACACTCCTCCACAAGAGTCTGCAGCTCCTTAAAAAGAGAGCCAGACTTAAAAAGGGTCATTCTGAATCATACAGATGGGCTTTTGCCATAAACATCTAAAGTACTTGATTTAGACTTTACTTAGAAGTTTGTACAAATGCCTGGAAATGTAGTATTTTTGATTATCTTGAAAAAATATTGTATATAATGTGGATATTATTATTTAGACTAAATATGAAAGGCATTTGCTAAATGCATAATCTACTTAAAATATTTCCAAAATATTCTACATAATGCAGCTTTGGTTTAAAATGAATCACCATCTTGCTGTCCTCTTGAATGGTTGACTTGCTGTTTGACTCGCTGCATCCCCAGAGAGGAGGAGGAGGGGGGGTGAAGTTGAGCTGCAGAAGCCATTAACTAGCAGACGTTAGATCATAAAAACCACAACAGGCCTGAGCATTTTAACGATACTTGGAAAAGAGTCAACAGTTTCTAACGTCTAACAAGGTCATTTTGCCCGTTCAGATTGGCCGGCTGCCTCTCCGCTCTCATGCGAGCATCCATGCGGTGCGAAAGCTTTGTGAACCGTAAATACTGGACAGGGCATCAATCTCTTTTCCAATCTCTCCTTCAGGCTATGACTTTGCTGCGGTGTTGGAGTGGTTTGCCGAGCGCGTGGACCGCATCATCCTGCTGTTCGACGCCCACAAGCTGGACATCTCGGACGAGTTCTCGGAGGTCATCAAGGCCCTCAAGAACCACGAGGACAAGATCCGTGTGGTGCTCAACAAGGCCGACCAGATCGAGACGCAGCAGTTGATGCGCGTCTATGGCGCCCTCATGTGGTCGCTGGGGAAGATTGTCAACACACCTGAGGTGATTCGTGTCTACATAGGCTCTTTTTGGTCGCATCCGTTGCTGATTCCAGACAATCGCAAGCTGTTTGAGGCGGAAGAGCAAGACCTTTTCAAGGATATCCAATCGCTGCCCCGCAATGCCGCTCTTCGCAAGCTCAACGATCTGATCAAGAGAGCTCGTCTTGCTAAGGTAAACTTCTTTTACTTGAACCGATGAAGTTTGTCATGCAATCCAGCAAAGAAATACCCCACCTGAGGTTTTATCTAAAAATTTTATCTAACATTTGAAGAATCTATTTATGCAGCTATTTTTCATACAATTGTTTCAATAGTGACCGTGGCTATGAAAAAACTGCACAGCACTATGAACTCTTCTTGTATATGGGAAGATTCTCCTTTTGTGTTCAGAAAAAATAACAGCATTTGGAACGTTAGACAATAATGTCAGAATGTTGATTTTTGGGGGAACTAATCCTTTAAGTTCCAAAGTCTTGAGTTCTGAACCAAACCACCACTGAAACCAAAAGCTGGATATGGTTAACAAACTGCTCAAAGTTTGGCAAGGAAATGTTGTCTGAACAAAAACAAGAGTCAGCGCTTATGCTTTTATATGCTGATGTTCAAAGGGAAAATATTTGGGGTGTGTGATTCAGAATAAAAGGTCTGTTTCTCCATTTATTCAGTTGACATGGTGCTGCTCCAACATGTTTTTGATGTGGTCCAGCATATAGCTCTAGTGTAAAAGTAATAGCAGTTGTATACATGCACTTTGTGTTTACGGGCATTTTGTCTGTCTGATCTTGCATTTTCCAAACTGTACAGTCTACTGATGTGGCTTCTCGATTTTTGGCTACATTTTTGAGCAAGACTGAACTCAGAGTCATAATAGATTGTGCAGAAAAATCAGCTACATCTGAAAAAACGAGACCAGAAAATGCAAAGAAAGTCCTTGACTTTGACTCAGGGGTCAGTGATTAGTTGGGGATTGTTAGATGTGCTGAAAGATACTGAGGGATCATGAGTCAAAATGTAATTCCCCACAAAGACATGATTATAAATGCCCTTGAGTGATTTAACAGTCGCCCTTGCTTTAATTACAAATTATAACATAGCACATTCATTTAAAGGAAGTTCACTCAAAAATGTAATCAATACCGTAATCATTTACTCCTCGTGACCTTCTCTTCAAAAGGAACACAAAAGATAGACTTATGTTTTTATAATGTTTTCTCTGCTGCTGTAATGGCCAGATTCCACACTAAAACAGTTTTAGCAGTTTTTTGCAGCTCGGGTAGTCAAACATAAAGCTGTCATTTAAAAGGAAACTGAAACTCTTATGTCGGTTCATTTACGTCTGAAATCCTTTATTATCCCCATCAGTACAAATGTTGCTCAAAACACAAGGGCTGGGCCAAAGAGACCCGCTCTGGTAGAGGAAATGTTGGAGACTGTCAGTACTAGTCACTTATCAAACTCAATTTAGATCTCCAGGTCCAGCCGGATGCATTAAAAAATGCATTTAAGTTCTCTCCCTGTCCCTCACCCTGATCATACAGATGTGCTTCCCCTCCTGTCATCATTTATACCGTCACCTTCCTTCCACACAGGGGCCAGATGCCTCTCTTCCGCACCTGACGATTTATTTAGTAGCTTGTGTATTCTTGCTACTATTCCACTTCATAAAGAATGTTTTAACTAAATACAGTTATGTTTGGGCTAAATACAGTGGGCAAACATACAGCTACATATTTTTTCATATATACAGTCAAACCAAAAATTATTCGTATTACAAAAAACATCTTAACTTTCGAATCTTATCTGTTTGGTAACCATGGCAATTTCAGTTAGGACCACATTTAGGACAAAACCTATTACAGAATGACATTTTTTGAGTGCACAATCTTATCTTAACTATGGATAGGAAACGGGTATTACAGAAGCATCCTAACTCTACAAAAAAATCCTAAAAGCTGTCTTAACTTTAGGACAACCCCACTGGTGTCCTAACTTCAAACCTTTTTGAAATCCAACGATAAAAATCACAGTACAAAAGCCTTTTTCAAGAGAGCATTACATTTATTAATTTTATAAGATTAATTATATAATTATATAAGAGCAGCGACGTTTGATTGTAAATAATTAGACTCCCACGACACATGATTTTGCAGTTAGTTGACGAATTGCGACCAACATTACAGAGGCCGACGTGCCGTCACGGAGCATACCGGTCGTTTTTCACTGGCATAAAGTTGGTTTGATGCTGGACGTTAGATATTTGCAAATTTAAGGACCGTCTCTAAAGTTACATATGACATTGGTACCTACACATTTCTAACTTCAATAGCATTTGAACGGAATATGTAAAATGTGTGCATCATACCTGACACCTAGATTAACACTTTACTGTTGGTTTTGATACTGTGAGTAATTCCGTTCAAATGCTATTGAAGTTAGAAATGTGTAACTTATACCAATGTCGTATGTAACTTTAGAGACGGTCCCTAAATGTGCGCATATCAAACGTCTAATAACGTCAAACCAACTTTATGCCAGGTCATTCTTCAAGTGACTAACGCCCTTATAGTTTAGTTTTTTTTCAAATAGTGATTTATAAAACAGGCTTTAACTTTTCAACGGAGCTTATCAAAATGTCAATTTCTGCTGCACTGGAGTTAAAAGCACGCCGTTGTTTCTCCATTTTGATTTTAGGTTTACCTCAGAAGCAGTTTGCGCTTTGTTGGTTGCGGTTTAAGATTTAAGATTTCCTAACTACAGCGGTTTAAGATTTCCTAACTACAGATGAGATTTTGTAAAATAGGATAATAATCCTAAATCAAGTTAAAATCTGATTCTGTAATACGAAATTGTGAAAAATCCTAAATTAACTTATCATATCTTAAGTTAAGACCTAAGATAGAATGTTTCTGTAATATTCTCCCAGATATAATTTTTTTTACTAGTGGGTGCAGGACACTATAGGTCATTTATGTAAGTGAGGATGGCAAAATAAAGTAAACTGTGACAGATTATACCCAAAAACTCTTTATACAGTGGACTACCGGTAAAATTGATGATCATTTGGGACCAAAATTACTTTGATTTGACCATGTTTTGCTTAAGTATTTTTTCTTTAATTGCTAATGCGACCTTTCACACCACAGACTGAACAAAATGAAGCATTGCTTGGTAATTGGTTGACCTAAATTGGTATTATCTAATTGTGTACTTAAATTTGACAGCTGATTGGTTGATTGTAATCCATTACATACCTTTCTATCAAAGTTATCTGACATTATCAAGATGAATTTGTTCTGACACATGCCCCGTCCACACAAAGCCAGAGCTTTCCCTATTCAATCTTTTTTTTCCCTCATTTCAAGAAATCTCTGCGTACACACGAGAGCAATGAAAACGACTCAAAACGATGGTAGTATAGATGCCAGGCCAGTTTGTGGCGCTGTAATTCTGCCACAGAAATACACTAAAAACGGAGAAGAAGAGTTGTGGCTAGAAGGAGTACAGCAACGGTCGGAAGTGAGGCAAAATCTCACGATAAAATAACAATAAATAAACGTGCTTCTTACCAAACATGTTTTATAAATGCCTACACCTAAAATATTACAATAATGCAAATACAGTAATTAAATGACGCAATATTGATGTGCGCATGCCTAGTGCCCGTAGTTGTATCCCTTTCTAGTCTTTTCCACGAGGGACGTGGTGTGATGACATCACCGTTTCACCAAATATACGGATTGGCGGTACACATGAAAACACAAGGGTGTCGTTTTCAGATGTATCCACTCTGGGACCCCGTTTCAAAAAATATCGGTTTCATGCTTCCAAAACACTGGATCTGTGTGGATGAAACGCTGATACGGTACAAAATTCTAACGTATACAGTAGGTCTGCATGATATGAGGAAATGCTGCGATGTGCGATAACATTGTTTAATATTGCGATGACGATATGACTTCATATGTGATAAATATTCAAATGTGAATGTTAGCTATATTATGTTTCCATGTCTTAGTGCTTTAATAGGTCGTGTTCAGTGTTGGGCAGTAACGGTATACATGTAGCCTACCAGCATCACATATTCAGAATACATATTATGAGTAACTGTAATCCGTTACAGTTACAGTTTAAATAGTTGATATTTAGAATAGGCTACAGTTAGGCTACATTGTTGAAATCAATGGATTACATTTACAATACTTCTGTTTCATTAGTTTATTTACTCTCTAAATAAATTAAGGCAACTCAATTCATTTCTCATAAGCCCCAATATGAAAACGAAAAAATGCACGGTTTGCGTGATCAGTCACAATGGAGTCGGAAGAGGAGCAGCGGGAGCTAGAGGTGGAGAAGGAGCCAGAACAACAGAGCCAATTCTGGAAATCTTGGAAATTCAAACAGCATTCCATATTAAAGAAAGAGAAGGGAGAACGAACTATAACACTAGCCTACAGTGCAACTGGGCAGTGGTGCGGTGGTTGGGGGTGGCGGCTACACTGTTTTCTAGAAGCATTGTTTTCTAATATCTTCACGTTTTCTCCTGATGTTCCAAAACTGATACTTGTAGTAAAATGTGAAGAACGAAATTATCTTCCGCAGGGTCAAGAATTTGGGCTTTGTTTGATTAATGCGCTGTGAGAGAAAGCGAAACTAAAAATCTCCTGCGTGTATGAAATACACATAAACTTGACCAAGTCTTAGCAAGCACAAACTGTGTTAAATGGATTTTGAAGTAAAATGTACTCCGTTTTCTACTTTACCGCAGTAAATGATGCGAATAAAGCCTACTCCTAAATAAATCAAACAAGGAAGAAACGTTAAATCCCCTGTGAGAGACGTAAATGAGGATTTGGGAAAATAAATAAGAGATTCCATGTCCAGTAGAATAAAATGGAGTAAGCCTATTGTTAAATTCGTGGAAAATCGTGTGACCAGATCGCAAAACGCAAGCAAACCTAAATTTGGCTCACCACTCAAAGCCTTCCTCTCGTTCGGCATGAATCCATATGTTTCCATGGCTGCGATGTAACATTTAATTGCGAACCTATTATTTATTTTGTAAGTAAAGCTTTGTGCTTTACTCGTGTCATAATATTCACATAAAACATTCACATAGCCTACAAAAAAAAAGTCTTTTGCCCGACCACCGCCGGTGCTACCTGCTTAGTTGATGTGCAACTTTACATTCTCCTATGCGCCGATTTACTAGCCCAAGAGCCGTTGGTCCCGTTTGACGTTAGCTAAATATTTTATATATGTTTAGTAAGCAGGATTTGATGGCCGCAATTCAATGTGGAAGTAATCCAAGTATTCAGAATACGTTACTCAGATTGGCGCATGTAATAAACAGTTTTCCCTTATTCATCGTGTCAGGCAGTCTGTTGTGATGTGTTCATCGCGCGAGTTCATATCGCGATGACGATAGTATACAGCCCTAGTATACAGCTAAACTCCGTGTGGACGGGGCCACAGTTTAAATCTGAATTCTTGTCATATTTTATTACCCTTTTCTAAACTATAGCAAATAAACTGTGATAATGTGAGAAAATGTTGAAGGTGTCTGAAAAGGCTATACAATCTAATTAAGGCAGTTAAAAATATGTTCAGGTTATTTTTCAGACCAAAATCAGTTTTAGTAATATTTGGATTGACCATTCACAGTCATTTTGAGGTTGATTTAGCTGTATTTAAAGGTCCCGTTCTTCGTGTTTTTTTGAAGCTTTGATTGTGTTTACAGTGTGCAATATAACATGTGTTCATGTTTCGTGTGTAAAAAAAAACAGTATTTTTAACACAATTTACTTATCTGTATACCGCTGTTTTCACTGTCCTAAAAACGGCTGATGACTTCCTTTATTCTATGAAGTCCCTCCTTCAGAAATACGTAACGAGTTCTGATTGTGCCAGCGGTTCCCGTGTTGTGATTTGACCGCAGCTTAGCAAACGTGGCACGGTTCCTGTGTTGTGATTCGACAGCAGCTTAGCGCACGTGGAAAGGTCACGCCTCTTAACGGGAGATATATGCGCTTAATGATCTCTACAGCATCCCTGTGAAAGCCAAACAAAGGTGATTTGACTCCGGGATGAAAATAACAGCGTCTCGGCGACATGGCGACAAACACACTCAAACGCAACAATTCCTTTTCTCCACGCGACCGTCCTCTTCTCCACGTGGGACAGCAACAAGACCACGCCCCCTTTTTTCACGTATTCTTGTGGGCGGAGGTTAGTCTGTTCTACTGTTCTACTGACGTCATTTATGAAGGAAGTACCAGGATGTAGCCCAAGCCGGCCGTTCGCTGTAGGCTTTGAAAGGGAACTTCTGTTAAATAAAAAATCTCGCTTGGCATTGAACTTTGAGCTTTATAATTTTACAAGTATTATTTATGCTCTAACAGCAACATTACACACTAACTAAAGTTTGAACAGTGGGATCACGAAGAACGGGACCTTTTAAGGGCTGTTTTTGTTACTATAAAAGATAAAGGAAAATTAATTAGTTTAAATATTTTCCATGATACTTAACCACATTCCACATACACAAATAATTACAGAATGTCATCATGAATCATGCATTCCAGAAAACAAGTATTATTGTGTAAAAATGTTAATTACCTTGAAAATGTAAAAAAAAAAAAATATTTTGAGTGAATCAAATGTTTCAGTCAGTTATATTTTATGCTTTTTATTAGTGTGAAATACAAACCAGACATGCTCTTTGTAACTGTAGTCTACTGATGCTTGCTTTATAAACTTACTAAGAGCTTTGTTTTGTGCTTTCACAGGTCCATGCATACATCATTAGCTCCTTAAAGAAAGAAATGCCCACAGTCTTTGGGAAGGACAACAAAAAGAAGGAGCTGATTAACAGCTTGGGCGAGATCTACAGCCGCATTGAGAGGGAACACCAGATTTCCCCGGGAGACTTCCCTAATCTTAAGAAAATGCAGGTAAGGTCAATTTAAACAACAGAGACCGATTCAAGAATGCTTCACTGAGACTTTTAAAAGGTCTTTCTCTAGAGTCACATTGAAAAGCAGCATTACTTTTTCCACATTATTTCATTAAATCCATGTGACATTTTTAATAAACAAAATCACTTGAGTAAGAATGCTGTTTATATAATTGTGTCTTTTATAAAACAGTTCTACAAACAAATTAATATTGAGTAATTTGGCCAGTTAGTTTGTTTCTCTCTGCCAACACAAAACTATTTCCAAAAGAAGCCAAAACATCAAGATTTTTATATTGCCAAGTAGGAACAGCCTATCTGGAACAGAGTATGTGAGGGGAATCGAGCTGTTTTACCCTAGAAATATCAACATATGTTGACAGGATCTTTTGTTGCATCCTACAAGTGTTTTTTTTCTTTCTCTCTGAATAGGAGCAGCTTCAGGCACATGATCTGAACAAGTTCCAGCCTCTGAAAATGAAACTTTTGGACAACGTGGATGACATGCTGGCCCACGACATCGCCCAGCTTATGGTTCTGGTGCGCCAGGAGGAGACGCAGCGGCCCAATCAGATGGTGAAGGGCGGCGCCTTCGAGGGCACCATGAACGGGCCGTTCGGACACGGATATGGCGAGGGAGCTGGAGAGGGCATTGATGAAGTCGAATGGGTGGTGGCACGTGACAAACCCATGTATGATGAAATCTTCTACACTCTCTCACCCGTCAATGGCAAAGTGACTGGGGCCAATGCCAAGAGGGAGATGGTGAAGTCCAAGCTGCCAAACACTGTGCTGGGTAAGATCTGGAAGCTGGCTGACATTGATAAAGATGGGATGCTCGATGATGAGGAGTTTGCCTTGGCCAACCACCTGATCAAGGTCAAACTAGAAGGTCACGAGCTTCCAAGCGAACTGCCTTCTCATCTTGTGCCGCCCTCCAAGAGAAAAGTTACTGAATAAGATTGACGCGGCTTGGAATCGGGATGGATTTTGGAAAAGCGAATAGTGTAATTTAGGTTGCAGTTGAATTGTTGATGGCTGGACAACCATTATTATAGAAAAAACTGTGACTTCTTTGAAATGTGTGGCTTATGCTTCACTAGCAAGAATGGATTTGAAAATGATCCAGCTTTTTGACTATTTTGACCTGTGTATGTTTTTTTGTTTGTTTCGTTTTTTATGATCAAGTCGTACTGTCTGCAGTGTTTAAAATCGTTTTATGTGTGCTTTCAGATTTTACAGTCATATTTTTATGCCATGATTTCAATTTCATCTGTTCAGCTATCATAACTCTAACACTGTGTCCTAACCAGACGTGTTGCGACAAAATATATGTAAAACAGCACACTTTGTCAATCGCTTGGTTGCATTTCTGCGACGTAGTGTTTGCTAGCTTCGCCGACAGTGAAATCTCATTGGTCCCACTTCACGTAACCACATTAAACATCAATATCTTCTGATGGGTTGTCATTGTGTCATGTTGCATAGCTGTTTCACGTACAGACAAATTAGCTACTTGTTGTGTTGCACCTGGTTAGGACGTGCTAAGATGCTTTATCAATATATTTCACTTTCACGTTCAATTTACACTACTGTTCAAAGGTTTGGGGTCAATATGTTTTTGAAAGTAGCTTATGTTCACCAAATATATAGTATAAAAAACTAGCCTGACAAGCCAGACCATTGGCAGGGCTCAATCCGAGGGGCGGGATAAACGGTTGTCTTTAAAATTCCCTCTGCACGCAATAGGATAGCACTACAACTAACCAGAGCAACGAAGAAGGTGAAGCGGAGCTAGTTGATAGATTAAACTTTCGCCGTATCCGGTCGGCAAAACTCTGAACACATCTTCCTTTCTTAAGAATAACTACAGTGCTGTTCTTTGTTTTTTTCTCAAAGAAAAGCTTAACTCCAAGTCTTCCAGAGTCGCGGCCAAAGCCGTTTCGAAAAACCGCTGTTCGCCAGCTTCTTTGTTTACAAGTAGCTCACGGAACCGCCTCAACTCTGCCGTCATTATGTTAAGCCCGCCCACCGACTCTATACACGATGTGATTGGCCTGACCAGAGTTTGGTTTTTCCAGCTCGCAAGCCAACGGAGAGTTGCTAGACGACCCCGCTAGGGTTCGTCTACATTTCTAGGCTAATAAAAAACATAATATTGTGAAAAATTATTACAGCTTAAAATAACTATCAGCATCATTACTCCAGTCTTCAGTGTCACATGATCCTTCAAAAAAATCATTCTGATTTGCTGCTCAAGAAACATTTCTTATTTTCAATGTTGAAAACAGCTGAGCTGCTTAATATTTTTGGGAAAAGTGAGGTACATATTTCAGGATTATAACAAAACAAAAAAAATCACAAGAACAGCATTTATTTAAAATCGAAGCCTTTTGTGACATTATAAATGTCTTTACGGTCACCTTTTTTTTTATCAATTTAATGTATCCTTGCTGAATAAAAATAATAAAACAAATCTTACTGACCCCAAACTTTTGAAAGTGGTGTATATCAGACTGATCTGTGTCTCAGGTGGGGTGTGAGACATCAATTACTGCAGAAAAACGTGAATATTATTCTGAATCTTTGTATCAGTTGTTGTTTTGCGTGCGCAACTGGTAAAATCGAATGAGTAAGGCAAAATTCCTTTTATAACTAGGTTTAATTGTTATTCTCTTCATGTTAAGGCGGCATCTTAATGAATGCGAGTCCTTTCTAGCCTGACCAAGAGACTGTTAAAACTGTATAGCCGTCATGTCGGAAGACTCAATGTTTAGTGTTTTGATGGACCCGTAGAGCTAGCATCCTTGTCAATAATATACTGTGTTAATGCCTAACATATCTAAACTAACTTGGGTTATCGGAGTGTTTATATAATTCCGGTCTGATAGCCAAAGAAAAAAAAAAATAGAATGACGCTGCAAAAAAGCTGTTACACTTTATTCAAATGATGTGAACTTCTCTTTCTGAGCGTTTCTACATTCTCATTGAAAGAGCAGCGGCTTTGGATCTAATATGTATTGAGTACTATTACTTTATTATATCAGCATTTAATGAACTCTTTACCTCTCTATCCACCCCTTGAAAAGCAGTTATCTAGAGCTGTAACAACATCTCCCACAGATTTTTTGAATTTGAAGGTGAATTGATAAGGTTTTATGCACTGAACTAAATGGTCTTCAAAGGTTTAGTTCACCCATAAAATGACAATGCTGTCATTATTTACTCAACCTAGTGCATTTTCAAACCTGTATGATTTAAATACTGTGGTTGACAACAAAAGATGTTTCGCAGAATAGTCACATTGCTTTGTTTCTATACAAGCTCAAAAAAGCCCCATAAAGTGTCATAAAAGTAGTTTGATACAGCTTATGCACTGTCGTCTTAACTCCAATTGTGATTATTTGCTGAAAATTGTCATATTATGTAAATATTGTAATTTGGCATGTCATGATTGGTTATGAGACACACTGACATTTGGCATCACAGACATTAAAAGGGATGGTTCTCCCAAAAAACAATTTTGTCATCATTTACTCACCCTCATGTCGATTCAAACCTGCACGACTTGCTCTCTTTTGTGGAACATAGAAGAAGATATTTTGAAGAATGTCAATAAATAAACATTTTTGGTTCCCATTGACTTCCATTGTATATAGACAAAAATACAATGCACACTTTTGTGTTCAGCAGAAGAAAGACATGCACACTGGTTTGGATGACGTGAGAGTGAGAGAATGATAACACAATTTTAGTTTTTGGGGTGAATCGTACACATTTTGATGGACATGATTAAATAATGACAGGATATTTTACTTTGTGTACTGTTCTTTTAAATCTGATCTGCTTTGATTTGACTGCCCAGTTGCTTATGTGAAATATCTGCACTGATCCAAACTAAACCTCCAAGCCTGTTTAGTTTGATGAATTAAACCTAAAATCTGCCTCGGTGCCTTGAGACACACCCGCCTCAATCAGATTTGTGACACTAGAGATGTATAAAGCACATTGTCGTATTCTACAATACCATTACATGCTAATAAAATAAACTGACATTCTTCAAAGACTCTCCATTTACAGTTTGACGTGAGTCTCAAATGAAAAAATTCCAGAAGTTTTGCACATCAGATTTTTTTTGGGCCATAATGTAGGGTTGTGTATTTGTGTGTTTGACCAAGTATGTACATGTATATGGGTGCAATATGGTTTGCAAATGTATTGTGAAGTAGTTTGTGTACGTGTGCTTGTGTGAAGCACAGATGCTCTGTTGCTCATTGTGTTTTAACCAGTGCGGACAAACTATGTGAGACACTACTGTTCAGGGAGGTGGACATTATTCAACTAAATAAAGAACAAACTCATTTAAAGGTCTTTTGTGTGCAGGTTTCTTGTTTGAGTCTTGTTACATGTCAACCTAACTTATTCCCGAGTAAAACAACAACTCTTTACTTCCTTGTCTGATTTATATGGGGGGAATGAACGTATTTTTAGCATCTGACTTCATGGTTGGTGATATTTTAAGTGCCCCTATAGTGTGACAGAATCGATTTTATTTTAGGAGGCAATACCTTTGCAGACCTTCTACCTTCACAAATAGCTGTATTAGTCAAGTCACCTTTATTTATATAGCGCTTTTTACAATGCCGATCGTTTCAAAGCAGCGTAAACAGTAAAATAATGCAACAGAATTTGATTCGGCTGTACAGCCGCTCTGGAGAAAACAGTGATGTTATCCAGCTCATTTCAGTTATCATATAGTGACAATGCGGGCAGATCGGTAATTTAGTTGAACATTTATTTTAATATTTAGTTGAAAATTGAGTGTCCCCAACTGAGCAAGCCAAGCCAAAGGCGACAGTGGCAAGGAACCAAAACTCCATCAGGTGGCATAATGGAGAAAAATAAACATGTTGAGGCAATAATTAGATAGGAAAATTCGAAAGATCGGAGTCATCACACCGGAGACGGTTTTATTGAGGATGTCGTGTCGATAAGGCAATTATTAGGTAGGAATATTCGAACGATCGGAGTCATCACACCGTAGACCGGTTTATTGAGGATGACGTATCGATGAGGCAATTATTAGGTAGGATTATTCAAAAGATCGGAGTCATCACACCGGAGATGGTATATTGGGATGTCGTGTCGATGAGGCAATTTCAGGTTGAGTATTACACACTGCGTGAAAAATAATATTTGAAAATGCATAATAGTGGCGCTTTAAACTAAATTAATGACAAAAAATAGTCTCTAGAATTAACAGTGTTAATTCACAAAACAAAATTACACTACAACACCTGCAGTAATAACATTCTTTCAGTTTTCCCAAAACATTTCAAGTCTGTCTCCATCTCGAAATGGGAAAGACAGGTTAGATGGATGAACAGCATGGGGAAAAAACATATTAGCAATCATGCTAAACACAGGAACTGCCGATGGAGATTGTACATAATGTTTTCTGCAGATCCTCGTCCTGCATTAACAGGGCCATCTGCGTGAGTGATGGCTTCCTGTTTGTTGCATCATGTATTGTATGTCCTAGGAAACACAGGGTGGATTCTCAACTGGACATGTTCTTGACAGCAGGATATGATAAGCAGGGAACACCTGACCCTTCCTCACTACCGGTCACAAAATATTCTCTCCAAGTGATGGAAAATGGCTACTTAAGGACAAGCTACAGGGGGTTTAAGATAATAAATGATGCTTTTTGTAATGTTATTGTTCAAACCCAAGGCCGTAACCATTTTTAATGGGGGGGGGGGGGGGGGGGGGGCAGTCTTATTGTTTTTTTTAAAGGAATTCAATTATTAAAGAATTAAAAGGGATTTAAGGAAATAAAGAAAAAGAAATAAGAACTGTAAAAGTTACAGTTCTATTGTAGTTTCTATTTGCAAAACTTTGATGTATTTTTTAAATATGAACACATTCATTCTTATTTTCATCTGTCCAATATGTAAAAATGAAAAATGTTTCATCACGTCAATTCAGTTATGATTTACATAAATAATGTCATATTTTCAATTCAAAATGGGGAAATTTCACTTGATATTACTGTTGGTTGGTGGACTTTTTATAGTAAACAGTTGTCAAATATTAAATGTTTAGCTACTTACATCTTGCGACGCACACTTTCACTGCTATAACTAAAGTGTCACGTTGGAATTCACACTAACAGTAAGCCCCGCCTTCTTTGATTTGATTGGCCATCTCACTCATTCTGACAGAGACGAGCGCTGTTAGACCACTGAGGCGCACCAACCTAAAATTGTAACATTTTACTTTTGTCATCCTAGCAACAAACAGAGCGGTGTGTAATGGAGTACAGCAGAGCAGCATCAAGAATATCAAATATTGGGTGGGATAATTTGTCCATTTCTAATTATTCGGGGGGACTTTCAGTATCAAAATACTGAAAATTACATCCACTACTGTTAAAAGATTTGGGGGTTGGTAATGATTTTGAAAGAAGTCTTATTCTCAACAAGGCTGCATTAATCAAAAATACTGTAAAAGCTGTAAAATTATTAAATATTAGTACAATTTAAACTGTTTTCTTTAATATACTTTAAAACAGGGCCGTGCAGAGACCGTTGGAGGGGCAGGTGCTCAAAGTATAAAAGGGGCACATGGAACAAGGCTTTTAATCGGGCTGTGCTCAAAATATCAATACAGCAATATATTGTGACGCATTCCTTTCTGATACGCGTTCCGATACGGATGTTTCTGTATTGATATGGTAGCAAATGCTTTGATGCAGTTTTGAAAAAGAAAGAGAATAAAAAAGACCATTTAAAGGTTAAAAGTAAAAAAAAAAATTTATTGGCACCTATTAATAACTCTGGGATTAGAAACTGTTATACTTATGATTCAGTTATACAGAATAGTAAAGAACAGCTGTTATAGTAAACTGTAGGACATGGTCATTATTCAAAATCAACGTGGACCGTTTCGTACAGTACAGAATAGTTTTATTTAATGCCATGTCAGTATCTGTGGCTATTTTCATGGCAAAAACTGAATTACAAATATACAAGAGTTACATTTATCCAATAAAAATAAAAACCAAGCAAACAAACAAAAAAAAAATCACAGCAATCTTATACAAGATTTTTAACATTAACGTCTAAAAAATTTCTGGTAAAATCTTAAAATCTTAAATTCCTAAATAAATCCTTTAGTGGGTTTGCTGCCTTTGCTGTTGTTGTTGCTGCTGATGCTGCTGGAGTATATCTGAGACTATAGAAATTAAAACAAGCATATGAGATATATTAGCTGATTAAACAATTGTTATGTGACCATGACAAGATGTAAAGATTGCTGAAAGTGTTTGTAACTCGCTCACTGTGCTGCAACTGCTGCCAAGGCTGACTGCTACAAGAAGAGGGAGATGTTCATATAGGCTGCTGCACACCAAGAGCTGTGGAGAGAAAATAAGATATCAGATTCAGAAAAGCATCTGAGAAAGAAACAATAGGGGGAACGGATGAGGGCCATGGCAGGGGTAAGAGTGAAACAGAAAAATCTATATAGACAGTGATCATGATTTCATATATTGCATTGTGACTCTGAGATGTAGTTGGATTTTGATTATGTCTAATCAAAAATATAAATAAAGAAACTAAAATGTGTGTGTTCATTCTGTCGGCACCTACTTAAAACAATCTTTATATAATCCCATTATAATAAATGTTATATTTACCTGTGGCCTTCCCTGTTAGACATATACAGAAAACGTAAACGTTAACATAACACCTTTCTGAACTGCACAAATAATAAACTAAATACAGATGAATTATCATTAAAGCTACACTTTTCTCTGTGATGAACATTATTGACATGAACATGATTGAATCCTATTCTGAATTGATATATTTTTTTAATGATAATAAAAACAGATATAGGCTAATTCAGAGGACGAAAAATCAGTATATTACCAGTGTTGGAATACGTTTTTTAAATAAATACTGGAATAAAACTAATAGTTTAAAGTATAAACAGTTTTTAGTAAAATAACATAAAAAGACAAGACTGTGTAACTCTACGCCAGTGAAACTTCTCTCCCTCACAGCAAACTAATGTTAACGTTACTTCTACAGGCTACACATACAGGAAACAGCAATATAAACAACAGCTCCATGCTCTCTCCACGTCGTTCTTGTGAAATAATACAAAATAATAAGTAAACAAACACTTACCAGCAGCCGCGGTATTGAAGAATCCTCTCCTGTCAGTCCACTAGGCACTGGCGCGCGCGTGAGCGGCGCGTGAGAGATGAGGTCGTCGGGTGAAAGGTCATCATCATGTGATTCATTTTATTCACGGATAAATTATTATTCATTAATTTTACTAATAGTTAGATTGGGCAGGCCTTCACAAAAGGGCCTTTAATGACATATATATATATTAAAAAAAAAATTTTTGCCTTGACAAAAAGGGCACTTTGGGCATCAAGGGGCAAAGAGGCAGGTGCTCAAGCACCCTCCGCCCCCCCCTCTGCACGTGCCAGCTTTAAAATGTAATTAATTCCTGTATGGCGAAGCTGAATTTTCAGCAGCCAGTATTAAAGTCTTCAGTGTCACATGATCCTTCAGAAATCATTCTAATATGCTGATTATGTGCTCAATGAACATTTATTTTTATACTCAATCTTGAAAACACTGGTGCTTTCTAATATTTTTGTGATACCTATACATTTTTTTCAGAATTCTTTGATTAATATAAAGTTCAAAAGAACAGAATTTGAAATAGAAACGTTTTGTAACATTACTGTATTTTTGGATCAATTTGATGTGTCCTTGCTGAATAAAAGTATTAATTTCTGTCAAAAATAAATAGTACTGACCCCAAGGTTATCTTTTCAGGCCAGGTGATGCCATCACAAGAGTCGAGCTGCTGGAAGTGACCAGCAAACCTATGAGATTATAAGATTTATGTTTTCATAAATATACTGCAGATTCATCTGGCATGTTTGCCAAGCAACATCTAAGGAGTGTTGGAACAGTGCGTTGTGGCCAGATGAGACGGAGTTAGAGCTAACTGGCAGCAAAACCTGACATGTTTGGCAAAAAACAGTGATTGCCTTTGGCTAAAAGAACCTCAGGCCATCTGTAATACTTGGTGATGGAAGCATTATGGTTTTGGGCTGCAATTGTGCCCCAGGGTCTGGCCAGCTCGCCATCACAGAGTCAACCATGAATTCCACACTGAACCATATACTTGAGGGGAAAGTGAGACCATCTGTCTAAAATCTGGGGCTGAACCACAAGTGGACATTGCAATAACAAGACAATTACCAAAAACACTCAAGAAAAGCCACAAATGATAGCTCAAAAAGAAGAAATGAAGGGTTATGAAATGATCAAGTCAAGGCTTACCTACATCTTTCCACAGCAGACGTTTTTACAGTAAGACTTTTGTTAAATAATTACTTGAAAGAGAATACCTCTGACTGAAATCTTTGTTTAAGAATCAATCAAAATAACCAATATTGTGAAGGTTAATTGCATTGTTGCTGTGCTCGAATTTATTTTCAAGGAAGAAGTGGGGCCTACCTTTGATGGGTACAGTGACGTCTTCAACTAGTCAGCTTGAGAACCTTTCAGCCTTTTATGAGCAATAGGATAACCATATTCAGCCACACAGTCACGCAGAGCCAAAGCACAACCAAAACAATGTTCTTGCGCAAAATACATGCAGTGTTGTGCTTTTTAACCACTGGAGGGCCAAAAGTTATACAGTGCCTAGTCACTCAAAATAACGATAATAAAATAAAATGCCTTATTTCATAATAATAAATACATATGTCCTGACCTTGAGTCATTCACATGTTGAACCAGGAGAGGAAGAGGAAGATATTCATGATTCAAAAGCTCAAACATCCGGCGCTCTAGATAAATCCCTCAGGAAGAGGAGCACTCCATCACATCTGGTTAGGGACACGTGTATGTATGTATGTATGCCTATATATATGTTATTTGTGCATGTGCATAGCTCAAAAAGAAGAAATTAAGGGTTATGAAATGATCAAGTCAAGGCTTACCTACATCTTTCCACAGCAGACGTTTTTACAGTAAGACTTTTGTTAAATAATTACTTGAAATAATGTTTTTGCCCTACTCATTGTAAACAACTTAAAATGGGAATGTAAAATCAAAAATCAGTAGAAACTCTGTTGCACCACAGATGTATTTTCTGTGACAAAAAGAATACCTCTGCTCTGACTGAATTCTTTGTTTAAGAATCAATCAAAATAACCAATAATAAAAATAAAATGAAAAAGTCCTTATTTCAAAAATAAAAGAATACATCTGACTGAATGCTTTAAGAGAGTCACTACAAATACTGAAAATAAAAATAAAATAAAATGCCTTATTTCATAAACAAAGAGAAAAGAATACTGACACCTTTGTTTACCAGTCGAAATAACCAATAGAAAAAATGAATAGTCACCATTTCACAAAAAAAAAAAAATAATAAACAGATTTGATTTTGATAAAAAAAAGGAAAAGCTTACCTCTTACTGAAAATGCTACTTTGTTTAAAAGTGGGGCTATAAATAGCCTAACTTTTTTTGTTCAAAATTGACTAAATTTAAATAATGAGCCAATACATAATCAATTCTTCTTCCAAAAAATCTGATTCTTACCCTGATTCACTATATAGTAAGCATAATTTATATTTTAGACCATGGGGGTATTCCAGAAAGCAAGGTTAACTTACCGTCACATATACCTTGAACTCTCGGTTGATTAACCAAACGCTTGCTTACTCGAGGTATGCTGGTTCCAAAAACGAGTGCCGGAGTAAATTCAGACAACTCAGAGTATGTTCCCGGGACACACAAGACATTCTCAACAGAGCAACGAATCAATGATTCACCATGGAAGCAGACGCTAAGAAAAAGCGTGCCATTCTACTCTCTCTTCTTCTTTTGTTTAATGGCGATTTACATAACCTACTTAGTGCACATCGCCACCTATTTGGTGGTTGTGCAATCATCTTTTCGTTTAATAAACTAAAGTAATCTTAAAGGTCCCGTTCTTCGTGATCCCATTGTTCAAACTTTAGTTAGTGTGTAATGTTGCTGTTAGAGCATAAATAATACCTGTAAAATTATAAAGCTCAAAGTTCAATGCCAAGCGAGATATTTTATTTAACAGAAGTTCCCTTTCAAAGCCTACAGCGAACGGCCGGCTTGGACTACATCCTAGTACAGCTTTAATTACATCAGTAGAACAGACTAACCTCCGCCCACAAGAATACGTGAAAAAGGGGGCGTGGTCTTGTTGCTCTCCCACGTGGAGAAGAGGAAGTGTTGCGTGGAGAAGACGAGGAAGTGTTGCGTTTGATTGTGTTTGTCGCCATGTCGTCGAGACGCTGTTATTTTCATCCCATAGTCAAATCACCTTTGTTTGGCTTTCACAGGGACGCTGTACTTAGAGATCATTGAGCGCATACATCTCCCCGTTAAGAGGAGTGACCTTTCCGTGCAACGTGTTCGCTAAGCTGCTGTCGAATCACAACACAGGAACCGTGCAACGTGCGCTAAGCTGCGGTCAAATCATAACATGGGAACCGCTGGCACAATCAGAACTCGTTACGTATTTCTGAAGGAGGGACTTCATAGAACAAGGAACTCATCAGCCCGTTTTTAGGACGGTGAAAACAGCGGTATACAGATAAGTAAATTGAAAAAAAATACTGTTTTTTTACACGCGAAACATGAACACATGTTATATTGCACACTGTAAACACAATTAAAGCTTCAAAAAAACACGAAGAACGGGACCTTTAAAAATCTTTAAAAAATAAATAATAAATATATTTTAATTGAATTAACATTTAAACTTGTTTTTATTTAATTTTTTATTATAATTCTTTAGAATTAATATATACTATTGTATATAATATAACTGAAACAAATGTGGTTATAATAACTATATTAATTATATAAAACACATCTGAATACCTCTTAAGCAAACTAACCCTGGAACATAACCTGCTCCGGAGCAGGTTATGTTCAGAGAGTGAGTTGCCATGGTTACTTACATACCCTAAAAGTTACCTCCGTTTTTTGAACCGAAAGTTGAGGTTATCCACCAACTTACTCTTAAACATACCCAGGTATGTCACATAACCTGCTTTCTAGAATACCCCCCAGGTTAGGTTCACAGAGTAAGTTACCCTGGTGACTGACTCTGAGTACCTCTCTTTCAGAAACAGGCTTGACTTACCCTTTCTCTGGTTTGACATACCTCCCATTCTGAAACAGAAAACCCAGAGTTTCCCCCATTTCAGGGTTAACATACTCAGAGTTTTCACTTAACCTCCTTTCTGAAACGGGCCGCAGATAAATTACCATGTAGCTCTCTAACAGAGTTCAACGTGTGCATTATCTATTGTGAAGGTTAATTGCATTGTTGCTGTGCTGGAATTTATTTTCAAGGAAGAAGTGGGGCCTACCTTTGATGGGTACAGTGACGTCATCAACTAGTCAGCTTGAGAACCTTTCAGCCTTTTATGAGCAATAGGATAACCATATTCAGCCACACAGTCACGCAGAGCCAAAGCACAACCAAAACAATGTTCTTGCGCAAAATACATGCAGTGTTGTGCTTTTTAACCACTGGGAGGCCAAAAGTTATACAGTGCCTAGTCACTCAAAATAACGATAATAAAATAAAATGCCTTATTTCATAATAATAAATACATATCTCCTGACCTTGAGTCATTCACATGTTGAACCAGGAGAGGAAGAGGAAGATATTCATGATTCAAAAGCTCAAACATCCGGCGCTCTAGATAAATCCCTCAGGAAGAGGAGCACTTCATCACAGCTGGTTAGGGACACCACGTGTATGTATGTATGTATGTATGTAGGCCTATATGTATGTTATTTGTGCATGTGAAACCGTGAGTGGGATGTGTGAGGTTGTGACATTTAGATATATAAGATTCTACAAGTGTTTACATAACATTAATTAAAAAAAAAAAAAAAAGCAAAGAAAAACACTTTAAAACACTGGGTACATTGGAGTTCATGTAGACTGGAATTTCCAGATTGAAAGGGAAAGCAATATGATACAATATTCAGTGTTCTCAAGGAGATACAGGGCAGTGAATATAAATGCAGGAATTCAATCCTTTTCATTTAGAAAGAACTGTATATGGTTTTCAAGATAAGGATATCAGAGAGGAGGATATATCGTACAGAAATGTGAGCGCTTGTTATCAAATACATGCTTTATTAATGATGCTGATATGATCTTCCATGGCTGAAAGGAATGTAGCTGTAAAGATTGTCTGAACACAGATAGTGGAAGATATAGTAAAGATGAGCTACAAAAAACTTTGAAACTACAGCTCTCAGTTCTGTTCACAATTATCTCACATTATGCAACTGGTTCCATGTAATCTTTTTGGCAACCCAACAACAAATTTTGATCTGTCAGATCAAATTATCACATTCTAAAGTGTGTTTTACACTAGAGAAAAGGAAACAGAGAGAAAAATTAGTAGAGCGAGAGAAAATTAATGTGTTTTTTCAGGGTCATCGGGTTTAAAACTAGAGTCCTCTTTTGAGTCTGTAAAAGTATGAATGCGTTCAGTTATTGAAGGCAATGTAGCAGGTCAGGCCTAATTTTCAACTGGTAAATAAATAAGCCCCTCTCAAAGTTTGTGGAGAAAAAAAATCACATGGAATTTTTATTTAATCAATAATATATCTTAGAGAAATGTTAGCTTTATAATTTACAATATCAGGGTTGAATGGTTGAGCTGCATGCATAAATGCATTTTACACTAAGATTTTGTATTAAAAAAATTGACAAAGTGAAAATAAAAATATCTATTTTAACTTCTCATGCTGTTAATTGTGTTAAAGGGGTCATGAACTGGCTTTTTAAAATTGTTTTATACTGTTGTCTGAGGTCAACTGAAGACGTCCGCATGGTTTTTACATTCAAAAACATCATAATGAATAAGTAATAGGCTATTTTCTGCCCCGGTTTTGAGCCTCTCTCATGGAACGCTCAGTTTTTATGGGCGTGCCGCACTGAAGACTTGAAAGGAAAAGCCCACTGCTATGATTGGATAAGCTTTGCATATTATAATGAACGATCGGCTCCCCCGTGAGTACACGTGAGGAATTGTTTTGAAACCGTGTGGGAAAACGGCATCCGGAATGATTCGACCACAGGGCTCGCAAAATGTCTTTATCAAACAAGCACAATTTATCTCTCATCCACCCGCGATTAATTGGAATGTTATTTTTTATTACTTGGCCAGCCCGATCGGATATAACCATGACCCTTGCATCACTAACACACACACACAAACACACACGCATGCACAAGCCTCACTGCAGAGTCAGACAAATCAGCATGGTCAAAACTTCCACAATTGAATTTTTCCTTCAAATATCAAGACGCACATCAAGAAAGGAATGTTATTTCACTATTTAAGATAGCCCGTTGGCAGGCCGGTGATACGTTTTGATAACCTGTCTGGAAAACACATAGCCCTGGGACGTTGGGCTTTGCGAGCCCTGTGACAGCGTGGTAAGTTATGTTCAGTTAGACACATACACATAATCAATATCAAACGATCTGGAACAATGCAATACTGTCACATAAAAAAAACATTTTTTACTCGCATAAGTGTGTTGCTTCATTCATTCATGTAATATCCTGTCTGCAAATCCAGTCTCTTGTTTATAAACAGGTTTGTGGTGAAATGAAGGAATGTCTTCCCCACGTGTCTTCCCCACGTGATCTGGATATTCATTACAAATAAAGTTCATCCATGTATTCATAATATTGGAATCCGAATGAAGTTTATGCATGTTTATTGCTTGGAAGTTCGATCTGGTTTAGCTCCACGTAGGCCTATGTTATTTATCTACATGCCATGCACAAATCGGTGGGCAAGGCTACAGAATCAGGCGTACTTCTTCTTCTGTTGAGGCGGTGTTTCACCACACTCTGACGTCACAGCTTGGCACATTCTGAGATCGATCGTTTGCTGGGCCTGGTGTCAATAAAAGCTTTTCTTTGACTAACAAGGAAGTTTTCAGCTCCGAAACTTACAGGATATTCTTATATCAGGATGAACTTTTATATATCAAAGGCTGAACGAAAAGTAGATTTCTCAATTCATGACCCCTTTAAATAATTGTTTATCTATTGTAAATCAAAGTATTCTGTGGAGAGCACTGTTCACATTCCCCTTTGCCGAACTGAAAGACTGTGTCACAAGTGTCAAGGTTAGACTGTTGCACTCATGAAAGCTCACATCAAGTTGCTAATTGTTGCAGACATGAAGAGCCCTTGGTTGACAGAGCTGAAGATGAGCTGGCTGACAGCAATGCAGAGAAGTGCTGAACCCAGGGCATGAGGCTTCACGAGTATGTTACTCAGCGCTTGGACCTGAAAACACTCTCAAGTATGTGAGGAGAATGTCTCTTAGTATGCAGCAAACCTGATTAACATCTCCATGCTGAGTTAACCTCTCAATATCTGCAAATTTTGTATAGTATTTGGTGTGTCTGCTGAAATTCATCCTGGTCGCAAGAAATGTCACTGATGTTTCCATAGTAGAGTGTGCACACTCACCTAAAGAATTATTAGGAACACCATACTAATACTGTTTGACCCCCTTTCGCCTTCAGAACTGCCTTAATTCTACGTGGCATTGATTCAACAAGGTGCTGAAAGCATTCTTTAGAAATGTTGGCCCATATTGATAGGATAGCATCTTGCAGTTGATGGAGATTTGTGGGATGCACATCCAGGGCACGAAGCTCCCGTTCCACCACATCCCAAAAATGCTCTATTGGGTTGAGATCTGGTGACTGTGGGGGCCATTTTAGTACAGTGAACTCATTGTCATGTTCAAGAAACCAATTTGAAATGATTCGAGCTTTGTGACATGGTGCATTATCCTGCTGGAAGTAGCCATCAGAGGATGGGTACATGGTGATCATAAACAGATGGACATGGTCAGAAACAATGCTCAGGTAGGCCGTGGCATTTAAACGATGCCCAATTGGCACTAAGGGGCCTAAAGTGTGCCAAGAAAACATCCCCCACACCATTACACCACCACCACCAGCCTGCACAGTGGCAACAAGGCATGATGGATCCATGTTCTCATTCTGTTTACGCCAAATTCTGACTCTACCATCTGAATGTCTCAACAGAAATCCAGACTCATCAGACAAGGCAACGTTTTTCCAGTGTTTAACTGTCCAATTTTGGTGAGCTTGTGCAAATTGTAGCCTCTTTTTCCTATTTGTAGTGGAGATGAGTTGTACCCGGTGGGGTCTTCTGTTGTTGTAGCCCATCCGCCTCAAGGTTGTGTGTGTTGTGGCTTCACAAATGCTTTGCTGCATACCTCGGTTGTAACGAGTGGTTATTTCAGTCAAAGTTGCTCTTCTATCAGCTTGAATCAGTCGGCCCATTCTCCTCTGACCTCTAGCATCAACAAGGCATTTTTGCCCACAGGACTGCCGCATACTGGATGTTTTTCCCTTTTCACACCATTCTCTGTAAACCCTAGAAATGGTTGTGCGTAAAAATCCCAGTAACTGAGCAGATTGTGAAATACTCAGACCGGCCCGTCTGTCACCAACAACCATGCCACGCTCAAAATTGCTTAAATCCCCTTTCTTTCCCATTCTGACATTCAGTTTGGAGTTCAGGAGATTGTCTTGACCAGGACCACACCCCTAAATGCATTGAAGCAACTGCCATGTGATTGGTTGATTAGATAATTGCATTAATGAGAAATTGAACAGGTGTTCCTAATAATCCTTTAGGTGAGTGTATATCACATGCCTGTTGATGTTTGTTTGTCTGTTTGTTTGATTTTGAAGAAAAGAGGTCTGCGTCATACTTTACAAAAATGGTGTCACCCACTAACACCTACATTACGGTGTGACTCGTAACTTGAGATTTTTGTGAGTATTTGTCTCCCACTAATGTACGACAATGAGTAGCTCATGTAAAGCTTTGATTACAAAAGATTAATGATGCTTTAAGATTTTTTTTTACCACACATTCAATGTTCCTAAGGTACCATACTTGACATAACTGACAAAGGTGTCTTTGGAAATCACACCTGTCTCAGCGACAGCCGGCTGTGTTTGCGGAAAAACTGCGTCAGGAGACCGGAAAGCAATTTTTTTTCCCAGAAACTAGTAATTCAGAAACTCTCTCTTGCTAATTTCGGAACTGCATACTAGAGTAAGAGTATTGTGCAAATTTTTCAGCAGACACATATGGTAAAAGTAGTACAAGTTGTAGGGTTTCTGAATTCAGCATCTGTCTTTTACGTATTTGGATTTGCTGACATGTCTTTGGGGGATTGGGCTTTAAAGAGAAGGTAGGTGTGTTCGACTTAAAGCTACAATATGTTTTTTTTTTTTTTTTCTCGCCGCTAGGGGTTGCTAACCTCTTTAAAACAATAAAAAAGGCATAGAATGATGAAATCATGAATCATGGAACTTGTTATCATACCGATGGATCTAATAATGTTTATGGGGAAATAATGTTTCTGGATGAGGAAATGCATTTATTAATTATTATAAAAACAATATATTATTTGAATGTACTGAAAATGTATTTAAACTAAATATGTTTTATAGAATAAAGTGAAATATGTCATGAATGTGTCAAATTATTTTAAAAGAACATACTTGAAACACAAAAATATGCATGTCATGTCATTGACCCATAAGGGGAACAGACTTCGACACAAGAAGCTTGTTATACCAGAGCACACTGTTTTAAAGGAACACACCGACTTTTGGGGACTTTAGCTTATTCACCGTATCCCCCAGAGTAAGATAAGTCCATACATAACATTCTCATCTCCATGCGTGCCATAACTGCCCACCTCTAGCTTAGCTTAGCACAAAGACTGGAGGTAAATGGCTCCAGCTAGCCTACTGCTCAATAAGTGACAAAATAATGCCATCATCGTCACAAGATGTTGATGAGTATTGAGCACTGACATTATTCTCCAGAGTTTTGCTTTATGACCCGGTATGAAGTTTAAAAGACATTTTGTATAATCACGAGTTCATGCATTCATTGGTTTCATGAGTGTGTTCTCATTTACCACATAATTATCTAATGGTAGCCAATAATTTTATTTTCCTCATGTCTTATATGTCTAAAATGATAGGTAATAAGTAAATTAATTCATTTGTGTGATATGTGCGGCATGCGACCGTTGAACACGGTGCCGGAGATTGCATTTGGCGTCGGCCTCTTTCAGGGCTTGAGTTATTGCCTTTTAATATCAAACACGTCAAGCTCGATTTTCTTATTCGTCCATTCATTCGTCTCATCCTCATTATATAATGAAGAACTTCTGTTCTGTCATTTGCCAGATGTGATGCAAGGAAACTTTGCCATTAATGTTAGTTTTTATTTTATTTGCAGGTTTTTAGCCTGCCGTGTTTTCTTCACCACATTAAGACATCCTGTTATGCAGAAAAATTCTTGAATATTCAGAGTTTTTCCTTATTGAAAATAAGTTATTTTCACCAAATAACCTGTGTTGGAATTGACTTGTTAATAAAGTAATGTGATAAAATGTCAACCCTGTTGTCTGTGTTCTGTATTTTGCTTAATATATTTATGTTTTAAGTCATTTTTGTCTTTTGGGACAGTGAGAAATAAACAATTGTTACTACAATTTAAAATATTTAATTGGACCAACCTCACAGTTTCACTGTAAAACATTTCTCCAATTTAAAATTTTCTAGTGAGCGATCACATCTTAATTTTTTAGTTGGCCAAATTGAAAAATTTAGATGTGATCGGTCACTAGAAAATGTTTAATTGGAGAGGCCTGACTTTTTTTACAGTGTTGGTTAATTAATTTTTTCCATTGGCTCAACATATTATTTCTAATTGAGCCCATGTTAACAGACTGTTGCCACAATGGATAAAATTCAATTCACAGAAATTAAATTTGGCCAATTGAAAAATTTTGATGTGATCGCTCACTAGAACATTTTGAATTGGAGAGGCCTTAAATTTTTTACAGTGTAGATATCAGAGAACATTTTAAAATATTGTTTCAACTCATTTTAGGGCACCTTCCCAAAAGAGCTCCTTTCCATATACAATTACTTTTATACGTGCATTGTGACAATTGTGCATTGTGACAATGTAAGGAAAGTATTCACAGCGCTTCACTTTTTCCACATTTTGTTGTTACAGCCTTATTCCAAAATGGATTAAATTCATTATTTTCCTCAAAATTCTACAAACAATACCACATAATGACAATGTGAAAGAGGTTTTGTGAATACTTTCCGGATGCACTGTACTGTATGCAGTTGTTCTCTTTTCCAAGTGTTTAGAAGGGAAAACAGGATGCAATGAAAATCTATCTCTATGAGTGAGCCGGAAGCAATATCCCTGTTGAAAGAGTGGGTGAATCTTTTCTGGTCATGGCCGAGTCTTGAACTTCCCTCTTCGGCATGGGTGAAGGACACACAAGGGCAGTGTCCTGTCCGTCTTGGCTAAACGTACAACTCAACCCACTCATGCCTAGATAGTCACAATGGTCCATTCACATTTATCACCACCCTCACATTACTAAGGTCCAGTTTTTTTGTTGTTTAATTTTTTTTTTTTTTTTTTTTGCATTTCTACACATTTCCTGTTTTATCTCAGATGATAGCTTGTGGCGTTATGGGAATCGCTTGGCCTTGTTGTTGTAAAGTCTACGCAGTGGTGTTTTAACTTTTACATAATGTCTTTTAGCCTAGACAATTCTCTGACATGTTGTTTGAATAATAATTGTATTATTAATTTTAAATAATAAACATTTTTATTCATTTTTATTGAAAAATGTCTTCCTAAACATACAATGAAAATTCATTCGATTGACTTTCACGATGCTAGGGTAATTTCTGTGGCTACTTGGTTGTTCTGAATGGTTGCTAGGGTATTTTTGTGGTTGCTAAGGTGTTCTGAGTGGTTGCTATGATATTGCTGTGGTTGCTTGGGTATTCTGAATTGCTGAAAACGGTTACGTACTAGCCCAAGTCAGTTGTTTATGATATTGTTCGATCATAGATATGGCAGTTCCCTCATAAATGTAAGTCTTTGGGATTTTTTTATTATCATGATTTATTAAATGATCTGATCACTTAGAAAAGTATGCCCTGTGTACATGCCGTATTTGATCTTTTTAAAGCTATGAAACTGTACCTGGCACTGTCTTACCTATCACTACTGTGCATGTCAGTTTGAGTGAATATCTGTTTTAAGAGATGTCTTCTTCCTTCAATAGCTAACCAAAACATTGGTGACTCACGATGTTCAAAGCCCTTCTTCCATGAAATGTCAAAGAGGAATTTCTACTAGATGTGCAATTTTATAGCTGAGCTCACACAGAGATGTAATGCACTGAAAGACTGACCTTTGACCTTTGAGGGGAGGGCATGTGTGGAGGATGTATAGAAATGATCAAAAGTCCCACATATATGGGCAAAGTTCAACACGTTATTTTTCGTTTGACAGATTTACAGCTTGAGAAAATCAATGAGGATAAACGCAGGAGGGATAAATCAAGAAAAAATATTGAAAATATGCTTTTATGAGGAGCAATCTGATTTGTCTGCGAGAGATGGAAAGAATTGTGAACCAATTCTGTTCTTTGAGTACTTCTCAGATATCCAGGGTCATTGTAACAGCATGTAACCTCTAAAAGCCAATAATTAGATACATGATTGTTGATGTGTAGTCAGAAATACACAGGTTGAAATTCCTCTGGGTTTTGTCTTTCTACTGTATATCTACAATACTTTATCTAAAGCAAAGAATACAATTGGGTTGCTTTGGCCATGATCTTGTTCCGAAATGAGGTTGAAACATCTTGTGGTGCTCTTGTCAGGGTTTGTTTACATCTTTTTCGAGAGTCTCATCTCGAGGAATTTTCCCAAACTCAGTTGAAAGAAGTCCCAGCTGTGCTCTCCTGGGTCAGAGCCCCTGCCCCTATATCAGGAGAGTTTCAAGACTCACTGATTTGTGTGTTTGGACAAAGCTAAATGAGAACTTTATGGCAATAGTTCACCCAAAAAATGATCTCATTATTTACTCCCAGTTATGTCATTCCAAACAAATATGTGGTTTTGATCTGTGGAATAACAAAATAATTGAGTACATAATGACAGAATTTTAATTTTTGGTTGAACTATTCCTTGTACAAATTCAGCACATGCTAAGCACAATTTAACTATTTTATTTACAATTGTATGTACAAATTATGTACATTAGGGTTGGGGTTAGGGGTGGACCTTCATGCTTACTGTTTTCTAATAATCATACATTTTTGTACAATTCACATTGTACAAATTCATACCATTTTCCTGTTAGATCAGGTTGAAAAATGTTGTTCTTGTCCTTGAATTTATGTTATTTCTGTCTTGAGGCTAGATATTTGCGTGGTAATGGATACGGCAATGTTAATGTATTTGGTCTTGGTGGAATAGATCTGCTATATGCTGCTGCTGCAGAGAAAGTACAGAGAATTGCTACTGCCAATATATTCACAGACAAGCAGCAAGCATATAAGACATGCTGCTGCTGCACATAATGTACATGAAATTACCCATAGCAGACCTATACAGGTGGAGCTGGGGAAGGGGGAGGTTTTCTGAAAGTGTGCTACAAAGTGCTAACAGCAAACAATGCCAAGTATTTGAATGTTGAGCAGCAAGGTCATTGGCTGCTGATGTAACTTTAACCCCTCAGATCCTATTCGCCCTGCTCTGTGTGGGCTTTTAACCCAGGTTGCTTTTTGCTCATGGGAGCCGGGCACGCTAACAACCAATCAGCTGCGTTATGTAGACAATGATGTGATCGCTGACTAGGGTGTGCCATATCATGGCTAGAGAGAGAGATTCGTATCTGCTTCTGTTCAGAGTCTCTCTTACAACGAAGCACAAAACAGCACATTAATATAGAACGGTGATTCAACTGACTTGGAATTATTTATTGCGCACCTTCCAACCAATCAGACTCGAGTATTCAGACAGTCCATGGCATGAATGACTTAATTATTGTTACATTAAAATGTTAAAGAGTTATGTTATACTTTTTCTTAAGATTTCCAGGGAAAACACTACCAACTTGTTCCAATGCTACTTTTTTACTTTGCTTAGGCTACATTTGATTGCAATCACCAAAAAAAATTTGTTCCATATATTGTTTTTCTATATCGTCATAAATCTCATTATCGCAAATATTCTTGAAATATCGTGATATAATTTTGAGGCTATATCGCTAACCAATTGAATTAAGGACCTATCAGCCTGCGCCATTTAGAGTTTCACAACAGAACTTGTATGTTTTTTTTAACAAACATGGCCTTCACAGGCCTTATCATTCTCTGAATAGAGTGACTAATGACTGTATTATCTGTCCCATGTTCTCAGGCAAATGAAGAACCAAAGCTGTACAGTGCAATAAGTCAATGGTTGTCAACAAGGGCCAAAAACAAGCACAAAACAAATATTAAAATAAGCCAAAAGCAACTAAATATCAAGATATTTCTTTTTTAATTCACACCTCGGTGTGAACGGTCTTGAAGCGCCTGAAACGAAATATGAGCTTAATTTTAAAACCGCTATTGGTCTATGGTTTGTCAGTGTGATAAACCCCTAAATTCAATGCACAGTTGGCCAGTGACAAAATACCTCTTATGGAGTTGTTTACCAGTCTCCTCTTGAATTCATCCCAGCGCATGGCATTTTTCTAGCTCAGTTCTCTTTGTTCAGCGATAACCCACACTCTGATTAAACAAAATGGGGGCGAAGGTATTTTTTTTTTGTTGTGGTTATATTTTTTGCAAGGTAACATTTTGCAAATTTCATTTGCGTTTGAAGACGAGATGTTTCTTACAGATAGTCAAAACCACAACCACATCATTTGCCTCAGTTGATCAGCAAACGTGCCATAATATTACACGTTCTCAATTGCCATTAGTGTTGTTATTGTTAATTAAAACTAAAGGTAAAACTACAAAATTGATTCAATTGATTGTAATTGATTTAATATCAGATGAAAAACGTTTTCTTTTTTACATTTTGTCTTGCAACCTACTGAAATAAATACGTTGAAGTAGTAAAAATAGAAATAAAATTAAAAAAACTAAAATTTAAATGAAAAATAATAGCAAAAATAAAAGCTAATTCAGTATATTAATAAATAATAATTACTATACTATTAAATAAATAATACTAAAATAATACTTAAGCGGTTTAGGTATCACATTTCCATCAGCACTATCAGCTACACTTACGCATCAATGTACATGGTTTATTTAAAGATTGAAGATATCGTTGTCTGCTGGAATGCCATCTAGATTGAGTTGCCATCTTACAATGGATGATAAGTTTAGGAGGTTCACGGGGGTTTGATAAGAAAGAGACTGGTCTGTTTCTCATAATGAGGTTCATGATTGTTAATAATGCACAACATTAATGAAAAATGACTTTCCTAAAGACAGCACAGTGTTTCTGACAGCAGATAATATGCAAGTAGATAAGGAAGGGGTTGAGGAAAGTCTAAAATACAGACAGTACTCTTTAGAAAGGTACATATTCCTGTTTTCCTAGGCCTTTTATCAGCTGCTTGTATCCTTTGTGCTGAGAAAAATTGCCTTTAAGCATGACAGGATACATGTGGGAGGCTTTTTTTAGACAGAGCCGTTTCATCAAAAGTGATTGATTCAGTGGCTATGACTATGTTTGCACTGAGGACTCCAGAATAATAATAGTTGGATTGATTTGTGACAGTCTTTATTTCATTTGCAAATAAATTATTTACAGTACAGTCTGATAAATTAGTACACTATATTGGTGATTCTTGGCCTCATGTGTGTGTTAAGACTTTTTGGAACGTATGTATACTTTATCTGTTTTTGTGAAGAAACATTGTTGCTGCCATCATAACAAGAGGTTTGAGGGCACTAAATGATTTCACATGCAATAGCGCTACTTAGTGGCTCATTTTCTGAACTGCCTCTTACGTGGTTCCATGTTTCAAGCCAGTGAAGCTTCTTATTTTATTGCTGTAACTTTAAGACATCCTGACATCTGGTTTTGATGTTACAGACTGCTCATTTGTGAGCAGGATCAAAAGGTTCATGGCTTGTAAAAAGTAGTATCGGAGAGGTTCTGACACAAAAGGCTAATCTGTTTGTGGTGGTGCACAGTATACCATCTCTCCAAATATCAAAGCTAAGTGCATCCAAGGAGACACTGAAAAATTTAAGCGTAAAGTTGTATACGTCCAGGATTTAATCTTTTTTTTGCCTCGAATTGAATTTCAGTGTCACACACACACACACACACACGTACTTGTATATAATTGTGTACATATAGCCAATTTGTATAATTGGATTTAGCTGTAGTACTTCTGGCACTAGCTGTAGCACTTCACTTCACTTTATATATATATATATATATATATATATATATATATATATATATATATATATATATATATATATATATATATATATATATATACAGTGAGGTAAATAAGTATTTGAACACCCTGCTATTTTGCAAGTTCTTCCACTTGAAAATCATGGAGGGGTCTGAAATTGTCATCGTAGGTGCATGTCCACTGTGAGAGACATAATCTAAAAAAAAAAATCCAGAAATCACAATATATGATTTTTTAACTATTTATTTGTATGATACAGCTGCAAATAAGTATTTGAACACCTGTCTATCAGCTAGAATTCTGACCCTCAAAGACCTGTTAGTCTGCCTTTAAAATGTCCACCTCCACTCCATTTATTATCCTAAATTAGATGCACCTGTTTGAGATCGTTAGCTGCATAAAGACACCTGTCCAACCCATACAATCAGTAAGAATCCAACTACTAACATGACCAAGACCAAAGAGCTGTCCAAAGACACTAGAGACAAAATTGTACACCTCCACAACGCTGGAAAGGGCTACGGGGAAATTGCCAAGCAGCTTGGTGAAAAAAGGTCCACTGTTGGAGCAATCATTAGAAAATGGAGAAGCTAAACATGACTGTCAATCTCCCTCGGTCTGGGGCTCCATGCAAGATTTCACCTCGTGGGGTCTCAATGATCCTAAGAAAATTGAGAAATCAGCCCAGAACTACACGGGAGGAGCTGTTCAATGACCTGAAAAGAGCTGGGACCACCGTTTCCAAGGTTACTGTTGGTAATACACTAAGACGTCCTGGTTTGAAATCATGCATGGCACGGAAGGTTCCCCTGCTTATTAGATTAGATTAGATTCAACTTTATTGTCATTACACAAGTACAAGTACAAGGCAACGAAATGCAGTTTAGGTCTAACCAGAAGTGCAATAGCAGCAAGTGCAGGATATACAATGGTTGCGTAAGTGCTGGGCATAAAAATGTACTGAATATATATAAATATGTATAAGTAGAGAGATGGTTATTACTATAAACAGAACTGAATTTACAGATGAATATATACAGTGAATAAATATAAATATACAGATGGCTATTACTATAAACAGAATGTAAACAGAATGTACAGGTGAATATGTACTATGAATATAATATACAGATGGCTATTACTTTGAACAGAATTTTACAGATAGAGGTATACAATAATATGTTAGGCTAATATGAGGAATATAGCAGTGGATTAAGGTAGTGCAATAAATTATGGACAGAGCTATCCGAAAGAAAGTGTAAAAGTGCAGTGGAAAGTGGTTGCATATTACAGTTAGAAGTACGGTGCAAAATGCAAATGTAAACATGGTTACTATAAATACAGTCGGCAGTGCAAATGAGCATATTCCAGTTAAGATATGGTGGTGCAAAATGCATAAGTAAACAGTTGTTACTGTAATAAACAGTCGGTAGTGCAAATAACAAAGTGAATGTAGGTGTGAGGTAGGAGAGTTTGCAGTTTATGAGGGAAGTGGATCAACGGGGGTTTGAGTTCAGTAAAGAGACAGCTCTGGGGAAAAAACTGTTCTTTAGTCTGCTGGTCCTGGTCCGGAGGATCCTGAAACGCCTGCCGGAGGGCAGGAGAGAAAACAGTCTGTGGGCTGGGTGAGAGGAGTCCTTGAGGATGCTGCGAGCTCGGTGCAGACAGCGTTTCCTCTGGATGTGCTCGATGGCAGGTAGTGGAGTCCCTGTGATGCGCTGGGCAGTTTTCACCACCCGCTGCAGTGCCTTGCGCTCCGCAACAGAGCAGCTCCCATACCATACTGCGACACAGTTGGTCAGGATGCTTTCTATTGCGCAGCGATAGAAGTTCACCAGGATAGCCGAGGAGAGCTGATTCTTCCTCAGTGTCCTCAGGAAGAAGAGGCGCTGGTGAGCCTTCTTGACCAGGCTGGAGGTGTTGGTCGTCCACGACATGTCCGCCGAGATGTGGATCCCCAGGAACTTGAAACTGGAGACACGCTCAACAGCCATTCCATTGATGTGGATGGTGTCGTGTGTGCCTCTTGACTCCTTCCTGAAGTCCACGATGAGCTCCTTCGTTTTGGTGGTGTTGAGGAGCAGGTTATTTTCAGTGCACCATGTGGCCAGGTGCTGGATCTCCTCCCTGTAGGCAGTCTCATCGTTGTTGCTGATGAGACCAATCACCGTAGTGTCGTCCGCAAACTTGACGATGGAATTAGTTCCATACACAGGCTTGCAGTCGGAGGTGAAGAGGGAGTAGAGAAACGGACTTAGCACACAGCCCTGTGGTACACCAGTGTTGAGTGTGATGGACGTGGAGCAGGTGGATCCTGATCGAACATTCTGTGGTCTGTCAGTTAGGAAGTCCAAAATCCAGTTACACATTGAAGTGTTGATGCCCAGGTCTCCAAGTTTGGCAATTAACTTGGATGGGATGACAGTGTTGAATGCTGAGCTGAAGTCAACAAACAGCATGCGTGCATAGGTGTTTTTACTGTCCAGATGGGTGAGCACAGAGTGCAGTGCCATGGAAACTGCATCCTCTGTGCTCCTATTGCTGCGGTAGGCAAACTGGTGTGAGTCCAATGTGGATGGTATAGAGTCTTTTAGGTGTTCCAGGACCAGCCGCTCAAAGCACTTCATAATGATGGGTGTGAGTGCTACAGGGCGGTAGTCATTAGGGCACCTCGGGCTGGAGTGTTTCGGCACTGGCACAATGGAAGTGCGTTTAAAGCATGATGGTACAGCTGCTTGGGCGAGAGACAGGTTGAAAATGTCTGTAAAAACCCCAGCGAGCTGCTCCGCACATGCCCTGAGAACACGACCAGGGATGTTGTCTGGTCCAGCAGCCTTGTGCGCGCTGATTCGGCTCAGTGCCTTGCAGACATCTGTGGAGGAGAGTGTGATTGGTGGGTGGTCAGCTGAGGGTTTGAGCTTGGTGGCAGTTTCTCTGTTGTCTCTTTCAAAACGAGCATAAAAGTAATTTAGCTCGTTCAGGAAGTTGACATCAGTGGCTGCGGGGGTGGAGTGGGTGGGTTTATAATCACTGATGGCCTGAATGCCATGCCACATGCGTCGAGGGTCAGAGTTGGAAAAGTGTCCCTCTATCTTTAGCTTGTAGCAGTGCTTGGCCTTTTTGATGCCCCTCTTCAGGTTTGCTCTGGATGCGCTGTAGGCTTGTGCATCTCCTGATCTGAAGGCAGTATTGCGTGACTTCAGCAGGAGTCGCACTTCCCTGTTCATCCAAGGCTTCTGATTTGGGTATGTGGTGATCTGTTTCTGGGTTGTAACACTGTCAATGGTGGTATTGATATGATCCAATACTGAGGAGGTGTAGGAGTTAATGTCCGTGTGAGCGCCACTGGTGGCTTGAGAAGCAAACATACTCCAGTCTGTGTTTAGAAACCTTTCCTGGAGTGTGGAATCTGCCCCCGCAGGCCACACCTTGATTTTCTTCACTGATGGCTTCACACGGTTGATGAGGGGTGCATATTTGGGGCTGAGGAACAAAGAGATGTGGTCTGACTGTCCCAGGTGGGGGAGGGGTGTTGCAACGTAAGCTCCCGCCATGTTTGTGTAAACATGGTCTAAGGTTTTGTTTCCTCTGGTGTGACAGGAAACATGCTGGTGAAACTTGGGTAGCACTGACTTTAAGTTTGAGTGATTAAAGTCACCTGCAACAATAAACGCAGCTTCAGGGTGATCAGTCTGTTGTTTACTGATGGCTGCGTGAAGTTCTTTCATAGCAAGCTTGGCATCAGCATCGGGTGGAATATAAGCAGCAGTTATAATGGTGGAAGTGAACTCCCGCGGTAGATAAAACGGTCTACATTTAACCATGAGAAACTCCAGGTTAGCTGAACAATGACTCCCAACAATAGCAGAGTTTGTGCACCAAGCTTTGTTAATATAAATGCACAATCCACCACCTCTGGTCTTCCCGGAGCCATCTAATGTTCTGTCTGCCCGGAGTGTGTGGCGTCCCGCTAGCTCGATAGCGGTGTCCGGTATTCCGCTGTTTAACCAGGTTTCAGTGAAGATTAGGACGTTACAGTTCAAAAGTTTCTTACTGTGTGTGATGCTGAGTCGAATCTCCTCCATTTTGTTCACTAGCGATCGTACATTAGCAAGGAAAATGCTGGGTAAAGAGAGCCGATGAGGAGAACGCGTTAGCTTAGCCCGCAATCCTCCACGCTTCCCCCGCCTTTGTTTACGATCTCGCCGCCTTCTGCGTGCACTTCCGCCCGGCCGGGATGAGCGCATCGCCTCGGGCGTCCTAGCGATCTCAGGAAGGAGTCGAAGATTGTCCATAAAACTGTCGGAAATTCGCAAACCAATATCCAAAAGCTCAGCGCGGGTGTACGATGTAAAGGCACAACTGTTCTGCACGAACAGACCCGAGATGAGCAAGAAAAATACCGCAAAATTGCAGAATTTGGAGAGACGCTGAGCCTCGCGATCTACTCGCGCCGCCATCTTGGTCATTATATCCAGCACATTATAAACCAGCACATGTCAAGGCCCGTCTTAAGTTGACCATTTGGATGATCCAGAGGAGTCATGGGAGAAAGTCATGTGGTCAGATGAGACCAAAATAGAACTTTTTGGTCATAATTCCACTAAACGTGTTTGGAGGAAGAAGAATGATGAGTACCATCCCAAGAACACCATCTCTACTGTGAAGCATGGGGGGGGGGGGGGTAGCATCATGCTTTGGGGGTGTTTTTCTGCACATGGGACAGGGCGACTGCACTGTATTAAGGAGAGGATGACCGGGGCCATGTATTGCGAGATTTTGGGGAACAACCTCCTTCCCTCAGTTAGAGCATTGAAGATGGGTCAAGGCTGGGTCTTCCAACATGACAATGACCCGAAGCACACAGCCAGGATGACCAAGGAGTGGCTCTGTAAGAAGCATATCAAGGTTCTGGCGTGGCCTAGCCGGTCTCCAGACCTTAACCCAATAGAGAATCTTTGGAGGAGCTCAAACTCCGTGTTTCTCAGCGACAGGCCAGAAACCTGACTGATCTAGAGAAGATCTGTGTGGAGGAGTGGGCCAAAATCCCTCCTGCAGTGTGTGCAAACCTGCTGAAAAACTACAGGAAACGTTTGACCTCTGTAATTGCAAACAAAGGCTACTGTACCAAATATTAACATTGATTTTCTCAGGTGTTCAAATACTTATTTGCAGCTGTATCATACAAATAAATAGTTAAAAAATCATACATTGTGATTTCTGTGATGTCTCTCACAGTGGACATGCACCTACAATGACAATTTCAGACCCCTCCATGATTTCCAAGTGGGAGAACTTGCAAAATAGCAGGGTGTTCAAATACTTATTTTCCTCACTGTATGAATAATAATAGTATATTTTAGGCATAAAATTATGACCACCTTCCTTGCTGTGACCACTGTCTTGGTCCCCCTTTTGCTGCCAAAACAGCCCTGACCCGTCGAGGCATGGACACCACTAGACTCCTGAAGGTGTGCTGTGGTATCTGGCACCAAGATGTTAGCAGCAGATCCTTTAAGTCCTGTACGTTGCAAGGTGGGGCCTCCATGGATCCGACTTGTTTGATCAGCAACAGATGCTCGATTGGATTGAGATCTGGGGAATTCCGTTGTTGTGCTCCTCAAACCATTCCTGAACCATTTTTGCTTAGTGGCAGGGCGCATTATCCTGCTGAAAGAAGCCACAGCCACCAGGGAATACTGTTTCCATGAAAGGGTGTACATGGTCTGCAACAATGCCTAGGTAGGTGGTACGTGTCAAAGTAACATCCACATGGATGGCAGGACCCAAGATTTCCCGGCAGAACATTGCCCAAAGCATCACACTGCCTCCACCGGCTTGCCTTCTTCCCATAGTGCATCCTGGTGCCATGTGTTCCCCAGGTAAGCGACGCACCCGGCCATCCACATGATGTAAAAGAAAACATAATTCATCAGACCAGGTCACCTTCTTCAATAGCTCCATGGTCCAGTTCTTATACTCACGTGCCCACTGTTGGCGCTTTCGGCAGTGGACAGGGTTTAGCATGGGCCCCCTGACTGGTCTGCGGGTATGCAGCCCCATATGCAACAAACTGCGATGCACTGTGTATTCTGACACCTTTCTATCAGAACCAGCATTAACTTCTTGAGCAATTTGAGCTACAGTAGCTCGTCTGTTTGATCGGACCACACGGGCCGGCCTTATACACAACATTGCCAAAAGTTTCGGGGCGCCTGCCTTTACATGTACATGAACTTTAATGACATCCCATTCTTAGTCCCATCCCAACTAAGGGGCCAAGCCCAACCACTGAAAAACAACCCCACACCATACTCCCCACTCCACCAAACTTTACACTTGGCACACTGCAGTCAGGCAAGTACCGTTCTCCTGGCAACCACCTAACCCAGACTCGTCCATCAGATTGCCAGACAGAGAAGCGTGATTCGTCACTCCAGAGAACACGTCTCCACTGCTCTAGAGTCTGGCGTGCTTTACACCACTGCACCCGACGCTTTGCATTGCATTTGGTGATGTAAGGCTTGTATGCAGCTGCTGGGCCATGGAATCCCATTCCATGAAGCTCTCTACACACTGTTCTTGAGCCAATCTGAAGGCAACATGAACTTTGGAGGTCTGTAGCTATTGACTCGGCAGAAAGTTGGCGATTTCTGCGCACTATGCGCCTCAGCATGCGATGACCCCGCTCTGTGATTTTTATGTGGTCTACCACTTCGTGGCTGAGTTGCTGTTGTTCCCAATTGCTTCCACTTTGTTATAATACCACTAACAGTTGACCGTGGAATATTTAGTAGTGAGGAAATTTCAAGAATGGACTTAAGAAGCAGTCTGCATGCCTAGGTGCTTGAATTTATACACCTTTGGCCATGGAAGTGATTGGAACACCTGAATTCAATGATTTGGAGGGGTGTCCCAAAACTTTTGGCAATATAGTGTATAGTATAATTATTAATACAAATGTACAAAAATAGATTGGGTAGAAGTAGATCAAAGCGTGTATGTTAGCACTCTTTTACAGGGTGTATGTTTAATAACTACTGCTATTAGTTGTAGAATAATAAATATTGGTATGTGAACACATGTACATTGTTCAGAGGTATGTACATACAAATGCGCTTCTAGAAGAATGGTCAAAAATTCCCATAAACACACATGGGAAACCTAAACCTAAACCTAAACCTAAACCTTATGGAAAGCCTTCCCAGAAGAGTTGAAGCTGTTATAGCTGAAAAATGGTGGGATAACTCCATATTAAACCCTACAAATTAAGAATGGGATATAATTAAAGTGTTCAGCAATGCACTCTGCATGAGGCAAAAAGGATTTTAAGTGACCCATCTCATGTACTTTATCCCTGTTATGAACTCTTATCCTCCGGAAGAAGGTATAGAGTTCTCTGTTATACACGGAAAAGGTTTTGTAATTATTTTGTGCCCGTATCAATCAAATTGTTGAATATGGATTAGTGGCGTTCTACATATTCTATGGTATGTATGGTGTAAATGATTATTGTGTACAATTTTATAATGTATCAGGTTTGTTTGTTCAAATTCTGGCTACTGAATCCATCCTGAATTTCCCTTCAAGGGACAATAAAGTATATTTCATTTCATGTCACATATACTAATGCATGTGCATACGTATATTGTAAATCTGTATTGTATAGAGATGGGAATTAAATGGCATTTGAATACCAGGTAAACGTGGGGTTGAAGGGAAAAATACAATGTCAGTTCTCATCGACCTGACCTCCCTCTGTGGTTCTATTTAGAGCTCTGCAGTTTCATAGCTTGCTTTTGCAAAAACCCACACCTGCTTATGCAAAAGTCAGGGAGATTCAACTTTAATCATATACATCTATCTATTTACCTATCTTTCAATATATCAATCTAGATATATAGATTATTTTTTCATATATCATGCGACCTGTATGTATGGCCCATTTAGAAAGGTTATAAGGAAAACAAATAAACACTGTAAATATGGCTTAATCTTTAACACTTTTACTTGTTTAACTATTATTTCCTATTGGACAGGAAATTTGACTTTTTGTGAAATATTAGGATGATGTTGTGGTTTTGTGTTTATTCTGCTTTATTTTGATTTATATTATATTTAGGCCCGGTTTCACAGACAGGGCTTAGACTAAGCCAGGATTAGGCCTTAGTTCAATTAGGATATTTAAGTAACTTTTATAAACGTGCCCAAGAAAAAAACATTACTGGTGTGCATCTTGAGACAAAAAAATGCAACTGACATATTTTAAGATTTGTCAGTGCAAGATTCTTTCAGTTAAAATAGCTCAAACATGCATTTTAGTCTAGGATTAGCTTAAGCATTGTCTGTGAAACCGGGGGTTAGAGTCATGTTCTTTAGTCTGAGGTTTAATTTCCAATGTCATAGTTCTCCATAGTTCACCATAAAAAAAGTACTCACCTTCATGTTATTCCAAACCTGGGTGGAACTTTCAGTGGAACATGAAAAAAGATACCTTACCTTACCTTACCTTACCTTACCTTACCTTTTTTTATTATTATTATTGTTAACTAAAGCTATTACTATTACTATAAAACATTTCTGTTCATTGAAATAAAGCTGAAATAAGTGGAAATAAATAAAAATTAAAACTAAAACTGAAATAAAAATAAATTAAACCTAAACAGAAATATTTAAAAACAAAAAGTTAATCTTGTCATAATCCACTATCTATTAAACATTTTACTGGACTGTAAAACTTCTAAGAAACTTGTTTTATTCTGCTAATACTTTTGAAAAGGTTGATAACCAAAAATCGTCTCGGTTACGTATGTAACCCTCGTTCCCTGAAGGAGGGAACGGAGATGTACGTCGGAACTGACAGACGAATTCAGATCTGATTTCAGAGACCAATCTACTTTGAGTGTTTTAAAACGAGCCAATGAAGATTGGCATGTGATTCCACGCTCCGCCCCGCAGCGCGTGTATAAATAAGGAAGTGGAATGCTTGATCATTGCTTTTTCTGCTGAGGAGCCGAACTCGTGACTCGGCCTCCTAGCGGAAGCACAGCACCTGGCGACGGGATGTACGTCTCCGTTCCCTCCTTCAGGGAACGAGGGTTACATACGTAACCGACACGTTCCCTTTTCAGTCGACACTTAGAACGGGCACTTAGCGCTACTGGCCACTGGGGGCGAGGATGCGGGAAGATACCGGCTCTACACGGAGGCTATAGAATCTAGCGAACGTGTTAGGTGTCACCCAGCCCGCAGCTCTACATATATCTGTCAGCGAGGCGTCTTGAGCCAGCGCCCAGGAGGAAGCAACACTCCTTGTTGAGTGTGCTCCCTTCTGTTGGCCTCCGTAACAGACGAAGAGTTGCTCTGAGGTCCGAAAGCTTTGAGTCCAGTCAACGTAAGCGTGAAGAGTGCGGACGGGACATAACAAAGCCAGGGCTGGGTCTGCCTCCTCCGAAGGCAGCGCTTGCAGGTTCACTACCTGGTCCCGGAAGGGAGTGGTAGGAACCTTGGGCACGTATCCAGGCCGGTGTCTCAGGACAACGTGAGAGTTGTCCGGCCCGAATTCTAGGCACGATTCGTTGACCGAAAGTGCATGCAGGTCCCCTACCCTCTTAATGTAGGCCAATGCCGTCAGAAGCACTGTCTTCATCGACAGGATTTTAAGCTCCACAGACTGCAAAGGTTCAAAAGGAGGGCTCTGAAGTGCTCTGAGCACTAGAGCCAAGTCCCAAGAGGGTAATTTAGCCTCCTCGCACCTCTGAGGAACCTGACGATTAGGTCGTGCCTTCCCAAAGACTTACCTTCGACTGCATCGTGATACGCCGCTATTGCTGCGACGTACACTTTGAGGGTGGAGGGAGACAGCCTTCGCTCCAGCCCATCTTGCAGGAAAGAAAGCACGACACTAACCGAACACCTTCGGGGGTCTTCCCAGTGGGAATAGCACCATTCAACGAACAGGTTCCACTTCAAGCATAGAGGTGCCTCGTAGAGGGGGCTCTAGCAGAAGAAATGGTGTCCACCACTGCCTGTGGTAGACCACCTAGTCCAGGGACCAGACATGGAGTTTCCATGTCCCTGAGAAAGAAGGTCCCTCCTCAGGGGAATCGGCCAAATGAGGGGCTGTCGCGAGGAGAGATAGTTCTGGGAACCAGGTCCGGTTGGGCCAGTAGGGCGCAACTAACGAGACCTGCTCCTCATCTTCCCTGACCTTGCACAGGGTCTGTGCAAGAAGGCTCACTGGGGGAAACGCATATTTGCGCAGGTCCCGGGGCCAGCTGTGCGCCAATGCATCCATGCTGAGGGTGCCCCCGGTCAGGGAATAGTACCACTGGCAATGGGTCGAGTCCGGAGAGGCAAACAGGTCTACCTGTGCGGCTCCGAAGAGGTCCCATATCAGCTGGACCCCCTGGGGATGGAGTCGCCATTCTCCCGGAGGTGCAGGCTGCCGTGAGAGCTCGTCGGCTGTCCGGTTGAGCGCACCTGGGACATAAATGGCACGAAGCGACCTCAGATGCTTCTGACTCCAAAGGAGGAGGTGGCGGGCGAGTTGGAACATGCAACGGGAGCGTAGACCACCCTGGCGGTTGATGTACACAACGGCTGCAGTGTTGTCCATACGGACCAGTACATGCTTGACACGTAGCGGCCCCTTGAGGCAGCGCAGTGCCAAGTGTACTGCTAACAACTTGAGGCAATTGATATGCCAATGCAATTGAGGTCCCGTCCACAGACCTGAAACTGCATGCCCGTTGTACATGGCCCCCCAGCCCGTGGAGGAGGCATCCGTGAAGAGCACAGCATGCCTGGACACTTGTTCTAAGGGCACACCGGCTCGGAGAAACGAAGCGTCTGTCCATGGGCTGAAGGTTTGGCGGCAGTAAGGAGTCACTGGGACCCGGTACTGGCTGCTCTGCCATGCCCACCTCGGGACTCGGCCATGGAGCCAGTGTTGAAGCGGTCTCATATGAAGCAGTCCGAGCGGCGTTACCGCGGCTGCAGATGCCATATGCCCCAGGAGCCTCTGAAAGGATTTCAGTGGGACCGCTGTCCTGCTCTTGAATGAATTCAAGCAGTTCAACACCGACTGGACTCACTCTTCCGTAAGGCGCGCAGTCTGGCTGACCGAATCCTGCTCCATACCGAGATAAGAGATCCTCTGTGTGGGACAGAGTTTGCTCTTCTCTCGGTTGACCCGAAGGCCCAACAGGCTGAGGTGACTGAGCACCATGTCCCTGTGTTCGCACAACTGCTCCTGAGACTGGGCGAGTATGAGCCAGTTGTCGAGATAGTTGAGGATGCGAACGCTGCGTTCTCTGAGTGGAACAATGGCTGCCTCTGGGACTTTCGTGAAGATGCGAGGCGACAGGGACAGCCCGAAGGGCAAGACTTTTACTGATATGCCTTCCCCTCGAACACAAAGCGTAGGAACGGTCTGTGTCGAGGAAGGATAGAGACATGAAAGTACGCGTCCTTCAGGTCGATCGCCGCGAACCAATCTTGGGGATGGATGCATTCGGAAATGCGTTTCTGCGTTAACATCCGGAACGGGAGCTTGTGCAGGGCCCGATTCAGGATACGCAGGTCCAAGATTGGCCGTAACCCACCCCCTTTCTTGGGTACAATGAAGTAGGGGCTGTAGAACCCCGCCTTCATATCGGCTGGAGGAACCGGCTCGATCGCGTCCTTCGCCAGCAGGGCAGCGATCTCTGACCGCAAGACCTGAGCATCGCAGCTTCGCACTGAGGTGAAGAGGATGCCCCTGTACTTGGGAGGCCGGTGAGCAAACTGAATCGCGTAGCCGAGTCTGATGGTACGGATGAGCCAGAGAGACGGCCTGGGGAGCTGAAGCCAAGCCCCCAGGGACCGTACAAGCGGGATCAACGACACCACAGACGTACCCAGGGTGGGGCGGCGAGGTGGAATAGACAGACCCGACTCGGGAGGCCCGGAGGCAGCCCGGAGTGTTGTCTGAGTATTCCAGGGTGGGACAGAGTGTGGGTGAGAAGGCCCGGGGGCGTTCTCGGTGCCCACACTGCTGTCCCGTGGCGGGGGGAGGTTGAGGAAAGGAGTGAGAAGGCCCGGAGGCATCGCACACTGCCAACCTGGCCCTCTTGGGGCCCAGGGAGAGAGGAAACTGCTCTTTTATTGAAAAAGTGGGTACCGCTGGACTCCGGAGAGCCAGCGCAGGGATGTAACACCAGTCGTTGCCCCCCGGTCCTCCTCCGGGGGGTGGGGGAGGGGTGCGGACACCATCTCCCCAAGAGCAGCTGCCGTTCTCCCTGGGCTGCCCGTCTTAGGGCCGCTTGCCTTTGCGCTTTCCTGTAGACTTAGCGGCTCCCTGAGCAGGTTGGGCACCACCCTTACACCCGGCACCCTGCTTCCCCGATGGAGGCTGCTGCTTGGGTTTTGCAGGGGCGAAGGCGGACGCAGGGGGACGCCCTCGGCGACGAGCAGGCGGAGGTGCTACCTGCGACGACTGGGTGGAGGCAGCAGCAGGTCATCAAGGAAGGATGTTCTTTATGGCCTCCGTCTGCTTCTGGGCCACCGAGAACTGCTGGGCGAAGCTCTCGATGGCGTCGCCGAAGAGGCCGGCCTGACAGACAGGGGTGTTGAGAAACCGGACCTTGTCGGACTCACGCATGTCTGCCAGGTTCAGCCACTGGTGATGTTCCTGGACCACTAAGGTGGACATCGCCCGACCCAGGGAGCGTGCAGTGACTTTCGTCGCCCGGAGAGCGAGGTCCGTCGCCGCACGCAGTTCATGCATAACACCCTGGTCGGAACTACCCTCGTGCAATTCCTTGAGCGTTTTGGCCTTGTGGACCTGCAGGAGCGCCATGGCATGCAGAGATGATGCAGCTTCCCCACAGGCGGTATAAGCCTTGCCCGTTAGACCGGACGAGAACTTACACGCCCAGGAGGGGAGACGCGGAGCACCCCGCCAGTCCGCAGCGGTCTTGGGACACAGACCGCTCAACTGGGGGGATTTCCACGTAACCCTTAGCCACACCACCGTCGAGGGTAGTGAGGACGGAGGAGTCAGTTGATCGGTTTCTAGCTTTGTAAGGTGCTGTCCACGACTTCGTGATCTCCTGATGCACTTCTGGGAAGAAGGGCACTGGGGCGGGGCGCTGAGAACCTGCATGGGCCGTCCCGAGATACCAATCATCCAACCGCGAGGGTTCGGGACACGGTGGAGGGTTCCACTCTGGGTAAGACTCGGGCAACGACCCCCGATGCTGCAAGCGATAACATGTCTTCAGCCGGAGCCCCAAAAGTAACGACTGGGACCCCCTGGGAGGGGCCAGCGTGCTCTCTTGGAAGCTCCACCGGCGCAGCGGGTGGGGGAGGGGCCAGAGGAGCTGTTTGACCCGTCGGGGAAGCCCTCACCGTCACCCTTAGATCACCACCAAAGTCATCAGCCAAAGTAGCAGCCCTCTGCTTTGCAGCGGGAGGGCCGCTAGATCGGGGGATGCGCAATGGCGCCCCACCTCTTTCGATGTATTGGAGCCTGGACCGTAACACTGCGATGGTCATGTTCCCGCAGTGGGAACATGAGTCATTCACGAACGCTGCCTCAGCGTGCTGAACGGCCAAACACGTGAGACAGTGAACGTGACCGCCAGCTGGAGACAGAAATTGACCGCATCCAGAAACACACGGTTTGAATGACATCTTGAAAAAGACGCAGGGTCAAAATGTGTTGCTCTTTTAGAAAGGAAACTGCTCTTTTATGTGCTGAAGCACTCAGGGAGATGACCGTGGCACCACACAGTACAATAGTGCAAGCCTGTGTGTGCACTCAAAACGGAAACGCCCAGCTACCAACACTTTGATGTCCGTTGAAGCAGCCACTCGCTGAGACGCGCCGTCACACCCGCACTGGCAGAAGCAGTCCTCTCACGAGACTCAAACACTCTTCGTAGGAAACAGGAAGCAGGAAACATTCACTGTTCGGCTCCGAAGTAGAAAGCAATGATCAAGCATTCCACTTCCTTATTTATACACGCACTGCAGGGCGGAGCGTGGAATGTGTGAATCGCATGCCAATCTTCATTGGCTCATTTTAAAACACTCAAAGTAGATTGGTCTCTGAAATCAGATCCCAATTTGTCTGTATGTATATTATATTCATTCATTACACACAGACTGTTATATTTCAAACATTTATTTATTTTAATTTTGATGATTATAACTGACAACTAAGGAAAATCCCAAATTTAGTATCTCAGAAAATTTGAATATTGTGAAAAGGTTCAATATTGAAGACACCTGGTGCCACACTCTAATCAGCTAATTGACTAAAAACACCTGCAAGGGTCTTTAAATGGTCTCTCAGTCTAGTTCTGTAGGCTACACAATCATGGGGAAGACTTCTGACTTGACAGTTGTCCAAAAGACGACCATTGACACCTTGCACAAGGAGGGCAAGACACAAAAGGTCATTGCAAAAGAGGCTGGCTGTTCACAGAGCTCTGTGTCCAAGCACATTAATAGAGAGGCTAAGGGAAGGAAAAGATGTGGTAGAAAAAAGTGTACAAGCAATAGGGATAACCGCACACTGGAGAGGATTGTGAAACAAAACCCATTCAAAAATGTGGGGGAGATTCACAAAGAGTGGACTGGAGCTGGAGTCAGTGCTTCAAGAACCACAGACGCATGCAAGACATGGGTTTCAGCTGTCGCATTCCTTGTGTCAAGCCACTCTTGAACAACAGACAGCATCAGAAGCATCTCGCCTGTGCTAAAGACAAAAAGGAAAAAAAGTGGTCCAAAGTTATGTTCTCTGATAAAAGTAAATTTTGCATTTCCTTTGGAAATCAGGGTCCCAGAGTCTGGAGGAAGAGAGGAGAGGCACACAATTCACATTGCTTGAGGTCCAGTGTAAAGTTTCCACAGTCAGTGATGGTTTGGGGTGCCATGTCATCTGCTGGTGTTGGTCCACTGTGTTTTCTGACGTCCAAGGTCAACGCAGCCATATACCAGGAAGTTTTAGAGCACTTCATGCTTCCTGCTGCTGACCAACTTTATGGAGATGCAGATTTAATTTTCCAACAGGACTTGGCACCGGCACACAGTGCCAAAGAAGCCAGTACCTGGTTTAAGGACCATGGTATCCCTGTTCTTAATTGGCCAGCAAACTCGCCCGACCTTAACCCCATAGAAAATCTATGGGGTATTGTGAAGAGGAAGATGCGATATGCCAGACCCAACAATACAGAAGAGCTGAAGGCCACTATCAGAGCAACCTGGGCTCTCATAACACCTGAGCAGTGCCACAGACTGATCGACTCCATGCCACGCCGCATTGCTGCAGTAATTCAGGCAAAAGGAGCCCCAACTAAGTATTGAGTGCAGTACATGCTCATACTTTTCATGGTCATACTTTTCAGTTGGCCAAGATTTCTAAAAATCCTTTCTTTGTATTGGTCTTAAGTAATATTTTAATTTTCTGAGATACTGAATTTGGGATTTTTCCTTAGTTGTCTGTTATAATCAGCAAAATTATAAGAAATACACGTTTAAAATATCAGTCTGTGAGTAATTAATTAATATCATATACAAGTTTCACTTTTTGAATGGAATTAGTGAAATAAATCAACTTTTTGATGATATTCTAATTATATGACCAGCACCTGTAAACTGGCATGGCATTAAAAAAATGATAGAAAAAAATGAATTCTAAATATAAATAAAACTGTAATAAAACTAAAATAACACTGTTTTCCATACAGTGAAATTCAGTGGGGTCCTGTAAATAAAGTCATGCAGGTTTGTAAACGACATGAAGGTGAGTAAATTATGACAGAATTTTCATTTTGGGGTGAACTGTTACTTTAAAAAGAAGTATACATATTTGAGTAGGCCTTTACAGAAACAGGTTGTCAAATAAGCTCCAAAGTGTATGCAATAAACACCAAGAACACTAAGAGCAATGATTATGAATATACTGCTGACATATTTAGTTATATGATCAACATGACTTGTTTCTAGCAATATGAGTCACAAGGTATCCTTCAAAACTGACTACATAGTGTTTAGTATTGTTGTAGTGATGCTGTTGTTTGAAACACACTGCATAACTAAGTATTAATTTGTATTTCTTTAGACTTCCATCTTAGATTTCAAGCAGATAAATATTTAATTGTGAAGGAGGTATGTGAGACTTAATGGAAATACTGACATCAGTCATTCTTTTATGGAATATCTCACTTCATGGTTATGAATATAAATATAATATAAATATAAATATTCTTTAAATATAAAGAAAAAGTATATGAAGAAAAAAGGTCTACATGGGGGGAAAGTGCAATAGTGTTCGAGGAGCTGATGTAATGTTCGGCCAATAAAAAGAGGGGTAAAAAAAGAGACATGCTGCCCAGAATAGGACGTGCGAAAAAACTAAAGGCATGAGAAACGAACAATTTGTAAAAACATAGTAAGAAACAAATAATATTCAGAAAAAAAATATTTTTTACTCTGTGGTCTTTTTCATATATCTGTGGTTAAATTGATCACAAACATGATAACAAATCGTGATAAAGCATATGTGGTATGAACCAAGTGAGTAACTGCTGATATTACTGTGTTCAGATCACACTGTGTGCAGATCTGTTAACCACACAAAACACTTTCAGTCCAACCACTTTTCCACCTTCACCGAAATAGAGCTCACTATTTCCTGCATTGAGCCCCAGACTCATTTTACACCATGCATTTGCAGAAAGGGACTTTTCTTGCATTGCACTGCACTTTAGAACATTCTTGAGAAGATGTGACCTTAAATTTCCTATGTAAGACAGGTTATCTGTACATGGGGGTCCTTATGAGGGTCCTTCATAATGGCTCCTATAGGTTTCGATGGAAAAGAAAGAAAAAAACAGAATATGACAAACTCAAAACGGCTTAATTTCATTGGTTACCTTTGTCAGCAATTTAGACTGAATTCACAGAATTGGGGAAGGGGTACAGGAAGTACTACCTCTGCAGAACACATCACGGTTTTCCCCCGTGCATGTGATGTCACTTGTTCCTTGTCAGCTAGAACCTATAGGTTTGTATAGTGGAAAGTACGATCTCACCCCTATATAAAGCGGATAACATCAGTGAGATTATCATCTTCGAGACGATCAGCCACTGATAAAGCAACCAGCACAGCATCTGATCATCGACCGACCACTGACCAAACATGAGGCCACACTGCATCTTCATCGCCTGTCTTGTGCTCTTCGCTCTCTGCTCACTGGCTCGCAGTGAATGTACGTCTTTTTCTTTAATTCTCTCTTTTTTTAATCACTACACTCTAAACAAAAAAGGTTCGATATGGCACCAAAAATGGTTATTGGCTCGTAATCATAGGGGAACCTTTTTAGTGCTATATAGCACCAATTTTGGTGCTTCAGTGGTTCTTCAGCAGTTCTTCAGAGGCGCTATATAGCACCTTAGTCAAAGAACCGGTGAAGAACCTCTGAAGAACCGCTGAAGAACCACTGAAGCACCAAAATTGGTGCTATATAGCACTAAAAAAGGTTCCCCTATGATTACGAGCCAATCAAATGGAGTAAATGGATTAACAATTGTATGCATATTTGTGAAGGATTATCTTGATTTATAAATGTATCCCATTCATATTTTTAACACAATTTTAATTTAATGTTTTTCTTTCATCTCTATTTCTTCCTGCAGTCAGCCAAGGTCCCGATAAGTGCTGCTTTTCTTTTTCCAATCTAAAAATCCCAGTAAAGCAGGTTGAGAGTTATCATATCACACATCTTGAGTGCCGCAGGAGTGGTATCATGTAAGTATTTTTGAATCATGTCTTCATTTAATTCAAATGAATAGCTATTGTAAATGGAAATCATTAACCATCTTCTCTTTAAAATTTCAGTTTCATCACTAAAGCTCAAAGGGAGATATGTGCTGACCTGAATGAGAGATGGGTTCAGAGACTGAAGGATTTGGTGGACAGGCGCACATTGAAAGACACCGTACCAGAGATCAGCTCTGGGGAGAGCGCCTGAGATGTAACCGCTCTTCTCTTTTCAAACTATTGCATTGAACCGTTTCAAAACTTTTTTTTCATGCACCTTAATACTTTTAATCAGTTATGAAGATTGTGATATATATATATTCAAAACATATTTAAGCTAAAATTGTATTCTGCATCTTTTTGAATTTTAACATTATACACAAATAAAGAATATTGAGAAAATAAATTATTTTGGTCTTCTTTTTTTGGGGGGGGGGGGGGGGGGGGGGAATAATTAAATATTTGTTTAAAAAATATTAAATTAAACAATACCAGCAGTGGATATTGATAGTAGTAATAATGTGTAATAGTCTGTATTGTAATATTTACTGTATACTGTAAAATGTTAAAATGCACTTTTCTACCTGATCGAATTCTTAAAAATGACGTGGATTCCGTCATATTGAATAGTGTGAAAAAGTATTTTGGTATAATTATTTTGGCTCATTTACTGGTTATTTACATAACCAGTTTTATTGTACAGATCCAATAAAGAGGTATTGGACTTAGAGAAGAGAGTTCTTCATAAAAACGTCACCATATAAAAGGTGAAAATTATGAATGATTGTATTGTTTATTTAAATGATGCAAATTTTTTTGTTACCTGCCTCACGCATCAATTATATAACCCAAAAATATCATTCAAAATTAGACGTGAATTTATCTCAACCACCTTTTTTTTAAACTTTTTTATGTTGCCGTTATATACATGTTGTTATATATATATATATATATATATAGTTATATATTTATACAGATAGATAGATCATGTTACCATACAATAACACTGTCTTTGCAGGCAAATCTTGCCAAGGGCCCTTAAATTATCTGATACATACCTTAATTGTACTTCTCTATGGAAATGTCAATGCGAGAATTAATTGTTGAATAATATTTTTGTATTATTCTAGCGCTTGGCATTGACTTTCTGTAGCAAAGATGTTTATTTTTAATAGTGTTGCATTACCTTTAAATAGATTAAACATGTAACGGCTAAAGCACATTTATTAACATCAGTTTACTGAAAATACATCTGTTCACTGCAGTACATGGGCACCATGCATTAATTGTTGTTGTTATTATTATTATTAATTCTAAGACTTAATGCAAACATTTTGTTAACCTAAACCACTATTTTGTGGAAACATACTGTAGCAATAAGGAGTGATTTCAATTAATATTATATTATATTATATTATATAGGGATTTATATTATAGACACAAATACACACGTGTGTGTGTGTGTGGGGGGGGGGGGGTATAAAACTAAATTATAATTAATAAAACTAAATTATATAAAACAATAAATCTGAACCAAACTAACATAAGTTCCCATTTAAAGATAAGTTTCCCATTGATTCTTTTGATTCACTGATCATTGCTATTTCATGAGCAACCTGTTGGCAACATTTGTGTGGTTGGTTGTCACCACTGTGTGAAACTGTGGGTGTTAAACAAACTATGTTTCCTCTCCTTACTGATTCTTTATTAATATACATGTATATACTGTATTATGTCATTTTTGGTATTTAAATCTTATTCCATATAATCAGAATTATTCTTGATATCATATTCTTGGCTTGCTGTGCTTCTCGTTTACTTTTTTAATCCATCTCCATCTTTTGTTTATCTGCCTTTATACAAACGTTCCTTATTTCTATTCTTTAATCATTTTTTTTACTTTATTTTTTCTTTAGTTTTTTCTTTATGCCGTTCTTAGCATTTACCAGTTTCATAGAAAACATTTTCTTTTAATCTCTTGCAAACTCTGAATCTCTCCTCAATGCACTTCATTATTTCATTCACTTTATTTTTTTCTCCTGTGCAACCTATCTCCAACTATGTTCTTGTTTAATGCTGATGCATTTAAAAAAAAAAAAAAAGTTTATTCACAGAGAATGTTCACTTCTTTTCCTTTCATCAGACAGACCAGTCTTCTCTCCTCAGTATGTTGCCTTCACTTCTGTCTTTCTTATATGGGTTCTGTATATGGGTTCTGTGGTTCTGCAGTTGGTTAATATTGGGCCCTGCAGCCAGTCGCTCCTTCTGACCACTAGAGGCCGCTGTTATATCAATCCTCATGAAGCACATTGATGTACACTGCAGGTCAAAAGTTTGGAATAATTAATACCCTGAAAAAAAGTTAAAATAATAAATAAATAAAAAAAATCACCATTAAACTAATACAAGGAAACATCATTTAATCATTTTTATTCATATGCAATAATATAGCAAAATAAAAATAAAATAAATAAAGTATTTACCAACACATTTTGATGCATGCAGAGACATCTAGCATTTCTGAGAGATGATGATGAAGAGGAATCCTTATTTCGGTGCTCTTTGGATTTAAGGGATAGTGCAAACTCAAAAAATAGTTTGGCAATATTCATTTAAAAAACTGGTGACAAATACACCTACGCGTTACGGCGTCAAGCCTTCATCCTCACACCCTGATGAAGGCTTGACGCCGTAACGTGTAGGTGTATTTGTCACCAGTTTTTTAAATGAATATTGCCATGATATATTAAAGGCTTTTTAATTATTTTTACATTACCCGAGTGCCTTGGAGATTCTTCTATTTTTTAAATAAAAAGTTCTGTCCTGAAACTCTAGATGGCGCAGGCTATATTCTGAGAAACGCTGTTGAAAGTGGATCGGACAGAGCACTAAAACACACGTGTGGCCAATCAGCAGTGAGGCCAATCAGCACGTGTAGCCAATCAGCGTGTCCACTCATGAGGGGGGGAGGTGCCTGTGCGGCATAGCGTGTTTGTGAATTTGAGGGTGGCGCTATCAAGTTTGGGGTGTGATCCTTTTGGGTTTTGGCGATTTTCAAATATCAAAAGTGTTTCTCAAAAATCGCACCTTTAACTCAGTCTGCTTGCAATCACATCCTTCTCTTTAGAGCACATCTGATTGGTTCCTGCAGTAGCCAATGAGCTGTCATGCTCAACCTTCAAATGCTTTGTTAGCATTTGCTATAGTTGCAGCACGATTTTAGAAACCCTCCACCTTTCCCAATTCCACCTGTATTAATTGAAATAAAAAATAATTAGATTAAACCTGACATTTTTGGTAACGTTGCATGTCAAATTACACATAAAACGTGTGATTTCTAGTAAAATGTTTAACTTTGTTCAACTTTGATTAATCAAGTAGTCTAGCAGGAGAAATAGGTTCCCATGTATCCGCTTGGCAGTCTTTTGTAACCTGTTTTTTTGGGAACCTAATGGTTTCTTGTTAATAATTTTTTATGTTGCCAGGGTCAACTAATGTGAGTGGCGAAAAACACAGATTTTCATAACTCCTAAACCATACAACATACAAAGACAAATGAACCCACTTGTTAATATAATTTTCATAATGATGTAACTTTTGCTATTTTGTTTAGCAAATTTAGCCATATAAATCTAATTTATTCTGTTATAACAATTGCAAGGTTATTAAATTGATCACTATTAAATGGATCAATGATCATCATCGTTGTTTATCATCAATCTCTACCTCTTCCTCTTCCCCCTCACCATCATCCCTGGGGACACCAGCAGCAAACAGGTCAATGAGAGACGGGGCCAGGATTGGTCCACAAGACCAGCTCCAAAATCCCTCCGTCCGTCTTCTCCCACCCCTGACCCTCGTCATAGGGTTTAGGCCACCGGAAGATCGGCTCAGCTGCCCGCTTGCCCGCTGGATGTGAGGGATGAGTGAGTCTTGGCAGTGGGGCAGGCGAGCAAAATCGACTCTCGACTTAATGCTGAGGGTCTCGCCTTCTTCCACAATCTTCTTGAGCATCTTGCTCCTGTCCTGCTTGACTGATGTCTCACATGATTGACTGTACATCACACACGTGAAGACCTCCAGCTGCTCCTGCACTTCCAACTTCACCTTCCACTCATCACCCAGCTCACTGGAAAAAGATTGTTGGGATAATTGCTAAGTTTGCTCTCTCCAAATATTCTATGCAATACATTTCAATTCAATTGTCTAAAATTCATCCATCAACCTGAAAGCCTTTAGAAATTTGGGCTTCTTCTGGAGCTTTTTGAGCGGTGTCACCTTGCCCTTGCCTTTGAAGTTGCTGGTACAGTCCTCACCACTAAACACATAGTAGCCGAGCAGGTGCTGCAGTACGGCTGCCCAAGAGGAGTGGCCAGCTGTGACATTGACCAGCTGACGATGTCAGCCCATGCAAGGTTGATGGTGTCAGCATGATGCAGGAGGATGAAGAAGATGCCGGTGTCCAGGGTCCTCACTACTGCCAACTTGAATCCCAGCTTGACGGCATGATCCAGGTAGAGCACAACCCGGCTGTCTACCTCCTTCTGGTCTGACTGGAGGGCATGGATCTCAGTAAACTCAACCTGAAATGGCACCCCAATGCATGGTATCTTATATTCTTAGCAAACAATCTGCTAACACAAGACCTCACTGAAGTTTCCTAGGTATGGATAAATCAAATTCTCCATCCGACGACATTAGCTGATGAGCTGTTCCCTCCACAATGAGAGCAGCCGCCTCGCACTTCTCCAGGTGTGATGCTTCCTCTCTTACTCCCCCAGACCTAATGCATCAACTGACGAGCTTCCGCTTGTTCTCCTCATCGTCCAGAAAGAGCTTAAAGTCCTGCTGGGGTTTCCTGGTGGCCGTACCCTGCACTATAAACCCCTCAGATAGGTTTATCTGCGCCTGTGCCTTGATGGAGTCAGTGGAGAAGATGAAGTGCTTCTTGGCCACCATCCGGTTCAGGACCTGCAGAGAGATTGCTCTGAACTTATTTGATTAACAAAAAAAACAGTTAAAACAGTATTATATTGTGAAATATTAATACTATTTAAAATAAATTGTAAAATGTAATGTATTCCTGTGATAGGACAGCTGAGTTTTCAGCAGATTATCTTCCTTCAGAAAGAACATTTTCGTATTATTACTATTATTAATGTTGAGTACAGTTTTTGCTGTCATATTTTTGTGGAAACAGTGATATACCACTATTCAAAAGTTTGTGGTAAGAAAAAAAAGCATTGATAATAAGAACCATTATTAAAAAATAAATTACAGTAATGTAAATCTTGACAACGAGGACCTTGAGAAACAAACAGTGGGCACTTAATTAACTTTCTAATACTATGCCTCCAGAGCACTCTACATTTCTCATGCCATGAATTCAACAAGGTTCATTGGGAAATTAAAAAAAGTCACAAAAGAAAACAGACGTCTCTTCTCTAGTGCAGTGGGTTGCTTTTTTTGTTGTTGCAGAAAATAGTATAGTACATCTGGGTATCTTTTACTTACCATTTTCAATATACTCGTAAGATTTTGGTAGCACTATATTTTACAGTCCTGTTCCCCATGTACATACAATTGATTACAATTACAATAACTGGGTAGTAACTAGGTACTGACCCTCCTACCACTAAACCTAACCTTAAAGGTTTAGTTCACCCAAAAATGAAAATGCTGTCATTAATTACTCACCCTCATGTCGTTCCAACCCCGTAAGACCTTGTAAACAGTGCAGCACTTTCGAGTTCTACGGCAGCCGATGCTGTTCATGTGAGCACCACGACGCATGCGTGTGATGACCTAGTGAGCTACACTGTACTTACAACGTAAACTATGTAAAAGTCGTTATTTTTGTTTGTTTTTGCACACAAAAAGTATTCTCATCACTTCATGAAATCAAGGTTGAACCACTGAAGTCACATGGACCATTTTTACAATGTTTTTACTACCTTTCTGGGCCTTGATAGTGGTAATTAAATAGCTGTCTATGGAGGGGTTAGAGAGCTCTCGGATTTCATCAAAAATATATTATTGGTTTGGAACGACATGAGGGTGAGTAATTAATGACAGAATTTAAATTTTTGGGTCAACTAACCCTTTAACCCATGTAGTCACCTTATGTTACCCAGCACTTTCTTAGGTAAGTGCAACCATGATTTTACTCCCTCTAATCCTCATCTTTCATACAGTTTAGCAAGGATATGCTTTAGAGCCGAGGACATTTTGTAAATATGCAGAGAACATTATGTACAAAAAAGAAAGTGTTACGTTTATAGACCACATTATGGTTTCTCAGTCTCTCTCTCAGTGAGATCATATGCATGAGAACTAACTAGCGACAACACAGCAAGACCACAGACTTGAACATGAGGCTTTACTGCATCTTCATCAGCTGTCTTCTGCTCTTCGCTCTTGAACATACAGGATATTCATTTGAAGGTTATAGGATGAAATAAAATGTAATACACAATTAAAATGCTCAGTATGTTTAAGTATTAGCATAAATATTTGTATTTAATTTTATAAAAACTCATGCATGGACCTGATTGATCATTTTGATTGTATATTCAAATAATATTTATTTATTTTCAAAATGCAAATGTTTAACTAACATGATGAGAATTTCAAATTACCGCACTGTCCAACCAATTGGTTCAACACAGGCATCAGGTGTGCAAACACTTGTTTGCTTAATTGTAGACACACCAATCAGGTGTATAAGCACTATAAAAAGCAGCAGGTGAGTTCATCTGTCTTCAAGCACAATGTAAAGAGTCAGAGAAAGAGTAAGACGAGGAGGACAAGGAGGAGGAGGAAGGTGAGGAAGAGGATTCAACAGAGGAGGAATCAACAGAGGAAGAGCTGAAGGCCATGGTAGAGGTAGAGGTAGAGGAAGAGGAAGACAAGAAGGTGCTCAAAGAGGACCGAATCTGACAAATGAGATCCGCGCAACACTGGTTCACCACGGCCTGACACTGAGGGAGGCTGGACTGTGAGTACAGCCAAATCTAAGCGGATACACAGTGGCAAGTGTGATAAGAACATTTCGACTGGAAAATAGGTATTGTAAAAATATCATCATATCAAAAACATCTGCACGTTTTCAGTAACTGCTTACAGTACTGTATTATATGCACTATGAGCACTTCTGTTACCTTTTCCTGTGAAATTACTGTACTATTGTATACTGGTTTTTTTCTACATAGGATTGAGGGTCAGGAACGACAAGGGGGAAGGCCTCCTATGTTCACAGAACAGCAAGAGAGGGAGATGGTAAACATGGTTTTGGCCAACAATGCTATAACACTCAATCAGCTCCAAGCTAACATTGTCAATAACCACATCAGTTTCAACGATATCCATCAGGTCTCAACATCAACACTGGCATGCATCCTAAAAAAAAAAACATATTCAAATGAAGCAAATTTATTGAGTGCCTTTCGAGCGCAATTCCGAAAGGGTGAAACAACTGCGGCATGATTATGCAGAGGTATGTATTCACTTTAGCAGTGTGATCTTGCATACGGTCTCATAATCTTTTACTGTACTGTAATATGTATACTAGATCTACACAATTTTTGCCTGACACTGTTCTTCAGGGAGTTTTACGAATGGATGGAGAGGAGATCCAGCATGAGTTCATTTACGTAGATGAGGCTGGGTTCAACCTGACGAGAACACGAAGGAGGGGAAGAAACATCATTGGCCACAGGGCTATAGTCAATGTCCCAGGTAATATAACACTCTGTGCAGCCATTACACAGAATGGGGTCCTCCACCGCCATGCCCATATGGGCCCTTACAACACAGCACTCATACTTACATTCTTGGACCAATTGCACCACATAACAGCAAATCAAATCGATCATATGCAATACATTGTTGTCTGGGACAATGTGTCTTTCCACCGCTCTGCTCTGGTTCAGAACTGGTTTCAGCAACATCCACATTTCACCGTCCTATATCTTCCACCATACTCTCCATTCCTCAACCCTATAGAAGAGTTTTTCTCGGCATGGCGGTGGAAGGTATATGATCTCCATCTTCAGGCTGAGGTGCCCCTCATCCAAGCCATGGAGGAGGCCTGTGACCAGATAGAGGTAGCAGCAATGCAAGGATGGATTCGTCATTCAAGACGTTTCTTTCCAAGGTGTCTTGCTAATGACAACATTGCCTGCGATGTTGATGAAAATCTCTGGCCAGATCCAGCTAGGCGAAGAGACAATGTCTAATTTTTTTTTTTTTTACTTGCAGTACAATACATAAAGTGACATTCTGTTACAGTATTATGAATGTCCATGTCAACATTTTGGGCTTGTTGAGAAACAAATGAGTTTCTTCAGTCTGCAACATTGGTCTTGTGTAGTGTTTGGTGAATTTACATTATATTTGTACTTTGTTGATGGTAGGCTACTCTAATCATAGGGAAGAAGTGCTAAAAGTGTTTTAGGTTTATCACAGCAGAGTGTAACTCGTGCAAACAGAGTATAGTAATGTGAAACGTGCGTTTCATATGGTAACAAAGTGTGGTTTTTAAACAGAAGTGTATAGTTTTTACAAGAGTGTTTAATTATGCAAAGGATCTGTAGTGTTTTGCTAATTGGGTGTGTGGTTGTGCTAATTGTGTGTAGTGTTTTGAAAATCGTGCTTAAGCAATCCAATAAAACTGTAATATGGAGGTGGCCCACCCTTTGCATCTATAACCGCTTCAACTCTTCTGGGAAGACTTTCCACAAAGTTTAGGAGTGTGTTTATGGAAATGTTTTACCATTCTTCTAGAAGCGCATTTGTGAGGTCAGGCACTGATGTTGCTCGCAGTCTCTGCTCTAATACATCCCAAAGGTGTTCCATCAGGTTGAGGTCAGGACTCTGTGCAGGCCAATCAAGTTCCTCCACTCCAAACTCGCTCATCCATGTCTTTATGGATCTGAATGCCACACAAAGTTTGGAGGTCTGTAGCTATTGATTCTGCAAAAAGTTGGCGACTTCTGCATGCGCACTGTGTAGAGCACACGTGTCAATTAATATTGCACTTGCAGCTAGTATTAATTATAGGCCAATAGGTTCGACTATGGAGGTGTAATAAAGACAACACTGTTGAATTAAAAGTAAATCTTTAGTGAAATTTAAATTTCCCTTTAAAGGAAAATAAAATAAAATTAGGAAAATAAAATAGAACTCAATCAATGTCACAATATTTGTTCAATAATAAATCAGTTACATGAACTTTCAATTAAATTGACTGTAATTGAACAAGTTCACTTGACTCCTTTTGATTGGGTGCACCCTCTAGCTATGAATATCTTCCTAGAATAACACGCCTTCAATGTCAAATACAAACATTCACAATTGTAAAGGTGGACAGTTCACTCAAAACCATGTTCAAAATTAAATCCTTGGTATTGAACACAAGGCAAAAATAATGGTTCAGAAGAAAAAAAGTTCAATAAATCCCTGAAAAGATTCGTTGAAAGGGTCAGTTCAAAAAGGGTTCAATTCAAAAAGTCCAGTTCAAAAAGTTCAGTTGAAAGATTCGGTTCAAAGATTCGAAAATCCGTAGATTCGCTGGAAGCGATTCAATAGTTCAAGAGAAAAATCAATTTGAGCAAACCAAAAATACTCATTGAGCAGTCTCTCAAAACAATGCTCAAATATGAAAACTCAAACGGGCAATCGGATCTTTCCTACCCATTTCTTCCGGTGTTCGTTTGAAACTCAAATCTCACAGTTCACGTAGGCAAAAAAACCCGACCTGCAGTGCATGTGCAACAGGCAGTTTTTAGTTCACAACACATTAAATTCACTGCTTCTAGCTTAACAACAGTATATAGTATCACTTATTTAACATATAACCGTTATATTTCCATTGTAATTCGACAACTTAGGTAACATTACACTGCTCCACTAACATAAAACGACTCGTTCATCACCATCAACAACAAAATATGAAAATTAGGAGCTCATATACACACACTGTCTTTTAACCATTACATCTCTTTTACCTTGTTAAACATCAGCTATTTTATCAGCATTTCATTCTAACAAAGAAATAAGTTTTCAATCTCTCTCAATTGAACACATCATTACTCATTTAATAACATTTATGACAGTTTACACATTTCAAAATGTGTACTCACCAAATCCAAAGAAAATTGAACATAAATGTCTCTCTTCTAATCCTCTCTGCACATTTGTAAACTTTCACACAAAGTTATGCAGCTGCTCGTTTCACCAGTCGCACAGAAAAGAAAATGGCTTCTCCCATCCAGGAACTAGCGTGGTGGGGCGGGCCTTCAATGTAAATCTCACGTAATTGGACAATCAATAAGATGTCAATCATCACACTGACATGCATTTCACTTTGATTCCACAATTTATCTTACATGTTTTACTCATTTCTAGTTAATTATTTTAACATACCATTTAATCATTCCCTCTTTATTAATTTAATTTATTTCTTTATACAGGGCTACATGTGCACCTCAGCATGCGCTTACCCCACTCTGTGATTTTTACACGGCTTACCACTTCGTGGCTGAGTTGCTGTTGTTCCCAATTGCTTCCACTTTGTTATAATACCACTAACAGTTGACCGTGGAATATTTAGCAGCGAGGACATTTCACGAATGGACTTTTCACGAATTGCACAGGTGGCAACCTATCACGATACCACACTTGAATTCACTGAGCTCCTGAGAGCGACCCATTCTTTCACAAATGTTTGTAGAAGCAGTCTAAATGCCTTGCTTGATTTTATACACCCGTGTCCATGGAAGCGTTTGCAACACCTGAATTCAATGATTTGGAGGGGTGTCCCAATACTTTTGGCAATATAGTGCATGTTATTTTACAATTAAATAAGTATGGCTTTTTAATGATGTATGGGTCTTAGCTTCATGAGGCTTTCATCTAAATATAAGCCTAATCTAACAAAATATGGGTTCTAGCTCTCATTTAACCTAATTCTTACAAAAATAAAAATGTGGCCTTATTCAAAATACAAAACCTACAAGGAGTGGCAACTTATAATAGTGTGGTAAAAGATTTAAGTACAGACGAGCTGGGCAACTAAACACTTTCATACCAAACACTATTTGAATCAATAGAGTTCACCATTTTCATGCATTGAGCCACAGATTAATTTTCCACCATGCATCTTACCAGAAAATGCACACAGTGAGATAAATAATAACATTTTGAACATTCACAGCATTGGGAAGGACTACAACAGGAAGTACCTCCTCTGCAGACCACATCATAGTTTTACCCTGTGCATGTCACTTGGTTTAGACACAACATGTTTGTATAGGGAGGTGATCATACACAAGACAGTCAGCCACTGATACAGCAGCTGCACATCAAAATCTGATCATCGACCGACCATCCAAATTTTATCATCGACCGGGCACAACCCAAACATGAGGACATGCTGTAACTTTATCTGTCTTGTGCTCTTCACTTTCTGCCCACTGGCTCGCAGCAAATGAGCATCTTTTTCTTTATTTCTTATTAAATGTATACTGTTTTACATTGAACATTTTGAACACAATGTTACTGTTATTATTTCGGCAGTCAGCGAGGGTGATGTTGTGAACAATCTTCTCTTTAAAAATTCAGGAGGAGATCTGTGCTGACCCGATAGAGAGATGGGTTCAGAGATTGAAAAAGATTAAGAATGCTCGCCCAATTGAAATATGGACCATACCTGAGATGGCAGTCGCCAGTTCTAAAGTGAATAGAGAAGCAAAGTAAATTGCTTATCAAATGCCTGGTGAGGGGTAAGTTGTGCCCTTGGGGAAAATACGTTGGGGTAAATTGTGCCAGTGATTTCTGAAGTAAAACAGAACATTTTTATGTTATGAACTGTAATGCTATATGAAAGCAAGACAAATTCAATACAAAATTACTAATTTAAGGTTTATTTAGATATTGTCACCCTATTAAACTGTTGGAATAAGTCATGTTTTGTCGTTTTTGGGGAAACACAAAAAACGTAAATACACAATATAGGATATAGGATATTTGTGAATCATTTCAGGCAAAAACGCTGTATGCCTGTTGACATACATAGAAAGCTGCCTGTCAATTATGTAACATATAAGAATAAAGTGAGGCTCATTTCTAAACATCCTATTGTGACTTAAAAACTGAATAACATTTCTCTTTATTAACAAAACTGAAATCAGTGTTAGCTAAATTAAACAAATGGCAGGTGAGTCAAACACTGATGAGGCATGCCCATCTCCTCACTTCTCCAGATTATCCCCTGTGGGTATGTAGATCTAGGTGGTCTGGATCTGGCCTTACTTACACTTGTCAATGCTGCAGGGGAATATAAATGTCTGCTCTCTGCTGGCTGTACCACCAAGTTTTGGGGGGTATGGGTAGTTTCTTGAGCACATCACCTCTAGGGATGACTCCTTCATTGTTTTCTTTAAATGTAAAGATGGGCTTTCCATCCACAGACTTCTTTCAACTTTGGCACAACTTAACCCAGGCCCAATGGCACAAATCACCCCAGACCCACAAGTTTGAAAAACTAGCATGATCCAGCAGTGAAGAGCTAACATTATGTTTTTTGAGCTAAAATGTGCTAACCTCTCATGCCATGTGTCTCTCTTCTTTAGAGGATAAGTAAAATGGATAGCTTTTCAAAATGATGTGGTCACATTACTAATTTCTTCTATGGTTTTCCAGAAACAATGGATGGAACTACTTCCCCCCTGGCACAAATCACCACACTCTCCCGTACTGAGTAAGTAAAAACCTAAATAAATGTGCAATGCAAGGTTGAATAAAAGCAGGATGAGGCAGATCCACATTCAGATTAGATTTATTAACCTTATATTTTGTCCTACAAATTAAATTTAGAATGTGCCTAAGTACAAGAAATTCAGTATTTATGAAACGTGCGCGCACAGTTCTTACGCACATGAGTAAGCAATCATTGTTGATAAATCCCACATGTGCATAAGTACCATGCGTGTTCACGTCATTAGCATTCGGAAACGCCTCCAATGAACCATATATGGTGACAACAATTCCCTTTAAAAATCACGTGATTGTGGTTTTTTCCTCACCACAATAATGGACAAAAAAACAAATTTGCATCAAAAATTATTTGCACGTCAACAGAATGAAACCCTTTTGTATTTATATCATTACATTTGTTGGTTGATGGTGCTTTTATGGCGATGTGAGTGCAGTCTATGGCTCAAATTATGTTATAGCATGAAAGCCCCATTATATTTCTGCTTGTTGAGGATTTTTCGGTAAGGGAACTGGATGTAGGTTGGGGCCAAGGAAATAATTGCATCCAACATTTTTCACAGCTGTCTTTTATAGGGTTTGACACCAATTGCGCATTGTGTTTAAAACAACAAAAATGATAAATTGAGCATTTTATAACTAAAATAACCACAGGACATGTGGATTGCTTAATGAATACTGTGACACTTTTATAGGTGCAGTGTGTCGTATTTATGAGGATCTATTGACATAAATGCAATATAATATACATAACTACAGTGAGAAAATAAGTATTTGAACACTGTGCTATTTTGCAACTTCTCCCACTTGGAAATCATGGAGGGGTCTGAAATTGTCATCGTAGGTGCATGTCCACTGTGAGAGACATAATCTAAAAAAAAATCCAGAAATCACAATATATGATTTTTTAACTATTTATTTGTATGATACAGCTGCAAATAAGTATTTGAACACCTGTCTATCAGCTAGAATTCTGACCCTCAAAGACCTGTTAGTCCGCCTTTAAAATGTGCACCTCCACTCCATTTATTATCCTAAATTAGATGCAACTGTTTGAGGTTATTAGCTGCATAAAGACACCTGTCCACCCCATACAATCAGTAAGAATCCAACTACTAACATGGCCAAGACCAAAGAGCTGTCCAAAGACACTAGAGACAAAATTGTACACCTCCACAAGGCTGGAACGGGCTACGGGGAAATTGCCAAGCAGCTTGGTGAAAAAAGGTCCACTGTTGGAGCAATCATGAGAAAATGGAAGAAGCTAAACATGACTGTCAATCTCCCTCAGACTGGGGCTCCATGCAAGATCTCACCTCATGGGGTCTCAATGATCCTAAGAAAGGTGAGAAATCAGCCCAGAACTACACGGGAGGAGCTGGTAAATTACTTGAAAAGAGCTGGGACCAACGTTTCCAAGGGTACTGTTGGTAATACACTAAGACGTCATGGTTTGAAATCATGCATGGCACGGAGGTTCCCCTGCTTAAACCAGCACATGTCAAGGCCCGTCTTAAGTTTGCCAATGACCATTTGGATGATCCAGAGGAGTCATGGGAGAAAGTCATGTGGTCAGATGAGACCAAAATATAACTTTTAATTAATAATTTAATATAATTATATAATTATAATTATATATATATATTATATAATTATAATTATATATATATATTATATAATTATAATATAATTTTAATTAATAAAATATTTAATTAATAATTTAACATAATTCCACTAAACGTGTTTGGAGGAAGAAGAATGATGAGTACCATCCCAAGAACACCATCCCTACTGTGAAGCATAGGGTTTTTTTCTGCACATGGGACAGGGCGACTGCACTGTATTAAGGAGAGGATGTCCATGTATTGCAAGATTTTGGGGAACAACCTCCTTCCCTCAGTTAGAGCATTGAAGATGGGTCGAGGCTGGGTCTTCCAACATGACAATGACCCGAAGCACACAGCCAGGATAACCAAGGAGTGGCTCTGTAAAGAAGCATATCAAGGTTCTGGCGTGGCCTAGCCAGTCTCCAGACCTAAACCCAATAGAGAATCTTTGGAGGGAGCTTAAACTCTGTGTTTCTCAGCGACAGGCCAGAAACCTGACTGATCTAGAGAAGATCTGTGTGGAGGAGTGGGCCAAAATCCCTCCTGCAGTGTGTGCAAACCTGGTGAAAAACTACAGGAAAGTTTGACCTCTGTAGTTGCGAACAAACATACAAATAAATAGTTAAAAAATCATACATTGTGATTTCTGGATTTTTTTTTTTTTAGATTATGTCTCTCAAAGTGGACATGCACCTACGATGACAACCTCACCACTAGATATCGCTAAAATTAACACACTGCACCTTTAAATGCTTTTTATGTGTTGTGTCGCTATTCTACCACTAGATTATCTGCATAAGCATGCTCAGAGGTGTGCTCATATTTACACACATTTGTATGTAAGTACAAGTTGGTAGATCGCACACTTTACCTGAAACTATTCTGCAGTGAAACATCGACTGACGCTGAACAGGGGAAACACAAGGGTATAAATACACAAGAAGCAAACAAGCTCAACAAAATAACAAGTAACAAGACACACCTGGGGAAAACTAATCAAGAGGAAAACTACAAAGAACTAAAAAACATGGCACAAGACAAAAAATAACAAAAGTCCTCACACAAGACAGGGGAACACAGGCTGGGATCATGAAAAAATGAACCAAATCACATTTTCCTGTCCCATAGTCTCTTACTAACTATTAGTACCTTGTGAATGTTTTCAGTAAAGTCCGTAAATATATGCTCATGCCATATTGATAGAATATCAGCATATTAGTAGTTGAATATGTTGGCTGGGCACCTCAAAATTATCCAAAGCCTTTGTGATCGTAGGTAAAATGACATCTATCTTCCTTTACTTGGCACAAGAGGAAGAACAAGACTCCAAAGAGCAGATGGATCCGCTGTAGTAGTCCAACTCAAAGAGTAATAACAGCTCTGACATTTGTGACATTTGAAAAGTCTATAGAAAGATGGGGTACATAGAGAACAAGGGCTTTCCTATTGAACTCCAAAATAAATCCATATCTTCATTATATACTATCAATTACCTTTATTTCCTCTGTTCCTCATAGGTCTGCTTACTTCTGCATGCAGCCAGAGGGAGAATAACTTACATACATTTCAGTATAATGAGGCATAAAAGACCAAGTACTATTTTAACCTGTTTCAGCAGGTAAAATGTCCATGTAAAATGTATAATAAATTATGTAAATATATAATTATATAGTTTTTGCATGGCACCTGAATGCTATTTTATAACGTGTCCTAATTAGTTAGGACTTGTAAGGAATTTCCGAAACGGAAGCATGCGCCCTCTAGTAGGACACTGAAGTATTGCAATTTATGATTTAAAGCTGCAGAAAGATATTTTAAATCAACCCAAACAAACAGAACTTTTCATTAATTGTTCCTTCCTTTTCCTCGTTTGAAGAAGAGACCAGGAGACATTGGGATATCTTTAAAGCAGACGTTACTCGTATATTGAGAACCGTGCTGTTCTTCGGCTGAGGTTCCAACAAATCTAACTAAAACATTATACATTGTAGTTATATACATTCCAAGGGGGAGGGATTACATAGAGGTGGGAAATGTGAATAAAGCATGCAAATGAAGTGGGAACACACCCTACTTTTTTACCAGTCCCATTGAATCTGCATAACTATTCACATGCTGATACTGGCCAGGAACTCCAATTCCAAGAGCCATCCCAGAGCCATTAAAGACAAAAGGTGAAAGTCAATCAACCTAACGATTCAACGTCTGGGCTCCGAAAGGTGAGAATCTCAGTGATCTGATTAAAACAAGTCTGGCAGGAAAAGAGACTCTTGCTGGAGACTCCAATAATCATCTGATATCATAATTCTTTTACCTTAAATGCTAAATACAATGTACTTTCTTAAATTTGTAATCTTACACTCCTTTGAAACTCGCAAAGATAGAGTGGATGTCTCTTTATCATAGCTGATGCGAGGCAAAATAATTATTTGCGAAATATAAATCAAATATTACGAATGAATGACAAAGAAGAACAAAAAATTAACATACATTATACAAGAGTATATGTAAACCCCAGCTCCAGACTAACAATGAACAATGACAATACTGTAGCTATCATTAAGTGGCTGCATCCGAAACCTGGAAAATGCTGCCTTCGAAGGACACATTTCAAGGCAGGAAGGCACCAAGGCACGTCCGAATCGAATGTTAGATTAATTTCCTTTCTCCAGAGATACCTTAATCTGATCTATTTTTGAAGGCAGCATATTTGTTTCATGCTGCCTTTGATATCCCACAATCCTGTGCTTTCCATTCTGTGTCAGTTGAGCTGGGAAAAAAAGATGGCGTCCGAAAGTTGTGTTTGCTGGTCAGCTTGTGTGTAAATGTACGTTTTTTTTACCAACATTTTCTACTTCTGATGTCATTTCTATCAATAAATGAATGTAGTAATTAAATATTTCTTTAGTTCTCACCATTCTCTCTCTATTTTTCTGTAGATCATTAAACGGTTACACTGCCTAAGAAGTCTGTCCGAAATTATTTTCGTGAGGTGCCTTCGTGCACAAACGCTGCCTTACAAGTCATTGTCTGATAAGGCAGCGAGGCAACGAGTCAGCTGTCTAGGTTTGCGGATGCAGCCACAGAGTCAGGTCCTGTCCCAAATGGCACCCTAAAACCTCACAGTCTTCCGCACTTCCACGACGTAATGCCGCTTTGTCTGCTCTACCCTGCTCTGTTCAATAAACGTTACTGTTTTATCTCATCCACCGTCTGTTCCTTCTGTGTGTGTGACACATTACAACAACAGCATATCTTGGCTCTGTGAAATTTTACTCATGTATATCAGGGCTCTAGACTCATTATTCCCACTTACAATTTGGTCACACCCTTTTTTTATATGAATCATAATGACCTTACATGTTGCTGAATCGTTCTCTTAATTTGTATATGCTGGTTTTGCATTGATGTAAAGATTGATAGTGAGTAAAAGCTACAAAATATTTTAATCTGAACATTGTTTCCAAAAAGCATACATTTAAAAGAAAACATTAAAATCATATAGTATTATGTGATTTAAAACACTGGATATCCATGGCAATGCGTTATGCTTGTCACGTGACACACCACAGCCACAATAGTGCTATGGCAAATCTATCTATTTATTTAGTTTTTCCTTTTTTATTCGAAATGTCATCAGCCACCTGATATTCCGATTCTCAAATACATGTAGTGAATGTGTTTTGTTTTTGAAAACTTTATAATGATTAGATTTATGTTAGTTGATATATACATTTGAATGAATTGTTATTGCCGCTTCCATAGACATCACTGTGTATTTTACTTATGTGTACTATGTACTATGTTTACTTAGTACTTATGTGTATTTAAATGTCTGAAACCTAAAATAAACCTCATGTGGTTGAAAACACTGAATAGTTGTGAGCCAAAGCGCAAAAGCACATTTGAATTTAGCAGTTGATGACGTGACACACTGCATGTTCTAATCACACCGGTGTGATTGTACGCATCAAAGGGTTAACAGAGTACATGTGACAAACAGGTACCAAAAAAAAACAGAACATTATGCACTCACACCAGTGCGGCCATGTGAAATTTGAACTCGTCCGTTTCCAGGCCTTCCCGCTTAGGTCTCTCCAGCGCTAGAAAGCCTTTCTAATTTTAACGTGGGTCCTAAAGCTAATGCCTGATCATAACCCTTCTTTTTCCAGTGATATTCCTCAGCCATCTCTCTTTCTACAGTCTTTATTCAAATCTCTCTCTCATCCCCCATCATGACTGTATACACCCCCTACTGCTGATTGGCTACAAGTGTGTTGTGCTGCAGTGCAGCGCCATTTAAAATGTAAAGAATAATTGATGACTGGCCGTTCAATTATTAGAATAATAATGCACACCCGAGGTGGTGATGCGGTCACGATGCGAAGCGGAGTCTAATAATTGAACGCCCCGGAGTCAATTATTCCGCTTATACTACGGTTACCACACCTCAAGACATCGATCCGAAGATGTATTTAAAGGGATTTGTCTGGTTTTTGTACTTAAATCGCTGTTGTGAGTAGGACTATTTCTTCCGCGTCTCATCCAACGGCTCTTTTGCTAGTTCCGAAACGTCTTTTTAAAGCTGGTAACGAAGGCTTGAGCCGTTGATAGCATTCTACTGCAGTTATTAATAAAGTTATTAGAGAGAGAGAGAGAGAGAGAGAGAGTGCTTGTGTGAATTAGGCTACCACTGTGCATCTCTAAACAGCGCTGTTATTACCTCGCTAGTGAAGCCTTTAAGTTGCTCCACTATATAGGCTAACTGATCAAATCGTCAGGGCAGCGCTGACACCTTTTTGTGCAAACTGTAGTGCGTGTGGGAGCATGTGTGATTTCAGTAATGAGACAGAAAAGCTTGCATTTGATGTCCGCTTCCGTTTGTTGGTTTTCATCTGGACTGTCTAATACTGCTGCCGCCCAGTTGTTGAACGTTTTATATTCACCGTAAATATTAAGATTTACTTTAGGAAAATCATCTGTCATATTGTTGTTTTTTAGTCCTGTAATTTCCGTTATTACAGTTAACTATGCAAAGTGATATGGAACTGTAATGCGGTCAAGACGAGAGCTGACTGGAACTACGTTCGCTGTGCGTCTCCCAGAAAATAATTGCACACCTCAGAACGTTCATCAGCCAATCAGATTCAAGCATTCAACGGCCCCGTAGTATAAGCAACGTTAATGTATAGCAAAATGCACAATGAAATACAGTTACATAAAAAACTACAAACAGAATGAGAATACACTCTAAAAAAAAGGTTCTATATGGCACCAAAAATGGTTCTTCGTCGTAATCATAGGGGAACCACTTTTGGTGCTATATAGCACCATATCTTAACATGTTCTGTATATGGTAGCAGTGCTATATAGCACCTTAGTTAGCGGTGCTATATAGCACCTTAGTCAAAGAACCAGTGAAGAACCTCTGAAGAACCGCTGAAGAACCACTGAAGCACCAAAATTGGTGCTATATAGCACTTAAAAAGGTTCCCCTATGATTACGAGCCAAGAACCATTTTTGGTGCCATATAGAACCTTTTCTTTTTAGAGTGTAGGGAAGAAAATGTAGTTAAAAATCCATAAATATATGTGTAATACACAAATGAAAAGGCCAACATATCAAAGTGCATGCATGTCTAATTCAGGCTTGTTGGTTAGTTTATAATTGTCACAATCACTAGTGAGAGTGCCCCTGATTACCACCTGAGGGCACTCCACCCCGGACTGTCACTCCATCAAGGACTACATCTCCCATAATCCTTTGTCCGGACTCATCAGCACTCATTGATTACATCCACCTGCACCCCATTACCTAGTTAGCTCACACTTTATTAGCCTGGTCATGTCTATCGTTCACTGCAAAGTCTTGTTTATTGTAAATTGCATTTCTGAGCGTTTGCCCTGGTTTCATGTCTCTGGTTTTGGATTGTTTGCCTGTTCCGTGGATTACCCTTTAGCCTGTCTCTCCTGTCTTGTTTGCCTGATTGGACTGAGTACCTGTTATGACCTTGCCTGTTTGTTGACTACGAGTGTGGAGTGTGGATTACCTTTTAATAAAGCTGCGTTTGAATCCTCAACCTGTTAATTCTCGGAGCAGTACGTTACAATAATAATGTCACTGTCCTTTTTCCTTCCTCGATTTGTCTTCCTTGCATATGTTTCTGAAATGCTCTTTTTCCCCCAGAAAGGGTTTTAAGCCTTTGCAGGCCATCTCAATGTGACATATTCTATGTATATGTATTATTTAATAAAAGCTACAAACTATATCCAGCACTGTGCATCAGACAAAGCAAAGATACGTTACTAAACGGCTCTTTTGATTCACTAATGATAGCTAATTCAGTAGCACACTGAGGCTGTCAGCAACATTTGTGAGGTTGATTGTTACTACTGTGCGAAACTGTGGGTGTCTGACATATTAACCCTCCCCTTTTATTTCATCTTTTCTTCAGGCATGCTCAAGAAATAGTTTGAATTTTTTTTGTCTTTCTCATACTCTCCTACTTGACTTCTATTCAGTCAAATTGTATTCTTCACTTTCTATAGCAACATGGACTACAACAATTTATTTGCCTTTTTTTTCTCTTAATGTTGTTCTGTGATATCACACATAAGTTTCTTTCTTCTAATTTCTTCCAAGATTTTACTTTGTTTTATTTTACATTTCTTTTTCAGTTTTCTTGAAGCCATTTTGAATTTCATATTTCAAATGATGTTTTATTAACGTAGTTCAGGAGAAACACGGCAAATAAGCTATTCTCAAGTGTCACCAGCTGTCTACAATCAGTAATCAACATATCTACCCAATCAGCATGAAGGCAAGCCATATATAATCACAGTCAAACTCACCTATGGATTCTCTACAGTCTTCAGTATCCCTCAACCATCCTGTCTCCTCTCACTTACTAGGATACTTCCTATGGCCGGGATACTCTGCGTTCGGGCCAATTTACCAAGCTCAGAGCCCTCTCCCCGGACAGCACGCCAAATATGTTTTCCAAATAATCTATACGACTTATTTGTAAGTGTGAACTCATGAAACAAGGGTTCGGTTGGTTAGCATGGTCCTGTTTGCCCTGCTGTTATGCTGTAACTGCACCATCTGGAACCAAAAAAACACCTTTCTCTTTTGACAACCTGTCAATTCAAATTAGACATGTAGGCCTATTCTTTTTCTTGTTTCTTGGGGGGGTTTTTTGGCAAGCAAATTGTGAATAGTATATAGTCTTTTAAATAAAGGATAGGCCTGTACTGTAATTCTTTGTCATCCTTCAAAGTGAGTCATCCTCTAAATCAGCTCCTTTGCATTGTGTAGTTGAAGCTCTTGGATTTCTCTATTGCCTCCAGTCCTCTCAAAGAACAACTTACGAGCTTCCAGACAGATTCTTCTCTCATGAATATGCTATGCTCATTCAGCCTGTCTTCAGGTCCCAAAATCTCATTGGAGCCAGTCCTCTCTGACCACTAGTGGCTGCCATTACATGACCATTCTATTGCAATTTATTGATGTGAAAGGCAAAACAATTCTATTGTCTTGAGACCCCTTATATAAAAATAATTAATATCAAGGAATAATTAAAACATTTCTTCCATGTTTTAATTTTAACAGTAAAGCTCTGTTGTGCAGCACTTTGTTTGACAAAAAGTTTAATTTCATATGATTAAAAGATTTTGAGATTTTTTTTTTTTTAATCAATACATTTTTGTTTTTTATAAATTCAATTAAAATTTAATTAAACCATTAAAATGGAATCAAGAAAACAGAAAACACTTGGTAAAAAATAAAACGGAATTAGAAAACACAAAACAAAACAAAAACGTGTACACAAAACAAAAACGTGTAATTTTTGTCAAACCTTTAACAAATTGTCATTCGATTTTGTCATGATTTCAATTAATTAGACATGAAATTAATTAGAATTCAATTTAATTTATCCACCAATGAAGTCCCAAAATAAAACAAAAAATGTAATCCAGAAAAATTAAAATGGAAAAAATGGAATTTGTGAAAAAATAAAACAGATTTTATACATTACATTACATTGTATTGTATTGTATTATATTGTATTGTATTGTATTAATTATATTATATTATATTATATTTACCTTTAAGTTTGCTTTAGCAGTTGATTAAAGCAATTTTAGCCTATAAGCTTCAATGTTTTTTCCTACAGAGCAACTGAATAGGAGACATGTGCTTTTTTATTTGTCTGTCGCAGAGCTGTAAATTGAATATTTCATTCCAGAATAATCAGCAGCCAAGAGCTGAGTTGAGCAGAAGACTGCAAGCAAGCGTCCAACTCAACGAGACAGCTTTGATGTAGCAGATAAGACATGAGACCAGACAGGTGGTCACAAGCTCTGATGCCAGCCAGTGTCCTTTTTTCTATTGCAGATTGTGGACAAATGGATTTGAAATGTGTTGTACTCAGACTTGACAGTCAAAAAATGACACTAAATATATTCCTGGATTAATTATCCATCTTATTCTTCTTCCATCATATCTCATAATTCAGAATAGGTGGTGCATTATCGCAATACAATTGAAAAACGAGCATTAAGGATATCAGCTTAGTCAACAGACATTGTGACAAAAGGACAGACTATCATCTAAAAACATAAACAGTCGTTTGTTCCTTTTGGTGGACAAAAGCTAGCTGCAATATATTTTGTGCATGCATCTCCACTTCCCCCTTCCCTTTTGCCAGAAGGGCCAGATAAATATTAAAAATGAGATATGAAGTAATCATTAATATTTAGCCCACAGCCACTCCTGTCCCTTTAGATGGAAGACTATAACACGTTGTCCCATTATTACAATGTATTTGATATTTCTTTGGTGTCCTGATTTCTAAAACCATATGGAATACAAAATGCACATCAACAGACATGCATGTCTTTTTACCTTTTCATGTTACACTTTTACAGCTGACATCATAAGAGAAAGATTTTATATTAACCCTGTTCGTCTAGAACACCCTGTTGCTAGGTGACCTGACTTTGGGATGGGGGTGGGGAGGTCAAACTTATGAATATTTATAGCGAAATGTCCAAAGACTAGTTCCCGTTTAAGCTTAAAAATGGAGCGTCTAAATCTCACTTGTGGAATTGCTTCAGCCTCCAAAGACTGACACGATATCATTACACAAAGAGTGCATGTGTACTTAAAATGTCAAAACAGCCTGAAATCGATTGGCTGTTGTCATTTGGCTGTTTTTTCACCCCCAGGGACAAGAAATGAAGCAGGAAAACATTTCCACAGTGCAGGCTATACATTAGCTCATGTACCTCACAACCCTCAGACCTCTTTACACTTCAGTGGTTGGGTTGTCATGACCACCCTGAAAAAAATTATACTGCAAATATAAGAGTCTTAGCAGCATACATTTAAATAGCTTCCTTTAGGGTAAAAATGAGGACAAAGGAACTACAAGCTTAATTCCTGGGGTCTATGGAGTTATTTGGAGATTAAATCTAGAGCATATGATGATGTAGTACTCTTAAAGCCACAATATGTACATTTTTGTCGCTAGCGGTCACTAATTCAAAACAAAGGCTTAGCTTGATGATGCCTTGATTTGAGCTTTTATTATGCCACAGATGACCGCTTCCGCTTCTTCCACTCATGCGTATGTGGGGTAACGCAGCTGTTTTATCATATTAGATACATTTGAGTGTGTTGAAAGTTATGTTTTAATGCTGCGTTAGCTCAGCGGCTACTATGAGAACACTTGTTGCACACTACACAGTATAAGCTAGATCAATATTAAGCATGGTAAATGCCTCAACTGTGTTGAGCTATATAACAATGATTAGTTTTCTGTCGATGAATGTATCCAAACAGTTTTTCACCTGTCTAATAAAACACACAATATATTAAAGCGTCTTTGGTGTTTCCATGGTTACAAAATAAAACCGAAATCGAGGGTAATGTGGGTATGATGTCATTGATAGGCGACGCACAGACACGGTCCGTGTCCTGATTAAAATTGCTTATTCATCTGGATTTAAACATTCTTGGCAACATTTGGGATAATGTAAGTACACAAGTCAACAAATTATATAACACTGTTCTAGTGTTTTTTGGGGTATTTTAATCCAAAAATCTTACATATTGCTCCTTTAAATAAAGGTTCCAAAGGAGGTTTTTGCAGTGATATCATAGAAGAGCCACTTTTTAGTTCCCCAAACCTTTCAGAAAGTTCCTAAAATAACCTCTTTTTCTTATTGTATTTTAAAGAACCTTTTTTCCCACTATAAAGAACTTTTAATGGTAAGGTTCCATTAACGTTTAAGGTTCTTCATGGAACCTTCAATGTCTGAGAGAGAGCTGTTCTGAAATAGACTTACCAATGGTAATTTGAATACTGAAATTTTGAAATTATATTTAAAAAAATAAAAATATCTTCATTATATCATTATATTGTTTAATAATTGTCTCACTGTTTTCAAGCTAAAACATCAAGCATATTCAAATAATGGCACAAGAAGAAAAATCCACTGAACTAATGTACCGTATATATTATGCAGACTGTCGCCAGTCTGCAGGCTGGGAAATGGCAAGTGTTCTAAGTGTGCGCCACTGCTTCAGATCCACAGCTGTTGACACAACAGGCCCAGATGGTTTTGATTTGCTGCTTGGTTCATTGTGACGGCTCTGGCTTTGGATGGCCTTTTCAGTCAAGTTGCAACACATCAGCATTTTCAAAGACTGTCAGTGACAGGCTCACCTCAGAGTATCCTTCTATGAATACAGCAGGTGCTTTTTCCCAGAGGCTAAACCAATCGGAAAAAAATCATTCATATTTTGAAATAGCCTATATTATATACAGTCTAAAAAAAAAGGTTCTATATGGCACCAAAAATGGTTCTTGGCTCGTAATCATAGGGGAACCTTTTTAAGTGCTATATAGCACCAATTTTGGTGCTTCAGTGGTTCTTCAGAGGTTCTTCACCGGTTCTTTGACTAAGGTGCTATACACTCTAAAAATAAAAAGGTTCTATATGGCACCAAAAATGGTTCTTCGTCGTAATCATAGAGGAACCACTTTTGGTGCTATATAGCACCATATCTTAACATGTTCTGCATATGGTAGTGGTGCTATATAGCACCATAGTTAGCGGTGCTATATAGCACCTTAGTCAAAGAACCGGCGAAGAACCGCTGAAGAACCACTGAAGAACCACTGAAGCACCAAAATTGGTGCTATATAGCACTTAAAAAGGTTCCCCTATGATTACGAGCCAAGAACCATTTTTGGTGCCATATAGAACCTTTTTTTTTTAGAGTGTATAGCACCGCTAACTAAGGTGCTATATCACCGCTACCATATACAGAACATGTTAAGATATGGTGCTATATAGCACCAAAAGTGGTTCCTCTATGATTACGACGAAGAACCATTTTTGGTGCCATATAGAACCTTTTTTTTTAGAGTGTAATAATGCATATGTTTTTTGCCCTCTTTGAGATCAATGTTCTCATTGATCTCTTAAACCATAAAGTGAGACTTGATGACTAAGGATTCGAAAAAGGTGACTACCGGTATATATTGTATCAACTATTAGACTATGACAATTTTGATTTGAACACTTTTTTTCCCTCAAGTTCACAAAGCCAAAAGTGCCTGTTGTGAACAACCACCCATACATGATGATGCCATTCCGGACCCTGTACAAGGTCCGCAGACTTTAAGTGGTTAAATGTTCACCTTTTACGTTCAAGAAAAAAGTTACAGCCTAGGTTGAATAAATGAAGATTGAATTTTAATTTTGGGATGACCGAAAATGCTTTTAAATTGCTTTTAAATGCTGACAACAAAACAGCTTTTACCGCCTTTGAGCAAACAATTAGGGATATCGTGATAATCCATTAATAACCGGTCGTTTAGCCTCGTTAAAGTCACCACTGTGACTTTAAATCTATTCTATAATAATTTTCTCATCTACTATGGCTCACTGACACAGTAGTAAGTGTGACGCCTACCGTTCACTGCGCGCACTCCCTTCAACATAAAGCTTACGCTCGCGCTGGAGCTGCGTCTGTTAGTGTCCAGTACACACCAAAACAAGGATTTCAAGGTTTGTAATTAATTAAAAATTTGGAAAATGGACCAGAAAGACACAGAAATGAACGAAAAAGGAGTTTCTTCTTCTACCAGCGGAGTTGTGGTTCAAGTCAGGGAGAAGAAAGGAGCTTTACGCGCTGCCATCCCATATATGCCTTTCCCAGTAGCTGTCATCTGCTTGTTTCTCAACACATTTGTGCCCGGACTGGGTGAGTACGAGAGGACGATTCGCTAATTTCACCTCAACCACCTGCGAGAAATTCTGTATTTACACCCGAAAAACTATGCATTCCATCAACAAGTAGCCTATTTTCAATGTGCACTTGAAGTAATTTAAATTAGCTTTTCATCTTATATATACAGCATTTATACCTATATATAATACATAAGGTATAGGCTATGTTTATACTTTAAAACCATTTGCAATTGGAATGTCTAAATACTTTCAGCAAGGCTTATTTAATAATAAGGCTTGTTTCTAATTCTAATTAATCTGTATGCATTCCTTAAGGGGTTTGGTGAAAGTATACAATATTTGTGTATATGGGTCAATGACAACACGTTCATTTTTTATGTATTTATTTATTTATTTATTTTTGTACAGATTTATTACTTCACACTACAACACATAAAAATGCAGTCCATGCAGACAAGGGATACACCGACAATGAACATGTTTCCAATTTCTGAATTAAAAGCTATTTTTATGTTTTTGTGGGGCATTAAGTCAAATGTGGGTGGGACAATGAAGAAGAAAAAGTCTCATCAAAAGGCTGAAATTCTCAAAAAAGATAACCCTTGAGTAGGTTGGCTTGTGATATTATTTCTTAGGACAAATAGTGAATCACTTTTGTTTGTATAAAAGTGTATAAGTAACATGCAGAAAGCCATTTTGTTGCCATGTGACAAGAACCATAAACAGGAAATGGTTAGTCCAAGTTGTCAAATGGTAAAACCCAAAGAAAATGCTATGATATTTAGGCTTGTATTTTTGTGACAACCTTAATTGCTCAATGAGCTAGCACCATGGCGCACTTGGAGTATCTGGACACAGATCAGATCAAGTTTCTCGCTGGCATTTAGGTCAAAATTCAACAGGAGCTGTTTTTATTTCAGCTTGTATCATTTTTACTGTGTGGTAACAGATCCATCATGTGCATCTGCGATCATACCAGAACACATAATCAAGACGATCATAAATAATTGCATCCACCCCATTACCCTGATTCATAACGTGACCTTTTCTCCTTCCGAGCTGGCCCATTCATCCATCTCTGTATTGTCATTTCCACCTTGATTATCAGTCATGTTCTATTGGTCTAAGTAATTGTTAGTCTTTGGTATTTGGTCATGTGTGTAATCTGCATGCGACCATCTCCTTTCGTCCTGTTTTAATTGCCTATAGATTGCGCTGTGATGCCGTCTTCAAAGAGCAAATGGATTGTCTTATTTCTTTTTAAGGATTATAGTAGCACTGCATTAGACACATTAAAAGCAAAAGCTGTTTTGTAGGATACTTTACAAAGCATAAAACCACATATGGCAGAAGAATATTGATCTCCTTTGTGTCTAATAAGGCTGGGAAGCATGGCCTCAGGGAAAAGGCACACAATACCTTTGAAATATGCTAGGAATAGTAACAAAATAATCATACTCTTGGTTATTTTGCAGCAAAGTATGGAAGCTTGTTTCTGCCACAGAATAAAAAAGGTAATTGCAACTTTTTTATCTTACAATTCTGGCTTTATAACTCGCAATTGCAAGTTTATATCTCACAATTCTGCCTTTTTTTCTTGCAATTCAGACTTTTTTTCCACAGAATTGCAATATAAACTTAGAATTGCGAGTTATAGTCAGAAGTGCGAGATATAAACTCACAATTGCAAGTTATAAAGTCCGAATTGCAAGATATGAATTCGAATTCGGAGAAAATAAGTTGTCTTTTTTCCCCTCAGAATTGGACTTTATAACTCGCAATTGTGAGTTTATATCTTACGATGATAAAAGTCAGAATTGCGAGGTATACTTGCAATTGCGAGAAAAAAGTAAAAATGGCCAGTTATAAAGTCAGAATTGTGACATAAACTAGGATTTGTGAGGAAAAAAAAGTTAATTGCAAGTCTATATCTTGCTATTCTGACTTTATTTCTCACTATTGCAAGTTTATATCATGCAATTCTGACTATATACTCCTATCTTATCTAAAAAAGTCGCAATTGGGGGAAAATTCAGAATTGTGAGATTAAAAGTGACAATTATCTTTTAAATTGTTTTATTCTGAGGCAGAAACAAACTTCCATAGCCTAAAGTCTTTGGTAACACTTTATAATAAGGTTTAATTTGTTAACATTAGTAAACATAGCCAGACCTTCAGACTGATGGCAGAAGGTCTGGACTCCATCACAGCTTTCATTGGCCAACAACTACCCCAAAAGACGTCTGACCGACATGTAAAGCATCCAATCACAGTTAATTTTATTCCTCGTCATGTTTAAGGGTGTGAAAATGTAAAGTCGATGTCCCTTTGATAACAGACTGGCCTACATACGATAAATTATTAATTCAAGAACATTGTGCAAGTTTACTCTAACAATGGATGTTACCATCACAGAGGGGGAAAAAATCCCTTTCCAGAACATTTTCATTCAACGTTCCCAGCTGGTGGAACTATCTTCCCAACGGCCATCCGAAACGCAGAATCATTGACATCATTCAAAAGTCAACTTAAAACTCAGCTCTTCCGTGAGCACTTAACCTCACAAAAAAAACACTTTCCTCTTTCTCTTCCTTCTTCCCTCTCTACTCCAGCCTGTGCTACACTGAGCAATGTACACGGTCTCAGTATTTCAGGCTCTTATTGCGCTTCTCGACTCTTCATGACTAATCGCTTCATGTACCCCCAAGTTGTAAGTCGCTTTGGATAAAAGCGTCTGCTAAATGCATAAATGTAAATGTAACAATGGTGCCACAAACTTCACATACTTTGGAAATTCCAGCGTTTAGTTGATCCTGATAAGCGTTTGCCACATATGTAAAAAACACGCTTTCTTTTTCCATGAGGGGGGTTGCCATCATGATGGCTTTGTTTAGACACACCGTTGAAGAACGCATTACACACGTCTCCCAGAAATCCTATAGAATTCAAGCAATGAGATGACGACTTCCAAATTTCTTAAGTGTTTTCCATTTTGTGTGACTTATGCATCAGATGTTCAGCCTATTGCCCTAGTCCAGATCCACCTCTGTGGACCTAATGGGTGGAGCTATGTTTAGCGATAGGGTTATGGGTAGTGTTGTAGTACTCGAGACCGGTCTTGGTCTTGACACTGGTCTTAAGAGCATTTTTTGAAAGTCTTGGTCTTGTTTCGGTCTTGTCTCGGTCTCAGATTTGGAGGACTCTGGATTTGATATGTTGGGATATTAATATTAATTCACGAGTTCGTTTACCCATATACTCTTTAGCTGATAAGGTTTTTAGCGTATTTGGCTTGCTGTCCGCGGTGGAGGGGCTCGAGGAAGCCGCTTCCACTCAAGCTTAGATTTACCCCCCAGGGACTACTAGTGCTAGGAAGAAGAGAAAGGTAAACATGAATGTAAGTAAGTGGAGTTGGGGAGGTGGAGGGATGCAAACGACTGATGCCTGAAGGAGGTAGGAGGCTGCTTATATGCTTAGCAGTTGATTGAAAGATTAGATGGGTTCACTCCTCCCGAATTTGCGTTTGTGTACGTTGCTAATTGAAAGATTACATGGGTTCACTCCTCCCGAAATTATGTTTTGAACTTCACTAAATTGCCAGTGCATTGTCTGATTTATTTATTAACATCATTAATGTAATTGGGTAATTTAATTTGATTGGTAACAGCTCTATATAGTGTCTTATTCTAATTATATTTATTGATTAAAAATAAGTCATTTTTCAGGCGGTAATGTGGATCTTTTTGAATTTAAGGAGTGCTGGTCTCGCCCTTCCTTGGTCTTGTCTTGGTCTCAACTCTTCAAAGTCTTGGTCTTGGTTTCAACACACATTGGTCTTGGTCTCGGATTTGGTGGTCTTGACTGACACTAGTTATGGGTAGAGTTAGGGTGTGGTTGGACTATCTAGCTCCGCCCATTATATCTAGCGAGGGGGAACCGGACGTCAAGCTCCACTCACTGGCTCTGCATTGATCAGCCTCTCTTTATAATAAATACTGTAATATTCTATAAATAAATAAGAATTGCTCATTTTGATTATATGGTGACTTAAGTTCACTTAAAAAATGAAAATTTCCTGATAATTTACTCACTCCCATCTCATCCAAGATGTTCATGTCTTTCTTTCTTCAGTCGAAAAGAAATTCAGTTTTTTTTTTGAGGAAAACATTCCAGGAATTTTCTCCATATAATGTATTAAATGGCAACCAATGGGTTGAAGGTCCAAATCAATGCAGTTTCAAAGGGCTTCAGAGGGCTCTGCCCGATCCCAGTCGAAGAATAGGGTCTTATCTAGCGAAACCATCAGCTATTTTCTAAAAAAAATAAACATTTATATACTTTTTACCTCAAATGCTTGACTTTGGTGTTCTTCTTCTCCACGACGTATGACATCATCACATCGGAAAGGTCACTCACAGGACATGTGGAAGTACTCCCAGTGTTAAAACGAATGTGCAGAGACTAAAGCAACCGCTCTTTACAAAAATAAAGGTAAAACAACGATGTCAGACAATTTTAAAGTTGGAGGAGAACATAAGCTGGAGTTCTTCAGCACTGGGTCAGTACGTACGTCACGGACGTGACCTTTCCAACGTGATGGCATCATACGTCGTGAAGAAGAACAAAACCGAAGTCGTGCATTTGAGGTTAAAAAGTATAGAAAGGTGTTTTTTTTTTTTTTTTTTTTAATGACCAATGGTTTTGCTGGATAAGACCCTATTCCTCATCTGGGATCATGCAGAGCCCTCTGAAGCCCTTCAAAACTGCATTGATTTGGACCTTCAACCCGTTGGTTGCCATTGAAATACATTATATGGAGAAAAATCCTGAAATGTTTTCCTCAAAAAACGTAATTTCTTTTCGACTGAAGAAAGAAAGACATGAACATCTTGGATGAGTACATTTTCAGGGAATTTTTATTTCGAAGTGAACTAATCCTTTAACTAATGCATTAACCAATGTTAACAAATGAAGTGTTACCAAGTCTTTCAATACAAAAATGGTGCCACAATTGTGCTGAAACTTTACCCTGAATGCTTCTAATATGTGCCAAGTGTATTGTCTTTGTAGGTGAGCTGATACGTTTTGGCTCCCTCGTCTTTTATGGATCATGCAGTACATCTGATATCTCTCCTTTTTAACCCCACAGTCATATAGGGATATTTACTCCCTTTTTGTGTGCTGATACCATGGCATCAGGAATACGCCGTTCCTCTATGGCATCTTAGCCCAGACTTTTGCAGAGCTTGGAATCCATCTCTGACAGTTGCCGTTAGATTGAACATACAGTAATCAACCCTGTGACCGCATCACTCAGCCACTTGTGGCCCTCTGGTGTTTATGTCAATATTTGTTTCATCCATCAGGATACCCCCACTGGACCCGTGCCTCAAGTCATCTAATCTTGCAGTCCACTTCAGCATAACGTTTCCTCCTCAAGTTTCGGCCAGTCCCTCTGGAGTCTGGAGGACACCGAGTGCTTTTGGAGAACGCAGTCCTTGGGTCCGCATGCATTCAGCATAAATCAGTGCATAGTACATTATATAAATACTTACAGAACGACAATGCATTCTACAGGCAGTAATGTGCCTGTCTCATATCATCTCTGTTGCTCCTGTCTGCTGCACAGTTGCTCATACATAAACTACAGCAGAATATTATGACAAGAGAGCCTATGTTTGGATGACGATGAAACAAGGGGAAATGCCATGAGCCAAATGGGGCTCTCTTGAGCTCACAGTCTGCGCCCAGGTTGTCAGAGACCATTACCACTCTAGTTAGTGAGTCATGCTTGACAACCTGCTCTCCTCACCTTTAATTGCAGATACTTTGCAGGGCATGTGTTGGGTGCCAGATCTAATCAAATCATGCTCATTTGTATGTGCACCAATTGAGGGTCTTATTAGTAGATTTAATTTAAAATGAAATGACAAAGAGCTGGGTACCTGAGTGCTTGCTTATGCAGGGATGTTGCAAGAAATGGTTGTCTGACACTAATAGTAAGCACATTTTTAACTATTTCCCTGTCTGCGTTTACTACAAAAGTTGCTAGCCAGTGATTTTTGATCACTCACAAAACTTTCATTTTATTCTTGCTTCATTCATTCTTTTTTATCAGCACTTGAATGTGGGACAATTCAATAAAAAGACAACCACAAAAACATCATTTTGAACAAAAAGCTGTGAAATCAAGTTTTTGTCTGGATTTGGAACGATGATAAAAATATAGATTGAGTCCATCAACACCTCCAAAGCTAGCACAGTCCTATACCTCTTTGTGGGTTCAATATTTTTCTCTGTAACGTTAGGCAGTTTTGATTGATATGCTGTTGAATATTTGATGATCATGTTAGCTTACTTGTGCATAAGCAACGTCTATTCGCTCCTTTTGGTTTTCGCAGATCTTCTTTGCTTGTTTTTGGATCTGGAGATACTGTACGATTTCAGAAGATCCGTAACAGTGCTCCCCTATCGTATAACAGTGAAGACATGGATTGCCAAAAAAACTCATCAATGGAATTTGATTGACGGAAAATGACAGGGAAAGAGTTAAATACGTTAAATTACATAAAAACCTTTGCTCTGACTTGAGCAGATAATTGAAAATGCCTTTTAATCTTCAATTCAGTTCCTGAATTTGAATTGAGGTAGCAAAAACAAGATAGCCTGACGTCGTCATACTCAGATTCTAGTCAGAATATGAGTCTGATACTGCTCCATTGGGCTGTGATTATGGGGTGTGTTTCAACCGAACCAGGAAAGAAAATGCCTCGGCACTCAATTGGATAGACCAACAACCAATCAGAGCAACGGAGTAAGTGCAGAGTTGCCAACGCATAGTTGTCAACAGAACTCAACTGCACTGCACGCACGCTGGAAGAAGTAGAAGAAGATGAGTGTAAACGATCTTTGCCGGTGTTGTAAAAATAATTTAAGGATACACGGAGTACTTACCAACACGATCATCATTTTTGAGAGAAATAGTAATGGTGAATGCACTACGAAAAAGTTCTCCGTTTAGTAAACAAATTCAACCCAATCGATCTTTAGTGACTTTGATGATTACGTTACTGTCCATTATCGTTTAAAGCCTGCCCTGACAATTTGATTGGTCTGAACGGCTCTGTTTCGAGCATAGTTGCTGCACAACGGATCAAGTCCAGACCGAACTTCCCGACCTCAAATGTTGTGGGCAGGGCTAAGTTCGACTGGCATCCAGGCTAAAAACAAGATGGATGCAGAATTGGAATTTAAATTATTTGAATGAAGTGAAATTTAAAATAAATATGAAATGCAAAGATTTTTAACTAGAAATTAAAAGGTACACCATGTAACTTGTGGCCCTCTTGCGGTTAAAAACAAAACTGCATGCATTTTGCGGAAGAGCATTGCTTTGGTTGTGCGTCAGCTCAGCATGACTGTGTAGATGAATATGGTTATGCTTCTAAGACATATCACCCTTCACAATAGATGCATTACAATGAACTGTTAGAGAGCTACATATGACAATTTATCTGTTCAATAAAATACCTTACTCACCTGTTGAGTATTAAGTCACTTTTACTACATTTCAAAACCTTATTTTCACCATCTCTGAAAAGCCACACCAATGTCGATTCTCTTTTTATTACAAGCTCTGTCATGTTCTCTTTTTGCACCAGACTCTCCTCTGTTCTGCGTTTGTTTAAAATTGTTGATTTCCCCGGTTGGAGATTTAGCGTTCCCCATGTCAATCTTTCTCGCTCGTTGTGACGACTAACCGATGCCACTCCAACACTGCTTATAATAGGTTTAGTGAATCAGGGTAAGACAAAAACTAGTTTTGGAAGGATTGATGATGTATTGACTCATGTTTGATTTAAATTTTGTTACTTTTGCGCACAAAAAAGTTACGTAGTGTACCTTAAACTAAAACTGCAACGTTTAAATGTTGGCCTGTTTGAACGTTTTGATAGATAGGTAGATTGGTAAATGAACACTTCAGTATTCAGTAAATCCCACTTCTGGTTCCAATGAGTTTTTCCTATCCAACACTGCAGATTTAAAATGAAATTGTAATATTGGACTCAAACCTCCTGACTGACATTGTTGACATATGTGTTTAGCCATTCTGAAAATCTGTGGCATCAAAATTATTCTGACAGTTGGATTTACAGCTGTTTAATTTTAGGCTTGAATGCTCATTTGCATAATTTGTTCAGGCATACAGGAAAAATAAATATCTTTCCTGAACTTTTCCTGAATTTGCATTTCAGGCTTTGTGTGGACCAAGAACCTGGCCTTTCCAAAATATATATATTTGGTTTAGATGTAATCAGATAGAAAGTTCTCAAGACCTAAAAGGGGAAAACAGATCTGAATCTAAATGGGAAGTCATTTCACGTGGGAAAATTAAAGTTTCGAGGTAAACATGCCGAATTTAGGCATTTAATACATCCAAAGGAAGAATAACAAAGTACTAAAATATTCTAATAAGCTATCCAATTTAAGTTCAGTAATAGAGGGAAATATAGCGAATAGCATACAAAACCCTTTGTTGGAAACTGACAGTGTACTTTAAGCTAAAATTAGAGTATCATTTAAAATGTGAGGGTTGAAGAACACAGAAAAGACAGAGGTCGACCACTTCAGATGCATTTAGCTTAAAAAATCAATGCTCAGAAGCACAGTTTTATGAAAATGCTAAAACTGGGCTAAATGTCCTGAATAATTTATGTTATAATGAAATGCTTTTTGCTTCAATTTTCCCATTTCCACAAGATATTTGAACCCAACCAGGAATGTACAGTGAATCACAGTGACCAGAGATTTTAAAATGACTGAAGTCATTTACAGTGATCACAAAACAGCATAAATCTTAAACTGGTTTCTTGTTTCCTATACCGGTTTAGCTGGTCAGCCAGCTGGTTTAGGTGCAGACCACCTTATGCTGGTTTAAACTATTTTTTCAGCTGGGCAATTTGAGAGATTTGCATTGCTCATGCTGCTGCTATCCCAACACTCTTTGAATTGAACCTTTTGCTCTAGCCCTGCTCTTCTAGTTTCCATGACAGCAGATGCTTCCCTGCCTGTCTCTGCGAAGATTGGAAGAGGTAGATAAGCCAGCGCATAAATTCATTCCAAGGGGGTCCTTCAAAGTGCACTTAAAGAGGGGGAAATTAAGCCTTGTTATCATTTTAGATTACATTACTTCTTTTAGACCTTTAATAAAATGTTAAAAGCTTCTTGTCAGCCTTTTTCAAAGTAAAAAAAATGATAGACATGCTGAAGACCCTGTGACTGTCAGGTAGAGGATGCTTGTATGTGACCTTAACTCAACTCTCTTGTGGATTCAAGCTAAAAATAGACTGGCTGCAGAGGTCAACAATATAGTGGTGCTGGAATGTGGTGGCTACTTTTCATTATTTTAACACTAGCAAAGCTTTGCAATGCAAATTTAAGCTGTGTCCATAATCGCTTATGTACGATATTCAATGAAGAAACAGTTCTTCTTAAAGGGTTAGTTCACCCAAAATTGAAAATAAAGTCAGTAATTACTCACCCTCATGTTGTTCCAACCATGTAAGACCTTCGTTCATCTTCGGAACATAATTTAGTATATTTTTGATGAAATCTGAGAGCTGTCTCACTCCTCCATAGGCTTTCAGAGGGAATGAAACTTGATGGCCCAGAATAGTAAGTAAAAACGTCATTTAAGGAGTCCTAAACGACGCATGCGCGAAAACTGAGATTAGTAGTAGTAGAAGAAGAACGCTGTTTTCGCGCATGCGTCGTGGCGTCAGAGGCTCAAATTGAACAATAATAGTGGGATAAAGTCGTTATTTTTGTTGTTTTTCCGCTCAAAAAGTATTTTCGTCGCATGATAGACTTAATACAGAGCCACTGTAGTCATTTGGACTCCTTAAATGACGTTTTTACTTACTATTCTGGGCCATCAAGTTTCAGTCCCTCTGAAAGCCTATGGAGGAGTGAGACAGCTCTCAGATTTTATCAAAAATATACTAAATTATGTTCCGAAGATGAACAAAGGTCTTACATGGTTGGAACAACATGAGGGTGAGTAATTACTGACTTTATTTTCAATTTTGGGTGAACTAAACCTTTAAATGTTGTTGAAGTACATTAAATGCAATATGCAGGTGGGAATTATGAAAATATTCCCAGACATGCTACATCCACTAGCTTAGCATTGTACTTTGACCTGTATTTTTTTTTATGGACATAACTGTGGAAATAATTTACTCAAGTGTTTCATTTAACCACAAGTAACAAGTTTCTTGCTATACCAATGCTTACATTACCGTTCAGAAACATGCGGTCAGTAAGATTAAAAAACAAAATTAATAACAATCAGCAAGAATGCATTAAATTGATTAAAAGTGACAGTGAATACATTTATAATTTTACAAACAAATAAATAAATGCTTTAAAAAAAATCCTGAAAAATGCACAAAAATATTAAGCAGCACAACTGTTTTCAACAATGATTCTAACAAGAAATGTTTTTTGAGCAGCAAATCAGCATATTTGAATGATTTCTGAAGGATCTTGTGACACTGAAGACTGTAATGATACTGAAAATTCAGCTTTAACAAGAATAAATGACATTTGAACATATATATATTATTATTATTTATTTTTTTAAACAAATAAATGCAGCCTAGGTGAGCATGAGACGTCTTTTAAAAACTCAAAAAATGTCACCAAACCCAATCTTTTGAACGTTAGTGTAACATTTGAGCAGCCTGGGTTATCAATGATACTGCATATTTGCAGATAAACTTTTATAATATATTGCTGTTTATACAGCGTGCATTTTTGGAAAATGTTAGATATGTCTAAACCTAGATCTTGGACTAACCAACAAAGGTCTGGTCAACATTTCATCTTATTAGGCCAAGACCACAAAAAAAAAAGCTTCCCAGTTTTGTGTAAAATGCATCAGAGAGACAGTGAACGGACTGTACAGTAGGTGGGTGGTGGACGTGCCTTTTGAGGCTGAGACTCAATCCAAAAATAAGGAAGAAAAACAAACAGGAAACCAGTGTCTCAAAAGTGCATTGAAAGAAACCACAGAGGATATCAACTGGAGCTGATAGATTTTTCACAGTTCAGTTACAATATTAAACATGATTACTGGAATGAGGGCACATTTGGTGTTTTTGTGACAATAGTTGCATTGAGGGCAGAAAAATGGCTTTCAGCTCAACGTTTTTGGCAGCAGCTAGAAGACCACTGAGCACTGTAACTTCCTAATTTTATACAGACGGTCTCTTCACTCACAAAATGAGATGAATGAGATAACATCATCCAGAGGCTGTTATTGCTCTGGTCTCATTTTCAATGCAGCTGCACTGTGGCAATCAGCAGAGACACCCGATAACATATTACACGGATGCTCTTGCTTCAGATTACATAAGATTTGCAGTGTAATTAATGAACGAGTAAACAGAGCTCCAAACTCTGTGGACTGAAAAATCATATTGTAATATTTGGCAATAAAGCATGTTAATCCTGCACTGTAAGAAATGTAAGGCCTCTCCAATTCAAAATTTTCTAGTGAGCGATCACATCTAAATCTTTCAATTGGCCAAATTGAATTTCTGTGAATTGAATTTTATCCATTGGGCTCAATTAGAAATAATATGTTGAGCCAATGGAAAAATGTAATTTACCAACACTGTAAAAAATTTCAGGCCTCTCCAATTAAACATTTTCTAGTGACTGGTCACATCTACATTTTTCAGTTGGCCAAAATGAATTTCTATGAATTGATACAATTTAATTCACAGAAATTCAATTCGGCCAATTAACAAATTTAGATGTGACCAGTCACTAGAAAATTTTAAATTGGAGAAATGTTTACAGTGAAACTGTGAGGTTGGTCCAATTAAATATTTTAAAGGTCCCGTTCTTCGTGTTTTTTTGAAGCTTTGATTGTGTTTACAGTGTGCAATATAACATGTGTTTATGTTTCGCGTGTAAAAAACAGTATTTTTCACACAATAAAAACGGCTGATGAGTTCCTTGTTCTATGAAGTCCCTCCTTCAGAAATACGTAACGAGTTCTGATTGTGCCAGCGGTTCCCGTGTTGTGATTTGACCGCAGCTTAGCAAACGTGGCACGGTTCCTGTGTTGTCATTCGACAGCAGCTTAGCACACGTAACTTGCATGGAAAGGTCACGCCTCTTAACGGGAGATATATGCTTAACGATCTCTACAGCGTCCCTGGGAAAGCCAAACAAAGGTGATTTGACTCCGGGATGAAAATAACAGCGTCTCGACGACATGGCGACAAACACACTCAAACGCACCACTTCCTTTTCTCCAAGCGACCGTCCTCTTCTCCACGTGGGACAGCAACAAGACCACGCCCCCTTTCGCGTATTCTTGTGGGCGGAAGTTAGTCTGTTCTACTGTTCTACTGACGTAATTAATAAAGGAAGTACGAGGATGTAGTCCAAACCGGCCGTTCGCTGTAGGCTTTGAAAGGGAACTTCTGTTAAATAAAATATCTCGCTTGGCATTGAACTTTGAGCTTTATAATTTTACAGGTATTATTTATGCTCTAACAGCAACATTACACACTAACTAAAGTTTGAACAGTGGGATCACGAAGAACGGGACCTTTAAATTGTAGAAACAATTGTTTATTTCTCACTGTCCCAAAAGACAAAAATGACTAAAAACATAAATATATTAAGCAAAATAGAACACAGACAACAGGGTTGACATTTTATCACATTACTATATTAACAAGTCAATTCCAACACAGGATATTTGGTGAAAATACCTTATTTTCAATAAGGAAAAACTCTGAATATTCAAGAAGTCTTCTGCATAACAGCATGTCTTAATGTGGTGAAGAAAACGCAGCACTGCAGGCTAAAAACCTGCAAATAAAAATAAAAACTAACATTAATGACAAAGTTCCCCTGCATCACATCTGGCAAATGACAGAACAGAAGTTTCTTCATTATATAATGAGGATGAGCTTGACGTGCATTAAGACATCCTGTTATGCAGAAGACTTCTTGAATGTATTCAGAGTTTTTCCTTATTGAAAATAAGGTATTTTCACCAAATATCCTGTGTTGGAATTGACTTGTTAATGAAGTAATGTGATAAAATGTCAACCCTGTTGTCTGTGTTCTGTATTTTGCGTAATATATTTAGGCTATGTTTTTAGTCATTTTTGACCAACCTCACAGTTTCACTGTAAAACATTTCTCCAATTTCAAAAATTTCTAGTGACCGATCACATCTAAATTTTTTAGTTGGCCAAATTGAATTTCTGTGAATTAAATGTTATCAATTCACAGAAATGCAATTTGGCCAACTGAAAAATTTAGATGTGATCGGTCACTAGAAAATTTTAACTTGGAGAGGCCTGACATTTTTTACAGTGTTGGTAAATTAAATTTTTCCATTGGCTCAGCATATTATTTCTAATTGAGCCCATGTTAACAGACTGTTGCCACAATGGATAAAATTCAATTCACAGAAATTCAATTTGGCCAATTGAAAGATTTAGATGCGATCGCTCACTAGAAATTTTTGAATTGGAGAGGTCTTAAATTTTTTACAGTGTGTTTGATATTAAAAGGCAATAACTCAAGCCCTGAAAGAGGCCGACGCCAAATGCACCTTGTTCAACAGTCGCATGCCGCACATATCACACAAATGACTTAATTTACTTATTACCTATTATTTTATACATATAAGACATGAGGAAAATAAAATTATTGGCTACCATTAGATAATTATGTGGTAAAATAGGAACACACTCATGAAACCAATGAATGCATGAACTCGTGATTATACAAAATGTCTTTTAAACTTCATACCGGGTCATAAAGCAAAACTCTGGAGAATAATGTCAGTGCTCAATACTCACCAACGTCTTGTAACGATGAATATCTCTAGTCTCTTGGGAATGTATGTTTCGGTCTTCAGTTCAGCAACGGCTGGTTTGACTCTGCAGTCTGCTCGCGCTCGCGCTCGCGCTCCCACGCTCCGCATTTGAAATCTCAGCATGAAGCGCATTTTGCGCATGCGTATACAGTTTTTCGGACGTAGGACTTGTTCGTCCAACATGGATTTTTCACTTCGACTTCATAGATTGATTGAGCACAATTAAATATGTTCGGTGAATATACAATTTTAATTTTGAGTGAAGACCTTAAGCTATGATTAGTACAATGCAAATTTTTGCATGGGTATAATTATTTGGAAGTCATTTATTGGGCGAATATGTAATGATCAAAACAATTTTTTTACAGTGTGAAGTTAAACTTTTGGGGTAATGAAAATGACTAGAGTTGTTCCCCTTGTGGGGTGTTTTAATATAGCAAAATGTCCTAGCACACCCTTTTAATCATTTCTGATCTTCTCAAGGCCCAGTCATTCCAAGTGAAATTGTCCCTTAAAATTCTGTATTAAATGAGCATTATTGGTGTTGTGAGCCTCATAAAAGACGGTGTTAACCCAAATGACTCTATCTTTGGAAAGGATTGAACAGCCAGTAAATGACTGATGAGTAATCAGCTCCACACAGAATGGCTGAAAACTGTGATGACTGCAGGCAGTCAGACTGACTTTTTCGTGTCTCCTCACAAGCTGTCTTGGCTCTCATCCTTGTGCTGTTATAAATAGAGGCCACAGAGCTGTTGTGGAATTTTCAATTTCCGGTACGGTCGCTGTGCTTGTTTTCTAGGCCCACCTTGAGGCTAATCCTTCACCTCGCTTTCAAAATGCCTCTGTTATACATCAAGCTCCCGGGTTTATTTTAGTTGCCACCTGTGGACCAAACACAATGATTTTAGAGGGTCAGTGGTTTATGTAGGCTACACTGAGGGCTAATGCATGATGTGTTTAATTTTTTTAACAATTATTTAAAAAAAATATGACATTAGCTAATATTACTTAGCTAGCCTCCATTAGCCTAAATAACCTTTTTTGTTCAACTCTTCTGGGAAGGCTTTCCACAAGGTTTAGGAGTGTGTTTATAGAAATGTTTGACCATTCTTCTAGAAGAGCATTTGTGAGGTCAGGCACTGATGTTGGACGAGAAGGCCTGGCTCGCAGTCTCTGCTCTAATTCATCCCATAGGTGTTATATTGGGTCAGGACTCTGTGCAGGCCAGTCAAGTTCCTCCACGCCAAACTCACTCATCCATGTCTTTATGGACCTTGCTTTGTGCACTGGTGCGTCATGTTGGAACAGGAAGGGGCCATCCCCAAACTGTTCCCACAATGTTGGGAGCATGAAATTGTCCAAAATGTCTTGGTATGCTGAAACATTAAGAGTTCCTTTCACTGGAACTAAGGATCCAAGCCCAACTCCTGAAAAACAACCCCACACCATAATCCCCCCTCCACCAAACTTTATACTTGGCACAATGCAGTCAGGCAAGTATTGTTCTCCTGGCAACTGCCAAACCCAGACTCGTCCATCAGATTGCCAGACAGAGAAGCGCGATTCGTCACTCTAGAGTCCAGTGCGGGCGTGCTTTACACCACTGCATCTGACACTTTGCATTGCACTTGGTGATGTAAGGCTTGGATGCAGCTGCTCGGCCATGGAAACCCATTCCATGAAGCTCTCTACACACTGTTCTTGAGCTAATCTGAAGGCCACACAAAGCTTGGAGATCCGTAGCTATTGATTCTGCAGAAAGCTGGCGACTTCTGATTTTTACGTGATTTTATACACCTGCGGCCATGGTCATGGAAGTGATTGAAACATCTGAATTCAATTATTTGGAGGGATGTCAATACTTTTGGCAATATTTGATTAAAAAAAATACAGTAATATTATAAAATGTTTTAAAATAAACTTAACTTTCATTTAATTGTTTTACTAAATGTATTAAATTAATTAATTAGCCTACATTTATTAGAATATATTTAATGTTTTCTATTTAAATATATTCTAAAATGTAATTTATTCCTGTGATGCAAAGCTGAATTTGCAGCATCATTACTCCAGTCTTCAATCAATTTCTTGTTGGAGAATTTCTCTATGAATTTTCAAAAGCAGGTTTACCTCCATATCCTACTATTGTGCTCTATTTACATGTAAAAATGTGTATCTTGTTAAACTGAAGGCCATTCCTCTTTATCTCCAATGGTTTGACAAATCACGCTCTATGACTTAAAGAAACTCAATTAACGTGCACAGTGATAAGTCCTCTGAATTACTTCCTGAAAAATCCTTACTGCATGATGCATCACAAGCTTCCATTCTGAAGAGACATAGGGTCAGCGATGGGAAGAGAAGATAAGTGATTTTCATTCCTTGCAGCTAAACCTAAGGTCACCACGACTATTTATACCAAATGTGCTTACATAACAGAGATGTTTCAAACATCCTAACATGCTAAAAAAAATGACAGCGGTATATGAAAACCTTCAGAAGGAGTCCGCACACGCTCCCCTAGCAACATTGTCTCTCTCAGAAGAAAAGGAACTCAACGGGATAATTAACCTCCCACACTGGCAATGGGGCACATGTGAGGAAGGCTAGGGAAAATTATAGTGATTGTGAGCCTAATGTGCGTGGACTAGGACCCCTACTGTATCTTATCTTCTTGAATCCTTCTTCATAGAGAAAACGAATGTGAATGTGTGCATGTCTAAATCACATGCGTGGCATATGCAAGCAGAGATTTGCCTGTTTGACAGGCAGAAGCATTGTTGACAGCCTGATGCGAGATCAGACAGATGATTTGCAGTCCGAGTGTGTATCTGATAATATGGTGGAGTGGGGGTCCTTGTGTCATTCACTTTAATTAGAAAAAAAAAAAAAAAAATTCACAAAAATATTGATAATAAGAAGAAGAAATGTTTCTTAAGCAGCAAATCAGCATATTAGAATGATTTCTGAAGGATCACGTGACACTGAAGACTGGAGTAACGATGCTGAAAATTCAGCTTTGCCATCATAGAAATAAATTACATGTTAAAATATATTCAAAAATATATATTTTTTGTAATAATATCTTACAGTTTTACTGTTTTAACTGTATTTTTGATCAAATTAGATGAATGAGAATGTTGGTGCATATCTCCAAGGGATGGAGAGAGAAAGAGAGAATGCTAGTTTCCATTTCTTACATTGGTTCTTTGTTTCTTTGGTGTCTATAGTAAGCCATCTGCTTTTTGGGACAGTAAGTGTATTGTTTGTATAACGGCCATGGGAATAATAACATTGTGAATGTTTTGTTTTTTTTCCACCCTCAATTTGGAAAATACTCCAAAAGATAAACTTAAGAGGTTCTGTCCCAGTTCCTCTCTATAATAGCCAAACATTTCATAGCGCCAGACCATACTTATGACTAAAGGACAGGCTGTATCCGGGGTGAAGAAAGTACATTTCTCACAATCAGGAGACTCATTTTGTGGGCTATGCTAATGATCAACCACTGTCTTCCGCATTATAATCTATTATTGTGATAACACTAATGAGATGCTGAACTGCGCATGGCAGCACAGTGCAGCTCGCTCAAACTCGAAAAGCTCCTCATAACCTAATTGCCCTGGATTGAAGGGGATAGAATAAATCTATATGACAAGACATGTCTTGGCGAGTTACAGTGCCATGCTGGTTAAAGGTGCTGTATGTAATCTGTTTGACTGTACATGTACTAAATCATAGAGGTTGCACAGACAAGTTGACTTTAATGCTCTGCCATGGCACTTTAAACTTGACGTTGACAAGTCGCTGATTATGGCCTACAGAGGGCGCAACAGGATAAGAAATCTTTGAAGTCCACTTTTACGCTCTGTTTTCAAACAGTTAAACAGTGTGCAAATGTGCAGATTGCATGCACACAAACATTAATTCACACGCAATCACTCTCACTAATGAATACATTTAAATGTAATCCTTACTGTGCTACTTTATCTGTATCTGATTTAGAACGAGCAGAAATCTGTGAGAAATATAATGACCCAAGACAAAAGAACTGATAAAAATAAGCTGCAGTGCTGTGTGATATGCCATATGCACAAGGCAACCCACGTTCATTCTCAGCTCGAGGTTCAGGCTTATTTATTCATTAATGACATCATCAGCGACTGGTCAACGTCGACTCGACGTTCATTTCATAAATGTCAACTTAAAAAAATCGTTAAACCCCTAGCAAAAAAATACCATAACACAGTATTGCAGATATTTAGGAAACATTCTACGTTACATCAAGGTAGGCCCCATTTACACTAGTGCATTTTCGTTTTAAAACGGCGTTTAATGATCATCCTCATCCACACTGTTGTTTCTATTGTGTTTCAGAAACGATCTCTGTCTACACCGCATGACCAAAAACGTATGTCTCATCTCATGACTGTTCATGCAAACCAAGCATGCGTGCACATGTGTAAACACTAAACAGTTGCCTCTTGCACATGTAGACAACTGCAGTATTATACAATACAGTATTTAACTGCACAACGGCTGCTAAAAGGACCACAAAGTCAGCAAAGCATGCAGTTCTGTCTCCGTGTTATTGTTTACACGGTCGAGGCTGGTGTGTTACAGAGCCACTGAGAGAGACGGCTCTGTGCTGTGTTTCCCAAAAGCATTGTAATACAATAGCCACCAACGCTCTCTAAGATCAACTTAGGCGCACAATGCTTTTGGGAAACACAGCCCTGGTCTGTTATTGTCGTGTTCAGGTAGCGTAATGTGGGCAGCCAAGTCTCCGGTTTGGTCCATTTACACTGAAATGCAACCCCTTGAGTTTTCAAACTAAAACAGGGTCTGCAGCGTTTTCAAAAATCTCAGTTTTTGAGGTTCAAAAACACCAGAGTAGTGTAGATGAGAGGCGTAACTGTAGCAAAAGTTATGCATTTTAAAACGAAAATGCACTATTGTAAACAGGGCCTTATTCTACTTGAATGTGTGTTCCGTGTTAGAATATCCAAATATCCAAATAAATCTAATTATTAAACTAAAATAACCATATAAACTAAATTACTGATCTAATTACTGATCTAAAGCCCACGCTGTCACTGTATGATAATTGAAATGAACTGATGACATCATTGTTTTCTCCAGAAATAAAAGGCTGAATAAAATTATGTTGCATTATTTTCCTGTTTAACACTGTAAAGCTGCTTTGAAACAATCTGGGCTGCGTTTCCCAAAACCATCGTAAGCTTAAGTTGATCGTAGAGACCATTGGTGGCAATTGTTCTACGATCAACTTAAGCTTACAATGGTTTTGGGAAACGCAGCCCTGCATTGTTAAAAGCACTATATAAATAAGGTTGACTTGAATTGACTTGACTTTTTGTTTTGGTCTGTGTAATCCCGCCCACTGGCAATTTACCCAATGGTATTTAGACCCAATCTAGCAACCCGCGTGAGCGTGAGCGTCATGTCTGAGGAGAAGGGAATGGGGGACTGCACTACCAATTTCAACCTTTAGCTGTCAATATTACGTACCGCACCTTTAATGCAAAGTTCCCAAGAGTTCCCAAGTGGGACTCTTAAGAGTTATATTTCAGTTATATTTATATAGACTTTTTATATATTACTTATTCCATAGACTTATTATGAATGTTTCATTGTTATTGAAGCCCAATTTGAACCATTCAATCAATTAAAAAAACCAAGTACCTCTCTACATTTCTTTCTTTAAATGTCCTGTTTTACTTGTAAATACTTCAGATTATGGAAGTAAATAAGGTTGAGAATTCAAATTTGTTTAAAATGTAAAAATCCTGTTGTTCCAGACTTTTTAAAGATCCTTGACACAGATCTTTTTTCATACAACAACAGTTAAAAACATAAAAAGGACCAAAAAGAATCATAAGTTATCAGAAGTGTGAATACAGTCAGACCAAAATATAAGTTTTTATTCAACGATAATCTTTTAACCACCACGTTTATTTCAACCCAGACCACAGATGTATGAAACCTAAAGGCATGTCTGACACTGACTGCTATTAAAATCACCATGCTAATTTTTATTCAAGCTCCATTATTAATATTTTATGCCATAATTATGTCTCCGTAGTACATAATGTACAGTATAATTCATAACATGATGAATGATATCATTACAGTGTGCGGTTTTAGACTGAGACTAAGACTGAGGTCATGCTGCTCGTGTTAACTATTTTAACCACAGAAGAGGATCATATCGTCCCATGTTGACAGCATCTCACTGTATTTTTGTGACAGGTACATTCATCTCAGCCTTCACAGTTTTGTGCGGAGCGAGGACAGACCTGCCCGACAGGCACATGTGCTGCGTGTTCTGGCTGAACATCGCAGCCGCATTCATTCAGATTGTCACTGCCATTGTCATGGTGGGCTGGATCATGAGCATATTTTGGGGAATGGACATGGTCATTCTCGCAAGTGAGTATGCTTACATAATACCAAAACAGGGATATTTTATTCTTCATTTATGTAATACTTTGGGTTGTTTTTCAAATAATAGATCCTCCCAAAATTCTAATTTTGATATTATTTACTCACTTTACTTTTGTTCCAAAAATTATTTTTCCTGTGGAACACAAGAGACACAAGTATTGACCACTTTTATGTGGTTATTTGGTTTATTTTATTATCATTATTATTTATTTTATTATATATTTTGGTCTTTGCTGGATTTTGATAGCAAATGTCTCAATGAACTATTGTTGTTAAAATAGAATCTAATAAATAAAATAAAAATAAAAAAATTAATTCTACTTTTGTGTTCCATTAAAAAGTGAGTAAATAATGTCTAAAAAATATACTTTCTAAAATTATATATTCATAAATCACAATATATACACTTTTTATATATATATATATATATATATATATATATATATATATATATATATATATATATATATATATATATATATATACACTTTTTTATGATTTCTAACAAAGGGGCAGTTCACCCAAAAATGAAAATTCGTTCCAAAACCCGTAAAACTTTCTTTCTTCCGTCGAACACAAAAGAAAATATTTTTTAAAACTGTCTCTCTTTTTTTGTCCATACAATTAAAGTAAATGCCATCAAGTGTTGTGTGGACTTTCATTAAACGGAAAGAAGAAAGTAAGTAATACAGGTTTGGAACGACATGAGGGTGAGTAAATTATAGATTTTTCATTTTTGGGTGAACATCCCTTTAACATAAGTGTAAGAAAAGATGACTTCAGTAGGATTTCAGTAGTCACCCTGCTGTGGGCCATAGTCAACTCCATTCATGTTCAACCTCACATTCCTCGCTCCTTATAATACCATCTCCGCCTTCCAGGGCAGTAGAAGGTGCCAGAATCGTTTAAACAATGACTATAGAGCGGTCTGAAAGCTCTGCAGTAATTGGTCTGTGTAGGCGGACGAAGCAACTCGTAGAACTTTGTTTCTCACATGTCACATGTTTTTCCTGTGGAACAGTCTCACTGTTATTGAACATTTAAATGGATTTGATTTTGTTGTGCCAATGTTGAATATGATCCAGGATTTCTTTTGACCTGCATTTGTTCTGTATGTATCTTTTATGGGTTTATTTGAAAATATCTAATCTATTATTTATTTATTTTACTACTTCACAACCTTTTGGATTGAAAGTCTCTGAAGGTAGGTGAACCTAATATTTGACTTTTGTCCTGTCACAACTCATACTGTCTCAGAACACCTTAAATATTATAAAACAGCCTGCATGCATTGGCCACATACATACTGCAGCTACACTGCAAAAAATAAGCGTTATAGACCTACTTTGTTGGTATTTATATAGTATATAGGCTTATATTGAACTGTCTCTTGACATGAAAAGTGTTTCTGTTGCCTCATGAAAACGTATGAAATGTCTCTGCATTTGAAAAATATTGCATCTAATCCACTTTGTGATAAAGTACGCAAATACCACGCGAGCATCACTACGGGAAGCGTGGTGTCCGACTTGATGGCTCCGTTTTCAAATCTAAATCAATTGCCGATCAGTATACAGTGCCGCATGAAGTCGAACACACATTGAATCATTCATTCAAGAGATTCGTTCAAAAACTTTGATTCATCCTGAAACAAGTGAATGCTGTGTCCCAATTCGCCTACTTATACTACGTACTCTTATAGTATGTACTCTTTTTGTGAAGAAAAAGTGCATACTTTTGAGTGTGTAGCAGAGGAGTATGCAATCATCTCGTCACAGTTAAAACCCTCCACATTCAATTTAATTTAACTCTACCAAATTGGAGAGAAATGTAGTAGCACGTTGATCTGTCAGTCGTCTTTCATGCGGAGACTCTCCTAATGTGTTTGCAATTTAAATATAATGATGCGTTTAAAGCAGCACTAGGTAACTTTTCAACCTTCATAATATATTTTCAAGACTCTTGTGATGATACATCGACTTACAATAGGTTGAATGGCACGTCTGCCATAGCCTGACGAGGTCTGTATCGTTTTTAATCGTACTTTTAAACTTCGGGTTTCGAGTAGTAACCCGAGAAAAAAAAGAACTACAAAATTCGACTGCTTTACGGCATATACGTCACCATCACCCCCACTTCCTTAAAGGGTTAGTTCACCCAAAAATGAAAATTATGTCATTAATTACTCACCCTCATGTCGTTCGACACCCGTAAGACCTCCATTCATCTTCGGAACACAAATGAAGCTCTACAATAATTTTACAAAGCGACGACAAAAGTTTTTGTGCACAAAAAAAATCAAAATAATGACTTTATTCAACACGAACTTTGGCCTCTGCCGTAAACTCATGAAGCACCATGACGCATGCGCAAGAATCTTACGCAGATCTGGCCTTCGGACACATAACCCAGATGCGAGGAGGAGATGTGTTTACAAGCATAGGAAGACGCGCCGTATCTAAGCTGTTGAATTCTACATTGATCGTGCTTTAGGTCTCGGCGTAGTGCTCAAAATGGGACTAAAGTGTGCATTTCATGGATTCCCGAATGCCGGTGCTACGTGATATTCTCGCGCATGCGTCATGTCAATAAATGCAAGTGCGATGCATCCCCTGATGCAGGATGACAGAGTTTACGACAGTAGTAGAGGACAATACTGTTTCCCAACTGTAGGGGGACCCCGAGAGCAAAACCTACCTAGTGCTGCTTTAAAGGTTAATGGCCAAACCATACCATTACAAAAGTTCACAATGCTGTTGCAGATTAAAATATTTAAATAAATAGGGGTGAGTTCAGGTTGATTGGGACACTTTTTCCAAGTCATCTCAATGACAAAAAGTGTCCCAATCAACCCTGAATTTACTCTGTATTTTTGTCAAGTTACTGACAATTATTCACTCAAACCCGATTATCTTAAGCTCTCTGCATAACCGTCAGACTCGCACATCTGTCATGCTTGTAGTTTTTTAACACTTTTTATCCTCGTTTTTGTAGTTCTAATCGAATCCTCATCCAACGCGCAATGGGTTGTGGGAAAGTGTGCATCGATCTGCACTTCGAATTCTGACCAGAAATAGTAGACCATCGGGGTATCTTTAGAATACTGAATTCAACATACTATGATTTGGGACGTACTAATTCTATTTTCGAATACTATTTAGGACAGATAGTATGTGAATTGGGACGCACCGGACGTCTTTATGAGTGAGTCATTGAATCATTCATTCAAACCAGTTTTAAAAAATCATTAGATATTTTTTAAAGAGACTAAAGCAATTAAAATATTGCCCAAACCTCTAGTAAAATACATGTTATTTGGTATATTAGATTTAGAGACATGAGATGCCAAATCTCTCTATGGTTATCACTATGTCAACTATTCCAATTTTTTTTTTTTAACAGAATGGTAATTTAGAGGATTCACTCTTGCATTTAAATGCAAATGTCAAAACCTTGCAGTGTGTATGTGAGCATTATGAAATAGCGCACTTAGTCTAAATGCAATGAAAAAAAAAAAAAAACATGCCACCATTCTAAACAGCAAAACGTAATGCTATATTTGATACAGGTCTGCTGTCCTCACAGTTTGCTCACTCATTTCAGCCCATTATCACTACACATGCTGCAAGCTCGGCTTCTCCCATTCTGTTTATTCTGATCCATCTCAGATAATGTGCCTCCCACCACCTGCCATCTGCCAGTCTCATCTCAGTCTGTTTGATCCACTTTTTGTCCATTAAATGCCAGTAGAACCATAGCGCTCATTATAAAAGAAGCTTTGCAAAAGTGAGACTTCATACAGAGACTGCTACGATGCACCGCTATAACGCCTTCAGTAGCACGCTGAGGCCTTTGACCAAATCTTTCAGCAGCCTTGCCTTTGTGGCACAGCAGCCTTGGAAGATAGTTTAAAGTAATAATTCACCTCAAAATCCTGTCATTTATGTCCAAACCTGCATGATTTTCTTTCTTTTATGAAACACAAAAGGTGAATATTTGAACAATATTGTAGGGAAAGGATATAATGAGGAATAGGGCTAATATAATAAAACTGAATGAGAAATAGGGCGGTCAAGCTTAAAGGGGACATATCATGAAAATCTGACTTTTTCCATGTTTAAGTGCTATAAAGGATCCCCTGTGCATCTACCGATCCGTAAAACGTGAAAAAGGACAACCCAGTGACTTTGTTTTGGTAAGCCTTTTTCTACAAGCATGTGAAAAAACGAGCCGCTCAGATTTCTCTCCCCTTCTGACGTAGGAAGGGGATCTATTACAATATTACCGCCCATTAATCTGCACGTTTTCACCGCACTCGAGCAGCTATAGCGACAACGTCTTGTAAGCAATGCAGATGCATTGCCTGAACGAGGGACAATTTAAGGCAGATTTTTAAGAGTTAAAGCTCAATTATAGATCAGTACCAACTATTCATCATGATCCAGCTTACACTCTAAAAAATGCTGGGTTAAAAACAACCCAAGTTGGGTTGAAAATTGACTAACCCAGCGATTGGGTTGTTTTAAGCAAACATTCAACCTAACCGCTGGGTTAAAACGACCCATTCACTGGTTAAAACAACCCAGTTGCTGGGTTAAAACAACCCATTCACTGGGTTAAAACGACCCAATTGCTTTGGTTGTTTTTAACCCAGCATTTTTTAAGAGTGTATAGGCTTCGTAGCGATACTGGTCACGCAGTTATGAAAGGAAGAGAGGGCACTCTATAATAGTTTATCTGAGTTGTTTTACGGATATAAAGTTTATCAGTTTATTAAGCACCCCCTGAAAAGGCATAAGGTCTGTATATATTTGTTTACTGTTATTTGTAAGGAGTGTTTTGTGTAATTTGCTGTGTATGCTGAGGATGATGCAAGGGAGAGAGAGTGTTAATGGATAAGACTTTAATGCTCACTTCTTGTACTGTTTTATAACGCTCTTACATTGATTTCCTGGATTGAAAACAGATGCTTCATCTTTTGTGTGATGAACAATAAACATAATAAAACTCATCAGTAAAATTTTGGCCATCATTCAGATGGGGTCCTCTACAAAATCCTTGTGCTAATAGTGGATAAAAGTAAGATGACAACATAAATTAAAACCATTTAACAAAACTAAACCTGTTCTATCTCCATGCAGCATATATTCTCTGGCTCTGCAGGCATTATTGTCCGAGTCCGGTTCTAACTGAACACCGTTAGTTTCTGACATGTTCTGTTGTTGCACGAGTTGTTGTTGTTGTTGTTGTTGTTAAAGCTCCGCCCTCCTCTTGAAAGAACAGGCAGGGAGCAGCAGCTATGTTGCATTTAAAGGGACATACACAAAAACGGTGTGTTTTTTAACAGACTGTAAAACATGATCAATAGTAGCCTGACAAGCCAGACCCACATCAAGATGTTGGGTCTGGGAACACACCATTGGCAGGGCTCAATCCGAGGGGCGGGATAAACGGTTGTCTTTCAAAATCCCTCTGCACGCTAATTGATAGATTAAACTTTCACCGTATCCAATCAGCAAAACTCCGAAAACAGCAAAACTGCCGTTCTTTGTTCTTTTCTCAAAGAAAAGCTTAACTCCAAGTCTTCCAGAGTCGCGGCCAGAGCCGATTCTAAAGACCGCTGTTCACTAGCTTCTTTGTTTACAAGTAGCACACGGAACCGCTGGAACTCTGCCGTCATTATGTTAAGCCCGCCCACCGACTCTATACATGATGTGATTGGCCTGACCAGAGTTTGTTTTTTACAGCTCGCAAAGCCAACGGAGAGTTTCTAGATTACCCTGGCTGCAAATTACATTTTCTGCCACTAGGGTGCTTCTAGATTTCTAGGCTAGATCTAGGGGTATTTTGAGCTAAAACTTCACATAGACACTGGGGACATCAGAGACTTATTTTACATCTTGTAAAAAGGGGCATAATATGTCCCCTTTAAAAAAGGATGCAAAAGCTCCATTAAAAATACAATAAATGTAGTCCATATGACTAGTATATATATGACTAGTCATAAAGTAGCTTTGTTTCATTAAATCAGTGAGAACCAGATCAGTCTGTTTTGTCTAGTCATTCAGACTAGTTTTGTGGACTGGATCGACTGAATAATTGAAGAGATCTGAATGAAAAAAGGACCACGTTCATGATACTTTTATGGTGCTTTTTGGTCATTTGTCAGCTTGACAGCCCCAATCCTCATTCATTTTCATTACACTAAAAAAAGTGACCAATATATTCTTAAAGAAAGAAAGGCATACAGGTTTAGAATGCCAAATAATTACAACTGTTCTCTTTTGTGTGTACTGTCCCTTTAACTAATACGTTTGCCTTAAGGTGTGCAGCACAGATTACTAAATGGCTTGCATGCAAAAAAAAATGGCTTGTTATTTGAAGCTTGGGCCTTGATCTTTTGAAAGCTTTAATGCATTGAGTCATCTGTGTTTAAACCTGTTATAATGCAATGCTTTAAGGAGGTTATCATGAGTCATTCATCTATTCCCTTTCTAAATCTCATTATAAACACTTAAAGATAAAGCCAAAACCTCTGATATGTAAATGCACAGACAAGACTGCTGCCCCAGCTGAAAAAGGGCTGTAAAATGCAAACCTCAGTGAAGCACTTTAGATGAGATATGTAAGAAAACTGAACTGTCACCCCTCCAGACCTCTTCGATTGATATGTCAAGTGCCACTCGTATCAGGTGGTAGCATTGAGCATTGTTGGCAAGGAACAGATTTTACATTTTTAGGTATGCGGAGGATGGTTTCAAACCTTCTAGGCCTTCTGTAAAAAATTGTTGTTTGGTCATTCAGTTTAAATATCTACCTGATTTGACATCACAAAAAGGATTCAATGTAATTTATATAATATTTAGCTTTTAACTTCAACTTTTCAGTTTTGCATCTAATACTAATAATTTAACATATATGTATATAACTTTATTTTAGCTTTATTTGATTGACATTTAACTAGTTATAAGTAACAACAAATGTCAAAACCAAATGTCAGTGTATTGTGTATTGTGACACGAGGCAGAGAAAAAAATGTCTTTATGGATATATTTGACTTTATAGATCAGGCTTTGAGCAAATCAGAACCTACAACCTTTCAGTTACAGGACCATTAGGCTACACAATCCATTTATTCTGTTCAAAAGTTTGGGGTCAGTACTTTTTTTTTTTTAAGAAATCAATACATTTATTAAGCAAAGACATTAAATCGATGAAAAGTGATAGTAGACATTTATATACTGTGTCAAAAGATTTATATATGAAATAAATGCTTTTCCACAAAAATATTAAGCAGCACAAATATTTTCAACATTGATAATAATAAGAAGAGCAGCAAATCAGCATATTAGAATGATTTATGAAGGATCACGTGACACTGAAGACTACATTACAGTTAAATGACATTGTCATAACATAAACTGTCTGGAATGACGAAAGTGATCACCACGATTGATATTCAAAATGGTAAGCAAGCACGGCTTAGTTTACCATTTGTTTATCTGCAGTCCTTTCGGTTTCCCTTTTTGAATGACAAATATATAGTCTATTGATACCAGCTATTATAGACAGTTATTTCCTTACACACAGAATGTTGTCAGTCGCCTGTAGTCCTTTTAGTGTGTTCAAGCGCAGCTTTTTGGCCGAGACGCAGCCAACGTCAGCTTTCATCGTCGCTGGTTCTTTTACATCAGCTTGCTGTGTCACGGCCATAAGAAGACATTTTAAAAACTTACCGACCCCGAACTTTTGAATTGTTTGTGTATACATACCGTACAGTCTTGTGATATCTGATGTTCTTGTACTTACAGGATACAGAGAGCAGGCCACCCCTCAGCAGCTCTGATTGCTCTCCTCCAAACCTAATCTTGAATGTGCACCTTTCTCCTTTGCTGTCTGGCCAACATGTATGGGAGTTTTGAGGCGGCCCCCACATGATCTGGGAGACCCAGGGTTGATCACATACAGATTTTCAGCCCAACTCCTGCTACTTCCTGTCCTGTCAGGTACTGCATTAAGGGGACCTGACTGTTGAGGGACAGCAGAAAAGAATGAACATTCTGTGAATATCACGAAAAATTGTGCAAACGTGCAAAACGTCTATGTGCCGAACACATAATATTCCTGTCAGGGCAAACTGATCTTAATCATGTTTTACTCTGTAGTCTTAATGTATGTATTAAATTGACCAATATACACTATAAACGTTTTCAGTTTGTAAAAACAAAAAAAATATTTGTTAAAGAGCTTTGAGGTGTAGCTTAGCTGAAAGAATCTTAAAGGAACAGTTCACCCAAAATTACTTAACCTCATGTTTGTTCATACAAAATAAAATACATTTTGGGGGAATTGTTATGCTTCTCACAGAGCACTATGAATACATATTACACTGAATATTTTTATGTCATGTGCATTACAGTGTCTACAGTATTTCTTTATAGTGTGCTGTGTTTTTAATACTTAAATGAAGCCTTATAAAGCAGAAAGTGTGCATTTATCAATTTGTTTTTATAAAATATAAATTGTATCCTGCAAGAACATCACCCGTTATTGTTAATCTCTATTAGTCCTAATACCCGGAGACCACCAGCCAGAAACATAACCTTTTTCTCCAGTAATTATCTGTTGTTAAGTAAAACAGCCAAGTATTGGTGAATCACTGTATGCCAGTTTCCATAGTGACTAGCCACTTTAATCAACCCATGCGTAGGGTATGAAATAACGTAATTAAGTGCGAGTTATTTTTATGTGACCGACATAGGAGAAAGGCATGTCGCAAATTGAAATAGGCAAAACATTATGATTTAAGACTGACATTGAAAAATTAACCACTCATTTCAAATGGCTGCAGAAAGCTGAGCAATCAGAATGTTTGCTGTCGCGGAGTGTGCGATGCATTTGGAAAATTCAAGCCCTAGATATGTATTCTGAACTGGTTCATTGTGTTACTCACACTGAAGAGTCTCAAATTTTGTTGAGTCTCTTTTTTTGGATATTATAAATATATACATGCTGGTCTCTGGTGTGAATGTGTGCTGTAAATGTATTTGAGGATTTGTTGTAAATATGGACAGAAAGTGTATTAGTTCTGTAAAGTTGTGTGCTGTTGTGTTTAGTGGTGCCTTTTTAAATACAAACATTATATTCCTGTGCAAAGTCCATAGGCCTTTAATATTACAGCCAAACATATGTTACTCAGCAGACTTACACAATGACACTGTCATATCTCTAGAAATATCTAATAAATTCTGCCTTTAAAAAGTGACATTTTGGTGTCTTGTTTCATTTTCTAATTGCAAACTGAGAAATAGTGGGCGACTGATATATCGATATATTAAATATCGGCTTCGGCTGACAAGTTTTGTGTTTGGCATGATCAAAACTCGAAGCAATGTTTCTTATTTCGCAGTGGTGCTACTCAAAATCTTGCTAATTTGAGCTCAACTAGGTGTGTGGATATTTCAATTCAATTAAATTCACATTTATTTGTACAGCGCTTTTCACAATACACATCGTTTCAAAGCAGCTTCACAGAAAATGCATGCGTCTACATTACAAACTAAAGTGAGCTGTCCATGTTATGTATTTCAGAAAAGCACATATACAAAGCACACAGATTAGCTAACAATGTATTATTAATCAATATGATAATTACATTAAAGGATTAGTTCACTTCAAAATGAAAATGTCCTGATATTTTACTCACTAACCCAACCCCCCTCCCCCCCCCCTTTTTTTTCTATAAAAAGGACTTTTAAAGGTCCCGTTCTTCGTGATCCCACTGTTCAAACTTTAGTTAGTGTGTAATGTTGCTGTTAGAGCATAAATAATACCTGTAAAATTATAAAGCTCAAAGTTCAATGCCAAGCGAGATATTTTATTTAACAGAAGTTCCCTTTCAAAGCCTACAGCGAACGGCTGGCTTGGACTACATCCTGGTACTTCCTTCATAAATGACGTCAGTAGAACAGACTAACCTCCGCCCACAAGACTACACGAAAAAAGGGGGCGTGGTCTTGTTGCTGTCCCACGTGGAGAAGAGGACGTGTTGCGTGGAGAAAAGGAAGTGCTGCGTTTCAGTGTGTTTGTCGCCATGTCGTCGAGACGCTGTTATTTTCATCCCGGAGTCAAATCACCTTTGTTTGGCTTTCCCAGGGACGCTGTAGAGATCATTAAGTGCATATATATCTCCCGTTAAGAGGCGTGACCTTTCCACGTGCGCTAAGCTGCTGTCCAATCACAACACGGGAACCGCTGGCACAATCAGAACTCGTTATGTATTTCTGAAGGAGGTACTTCATAGAAAAAGGAACTCATCAGCCGTTTTTAGGACAGTGAAAACAGCGGTATACAGATGAGTAAATAATGTTAAAAATACTGTTTTTTTATATAAAAAATGTTATGTGTTATATTGCACACTGTAAACACAATCAAAGCTTCAAAAAGACACGAAGAACGGGACCTTTAAAAACTAGCATTAACGCGGGAGAGAACCCATCCATCAGGACGCAAGTAACAGTAAGACTTTTCAATTCCAAGCACAGGTTAATTCTGTACAGCCAGGAACACGACATCAGTGTCTGTCATAGTGATAGTGATAGTGATAGTGTAGGGGTAAGGTGTGAGGCATGAAGTTTTGACGCAATTCGACCTTAGGTTAGAATCCGGCTTTTGCCGAACTCGCTGTACTTCCTTTTCCCATCACATATCAGATCGGAAAGGCTTTTATTTTCAAATAAAAATGAAGAAAATATTAGAATCAGAATCAGAAAGAGCTTTATTGCCAAGTGTGCTTGCACACGCAAGGAATTTTTCTTGGTGCTGAAGCTTCCAGTGCACATATACAATACAAACCCAACAAGAACATAGTAATACAAATTCTAAGAATAAAAATATGAAAAATAGTATAAAAAATATAAGGTCACAGTTATGTTTAGTCAGAATAAACATTTACAGATTATGAACATATTGACAGTATTTGAGTAGTATGGATATATAAACATAAATAATCTCCTGAGTTTAAAAGATTGCACTAAACAGTCAGAGTATTGCACTTTGGGGGGGTATTTAACTGTTCAAGAGGGAAATGGCCTGTGGGAAGAAACTGTTCCTGTGCCTAGATGTTCTAGTGGCCAGTGATCGGAGTCGCCGTCCTGATGGTAACAGTTCAAACAGGAGGTGTTCAGGGTGAGTGGAGTCTGTGATGATCTTCCCTGCTCTCTTCCTCACTCTGGAAGAGTACAGGTCCTGGAGGGTTGGCAGGGGAGCACCAATAATCCTCTCCGCAGTCTGAATTGTGCGTTGTAGTCTCTTGATGCCAGATTTGGTAGCTGAACCAAACCAGACAGTGATGGAAGTGGAAAAGGAAAGTGGAAATAAAGGGTCGAACGTTTGTTGAAACCGCTGCCCATGTTTTGTATGTGGGCAGGTAGTAGCTCCAGTTTTGGTTTATGTTGACAGTGACAAGTGTGAAAGTGCCCGCTCACTTTTGCCCAGGCCCGACCAAAAATAAAATTCAGCCTACGCCACTGGTTGAAGGTCCAAATCAATGCAGTTTCAAAGTGCTTTAAAGGGCTTCAGAGACTCTGCGCGATCCCAGACGAGGAATAGGGTCTTATCTAGCGAAACAATCAGTCATTTAAAAAAATAAAAAATGAATATACTTTTTCATCTTGCGCTGCTCTGCGGCCGCCAGTGATTGCCGAACCAAACGCGTGAGGAATAATACAAACGCCCTTTACCGAAAAACACTCCATCTTCAACTTCAACATCGTTGTTTTACCTATTTTGGATAAAGGGCTTTTGTATAAGTGAATAAGTTAATACAGGGGGCGGTACTTCCGCCTACGACGTTTTCGACGTGATTGTGCAATCACTGGCGCAAGATGAGCAATTTAGGTTAAAAAGTATATACATTTTTATTTTATTTTTGAAAATGACCAATTGTTTCGCTAGATTCTGGGATCGTACAGAGCCTCTGAAGCCCTTCAAAGCACTTTGAAACTGCATCGATTTGGACCTTCAACATTTTGGTTGCAATTCAAAACCATTATGTGAAGAAAAATCCTGGAATGCCTTCCTCAAAAAACTTAATTTATATTCGACTGAAGAAAGAAAGACATCAACATCTTGGATGAGATGGGGGGGTGAGTAAAATATAAGGACATTTTCATTTTGAAGTGAACTAATCCTTTAAGGCACAGAAATAAGTGAAATAAGAATGCATGTTGTTAATGATTAGGGTATATAGAAATGAGCATGGGTGCGTGTTGATGCAGAGCTGCGTCATCTGAAGTCCTCGCAGGAGTTGGAGTCGTCTCTTCACAGGTGTTTGTCATCTGCAGTCTTTATGAGAGGCCAGACTGGAGCTGACGGACTCTATTATAATATAATAGAATAATTAGCGTAGCTGCTGTTCAAAGCATTAAGCAAAGAAAATCATGTGCACTGATATATTTAATCTGTTTAATTGTGAGGGTTTTGAAATCTTTTTTAAAGGGGGGGGGGGGGGGGGGGTCTAATGCTTTTTCATGCATTCTGACTTATTTACACTGTTAAAGATTTAGATACTCAAGCTAAACATGGCCAACATTTCAAAATACAAGTTTGACGTATGATGGAGTATTTCTGCGCCAAATACACTCCTTCAGGATTCGATTACGTTGGCCCTGTATGATGTCATAAAGGGCGGAATTGCTTGTATGGGCACTTCTCCCGGTAGAACGTGTGCACCCGTCAACCAGAGCGAGAGCAAGAGCTATCCTACTGAATTAATTAACCTCTTAATAAAATCATCATGACGCCACAGCTATAGAAACATTATCCAGAAACGCAGTAGGCTATAACAGGGTGTTGCGTCTCTCATGAAGCGAGAATGAATGTTTAAATTATGAAATAATTTAAGAGTTATTAACGCAGGAAACCCAATTGACACAATTCAACAATTCACTGCAGCCACAGCTGCGCCACACAAGTCATATCTAACAGAAGCATCGATCCGCTCCGGGTTTTCCGTGCATTTGTGTAGTAGGCTAATGTTACCTTTTGAGTTCTCCGACCACCAAAAGCAAATTGTGCGTTTTTTTGTGCATATTTTACATGAAAGAAAATGTAAGTAACAGCATAAATGATTCTTGAAAAATCTTACCAACAGTATGACAAATTTATTTCAGGTGAGGTTCAAAGATAATACAAAGTTTTTTACATTTAAACCCCACAAAACTATATTTGAATAGTATGAAAATGTTGTAAATAATATATTAATAACGAAAATAATAATAATTTTAAAAATCGATCATAAATTTACAAGAAAAAATAAATCACATTCATCACGGAAAAAACAGGGCACGGGCCAGCCCAGGGTTGACTGTAGGATATAAAAAATGTAAATAAAATTCATTATAGCTTAACTTACTCACCAAAATAGGCTATGATTATTACACAAAACATGCCAATGTGTGCAGTAAATTTACTGCTATTACCCATCCTCTCAAATAAATCAAGATCCGCGGGACTTCAAAATCAGTGATGGTATACATTACAGTAGGTTTTTAGACAGACCGAATAGCGTTCTGTGAATGTGTGTTAAGCTGGAGAAGGCAGTATGCGGGAATTTTGAAAATGGCTTTGTAAGTATGTCAATTAATACATTCATTTCTTCTCCTCTGTCAGCCATTTGGGTTTGAAAAAACGCTATTAAAACTACTGTAAGAGTGGACTCCTGTAGATGGTTCAATCTGCAGGGTTGCCAGAAGACTAAAGAAACGTTATCAGAAAGATGGAAGAAAACTGTACATTTCTCGTCTATTTCCACCCACTGCAACTTATACCAATGACGGAGATAAGTGCAGTTATAATAGCAAAATATGTGGGAGAGCGTTGCTATAATGTGACTATATTGTATTGAAATAGGGAGCACTTCAAAGTCAATACCAAATCAAAACTAGTTAGCACAGTATTGGTAATAGGAAGGATTTAATGACAAAATCTGGTTATGGTTACACTTAAAATAGCTTCAAAATGGATATATGAGATGATAAACTTATACCATTAATCGTACACAGCATGAATAAAATGTTACGGAGAGAGAGAGAGAGAGAGAGAGAGAGAGAGAGAGAGAGAGAGAGAGAGAGAAGAAGAAGACAGCAAAGAAGAGAAGCCCCAATGACCTCAAGAGCCAGAGAGTAAGAGAGCCAGAGAAAAAGAGAAAGAGCAATAGTTCCAACCTTCTTTTATCCCTTTCTCTGACCTTGTGACTGAAACCAAATGTGAGATATTTAAACTGACCAATCAGACCAAACTCAAACATAACATTCAAACTGACCAATCAGACCAAACTTCCCCCACTGTAAAGGTGTGACCCCATGTGGCCTACAGGCCTCTCTGTTGTCTTCCAGATGGCCCTTCTGATAAGCAAATGGGGGGTGACAACAGTAAAGCAAATGGATTTCAAATATCAAATATCTTTGATTATTTTCAATTCCTTCACTAGCAGATGCTGGTTATTCTGAATAGGCTACTAGTACGCTCTCTGATCAAAGGACGTGAAAATGCCGACGTTATTGTATGGCAGCTAGATGGCCCCGCTGTCGCCAACTAGAAATCTGATTGGCTGATTAAATCGGAGTGATTATCTGATTGGTTAAAGCGCACAATTTCATTGCCATTAATTTAAGCTAGTGGCGCCCGCGATATTGATTCTGAAGGCCTCAAGGCAGATTTCTTTGACCTAGCAACACATGATGACTGAAATATGATTGGATAAAAGCTCCAACATAAACAAACACTACTGGAAGCAGCGCAACCAAGAGAAAAGCGATGAGGTTAATAAAATAGACTATTGGGAATAATTTAACACACATTCATGGAAAAAATATATTAAAATTTAAGTCTGTGATTCTGATAGTGATTAGGCCAGCAGAGAAGGTGAGACGATGTTGAGCAGAGAACGATGTTGGCCCATCACTGATGAGCTTCGTTCAGGTAACGGAAGCCGTCGGCAGCGCTGTCATTTTGGTTTTAGACCACAAAATCAACAATGTCACTAAAGAAGTGTGTTTCTGGTTGTTAACCTTGTTCAGCTTCCCAAATAACCCAGTGTTAAGGAAACAGTGGATGCAGATTGTTTTTTCCGGAGCAGCAACGGAGTATTGCAAGTGTGTTTGTTTGTTCCCGGTCATGAGTCGAAACTGCAAGCGGTGAGTGAAACTGCATCAAATGTCTGTGTTTTGTTGGCAATTGCAACGTAAGTGCATATAATGTCAACAACACAAACCTATAGTGAATTGAATTATGTATTTTTTGTGTGTGTATGTGTGTGTGCTTGTGACTCTTTAGCTCCGCCCACTGCACGCCTGCAAAAGCTCAGCTGTTTTCGGAAAGAATCGGTACAGTGATTCTTATGAATATGACTCTTCAGAGATATGAAGGATGCAATACTCTATAGGTACTCAAGATTAACACGAGACTGGCAGAAACTGAGTGTGTCATGACCCCTTTAACTACTATTGGCCTGCCAGCAAGAGAAACAGAAAGCCCATAAAAGAAACATTAATGAAATTAACCAGACTATCATCTAATGATAACAGGAACTGAAGCTGTCCCTTCTTGTTCACAACGGCTGACAAATGAGTTTAGAGACATGACTTAAAGGCATTTGCCCAACTTACTGAAATTAACACAATTAAGAGATGAAAGGCTTCCTCTCTTGGGGAAAGATGAGGATGTTTCACAAACAAATACGGATGTACTTTGGTACCAAATCGATACCTAAACTGAACAAAAAAATATTTATATCAGTCTTTCTACTGTAGGTGACTTAAACTGACAGACTGTGCTTGGTTTGTCAGGAGTGTATTCACACTTGGTGAAAATGCTCATCTTGGCAAAGTGATGTAAGCAGATGTTGGTTATGTCTCACATTAACGTAAACTGGTGGGACTTAAATTTAATTATGCATAATGTTTTTGCTACTGAAAAGCATGAGGCATGATAACCATCAGAACAGACTGCAATACTCCCCTAATATTTGTCTGCCTAGTTTAATTCCTGCTTTGCATTGGGAGTGCATATGACTGAGTGCACAATTACTTCCTAGCTTAAGGGTTGGTTTTAATGAAAGCTGTGAAAGACTGGGATTTAGTACATCAGTCAGAAATAATCAGGTGAGCTGCCATTTTAGTTTTCTTCAAGCTGCCCAAAAATTCTGTACAGAGGAAAGGAAAAGAATCCTGTCCCACTTTCCAAATTACAAATGGTCTTACCTTAAAAGTTGCTCTTCTTATCACTTTTATGATTTCAGCTAATGTCAATGCTGAGCACGTTTAGATTAGATTAGATTAGATTCAACTTTATTGTCATTACACAAGTACAAGTACAAGGCAACGAAATGCAGTTTAGGTCTAACCAGAAGTGCAATAGCAGCAAGTGCAGGATATATACAATGGTTGCGTAAGTGCAGGGCATAAAAATGTACTGAATATATATATAAATATGTATAAGTAGAGAGATGGTTATTACTATAAACAGAACTGAATTTACAGATGAATATATACAGTGAATAAATATAAATATACAGATGGCTATTACTATAAACAGAATGTAAACAGAATGTACAGGTGAATATGTACTATGAATATAATATACAGATGGCTATTACTTTGAACAGAATTTTACAGATAGAGGTATACAATAATATGTTAGGCTAATATGAGGAATATAGCAGTGGATTAAGGTAGTGCAATAAATTATGGACAGAGCTATCCGAAAGAAAGTGTAAAAGTGCAGTGGAAAGTGGTTGCATATTGCAGTTAGAAGTACGGTGCAAAATGCAAATGTAAACATGGTTACTGTAAATACAGTCGGCAGTGCAAATGAGCATATTCCAGTTAAGATATGGTGGTGCAAAATGCATAAGTAAACAGTTGTTACTGTAATAAACAGTCAGTAGTGCAAATAACAAAGTGAATGTAGATGTGAGGTAGGAGAGTTTGCAGTTTATGAGGGAAGTGGATCAACGGGGGTTTGAGTTCAGTAAAGAGACAGCTCTGGGGAAAAAACTGTTCTTTAGTCTGCTGGTCCTGGTCCGGAGGATCCTGAAACGCCTGCCGGAGGGCAGGAGAGAAAACAGTCTGTGGGCTGGGTGAGAGGAGTCCTTGAGGATGCTGCGAGCTCGATGCAGACAGCGTTTCCTCTGGATGTGCTCGATGGCAGGTAGTGGAGTCCCTGTGATGCGCTGGGCAGTTTTCACCACCCGCTGCAGTGCCTTGCGCTCCGCAACAGAGCAGCTCCCATACCATACTGCCACACAGTTGGTCAGGATGCTTTCTATTGCGCAGCGGTAGAAGTTCACCAGGATAGCCGAGGAGAGCTGATTCTTCCTCAGTGTCCTCAGGAAGAAGAGGCGCTGGTGAGCCTTCTTGACCAGGCTGGAGGTGTTGGTCGTCCACGACATGTCCGCCGAGATGTGGATCCCCAGGAACTTGAAACTGGAGACACGCTCAACAGCCATTCCATTGATGTGGATGGTGTCGTGTGTGCCTCTTGACTCCTTCCTGAAGTCCACGATGAGCTCCTTCGTTTTGGTGGTGTTGAGGAGCAGGTTATATTATATATAGGTTTACATGCACACCAGTAAGCTGATAATTCACAAATATCAGCTTATTGAAAAAACCAGTTTTCCCAGTTTACATGCAAACCAGTAAACTGACAAAGTAAATAGTAAACCACTAAAAATAATCAGATTATTTCCTTGTAGTGGCATCAAAAATAATAATTTCCGTGTCTGACTCAGAGTATTCCATATGTTAGCCTATGTCAGTTGTGATGTTAAATAAAGCTTACAATGTGTCAGCGTGAAACTTACGGCTCAAATGTAGCGTTTTGATAGCCCACATCAAGATGTTGGGTCTGGAAACTCACCATTGACAGGGCTCAATCCGAGGGGCCGGATAAAGTGTTGTCTTTCAAATTCCCTCTGCAGGCAAGTGGATAGCACCATGAGCGCCACAACCAACCAGAGCAAAGAAGAGGGTAAAGCCCAGCTAACATTAGTTGATAGACTTTTGGCGTATCCGGTCGGCAAAACTTTGAACACATCTTCTTTTCTTAAGAATGACTTCAGTGCCGTTCTTTGTTCTTTTCTCAAAGAAAAGCTTAACTCCAAGTCTTCCAGTCGCGGCCAATGCCGATTCAAAAGACAGCTGTTCATCAGCTTCTTTGTTTACGAGTAGCAGGCAGAACCTCCGCAACTCTGCCGTGACGTGCCGTCATTATGTTAAGCCTGCCCACCGACTCTACACACGCTGTGATTGGCCTGACCAGAGTTTGGTTTTTCCGGCTCTCAGGTCTACCGAGAGTTGCTAGACTACACTCGCGGCAAAATACAAAAAGGCTAGTGTTTTGACTGAACCACTTCTACTGCACGAGAGATGAGAACACATTTTTACAATTTTCTGGGTCTTAAAAGAGTCTGCGTTTGTGATATATTTCCTTCTTTCTTTCATGCAAGACGCTTGCTTTGTCTAGATGTGTTTAAATCTGAAATTATTTTTGTTCTAATGCTGCGTTCCAGGCAGGTTTTTGAGCCCGTAAATCACGACTTCACGACCCAGTTCCGGTGGACCTAGTTCCGGTGGACTCCGTTCCGGTGATCTCTGTTCCAGGGATCTCCGTTCCGGTGGACTCCGTTCCGGTGGACCCAGTACTGGTGATCTCCATTCCGGTGGATACAGTTTCGGTGGTCGCTGCTGTGCCGGACGTGCCACCCATGCTCCTGGCTCTTCCTTGCGCCACCCTGGCACCCTGCTCTGACCGCCCCCTCAAGGCGTCCTGCTCTGCCGGCGCCACCCTGGCGCCTGAACTCTGCGGGCCGCCCTAGCCGCCTGAACTTTTTGTTTCCCCCGTCCCTCCCTGGTCTGTCCCTCCCGTTCCTCCCTGGTTTTTCCCTCCCGTTCCTCCCTGGTTTTTCCCTCCCGTCTCCGCCCTGGTCTGTTCCTCCCGTCCCGCCCGGGTCTGTCCCTCCCGTCCCGCCCGGGTCTGTTCCTCCCATCCCTCCTTGGTCTGTCCCTCCCGTCCCTAGTGGAGCGTCTGGTAGCCACTCCTTTAGGAGGGGGTAATGTCACATGCCTTCTTATTCTTATTGTTTGACGTAATAGTCAGAGCTCGTAACTGGGAGTACATCAATCTAGTACGAGTTCACGGGTGGGAAGCCACAGGTTTGACTACCGTTCCAGTGCACTTTTACGGGTAGACGGTTGGGAAAAACACGGGTTACGGGTTGCCTGGAACGGGGCATAAGTAGCATTTCTTTCATCTATCACACATGCGCACTTCAATAAGCCAACAGAAAGCAGGTTAATGCGTTTACATGCCACGCGAAATCGGGATAAGAGGCAAATAACTACCTGTTCCGAGGTAGTCTAAGCCATTTATGACCTTACTCCAATAAAAGAAAACGGGTTACCTCATTTGCATGACCATGTTCGTTGTCGGCTTATTAAGCATAATCATTTTAAGAACGTGCATGTAAACACACTCACTGTTACTGCAAAACAGTAGAGTGAAAATGGCTTCATAAAACTTGATTGAACTGAGATTGACTTGACATCAATTTTCCATCTTAACGAATAGTTTTGTCATATTTTCCAATTTAAAAAAAATGGTTATATTTACTTGAACACTGTATGAGATATTACGAGAAAGAAAGAATGCATATATAGTGTTTTACTGCACTGTGTTAAGTGTTTTACTGCACTGGCAGATTTGTTTTAACTTATTTAAGTATATTTATGTACAAAAGTGAGAAAAAAAATCTTATAATAATGCTAAAAATCCAGCTTTACCCTTACAGGAATGAATTACATTTTAAAATATATTCAAATAGAAAAGTTATTTTAATTTGTCATAGTATTTCACAATATGACTCTCTTTTTTTTCATTAAATAAATGCAGCCTTGGTGAGCATAAGATAATTATTTCAAAAACATACATTTAATGTTTCAAAACTTTTGACAGGTACTATATATTACTGGAAATGTTAAAAAACACGAAAAAGTTTATTTTATGCAGTGTACGAGACATTATTAGGATACTTACCAAATGTTTTCTTTGTGTGGTAGAGTACTTTAATATAGCACATCAAATCTGTGCCAAAAATCTTCCATCATTTTTGCTGCAGTTTTTCTCCCTCTTATAGTGTTTTTGGGTCTAGGGTTATCTCAGACTCCTTCCAAAGCATAATCATTTGCCTCCTTTTCCAAATAAGGCTGTTCCTTGTGCAGTTGGGCATGTATTCTATCATCGCAGGACTTTTCCCTGCATTCCTCTAGTCTCTCTGTTTTCTCTCGTCTCATGATAAAACCAACCAAAGGCACCGTGAATAGTTTTAGTAAACAATTGAACGTTATGTGTACAGCCGTGCATGTAAAACCAAACACTTTTATGATCTATATGCCAAACAAACTCTTCTGTATCATGAAGACTCTTATGAACCCTACTGGGCTGGTTTACAGATGAGGTAAATAAAGAGATTCTCAGGTTTAAACTAATGCACCAATAGCATGTGCTGCACAACTGGACCCTATTACACAGACACCTTTAATCAATCCCTGTCCACATCCTCCGTTCCGAGAAAACTACTGTGACCTCCAAAAAAGGTGTCAAGCCGAAATAAGCAACCAGTTGCACTAAGACAAGGCTGATTTTAGATGTCCACCACCTCGCGTAGTAGACAAGAGTGGGTAGTTACAGCCAGGGGGAGGAATACTTCTACCCAAACAAATGGGTTTGAATAATGCTCAATTTGTTAACACTTCTCATTGCCAGAAAAAATAAAAAAATTCAAGACAATATAAATATATTATAATATATTTCATTTATATATATATATATATATATATATATATATATATATATATATATATATATATATATATATATATATATATATATATATATATATATATATATATATATATATATATATATAATATAAATGAAAGTCAATAGTGTAAACTACTTCCTATTCCTAGGGCCTGACAGAAGAAGTTTCATCATTACATTACAACACCAACCACTAGTCGAAATGCACGTTGTGATGGTCTTTTCTTCCCTATTATGACGTATATCCGCGTGAAACGGCTTCTCAAACAAAAAAAATTTGGGGTGGGACTTGATTTTGTCCATTGGACCATTGTGGTTTGCTATTGCTGTGATTTCATGTAAATGACAGGTTGTCCCGGCATCATGCCATGAACACACCATCAGAGAAGAGATGAGATGTTGTTGCAAGAGGGATGGGAAGTTAAAGGGTTAGTTCACTCAACATGACAATTCTGTCATTATTTACTCACCTTCATGTCGTTTTAAACCTGTAAGACTTTCGTTCATCTTCAGAACACGAATGAAAATATTTTTAATGAAATCTGAGAGATTTCTGCCTTTATTGACAGTCCATGCAACTACCACTTTGATGCTTCAAAAAGTTCATAAAGAGATTGTAAAATTAATTCATATGGATCGAGCTATTTAGACCAAATTCTCTGAAGATACACGATCAGTTTATATGATAAACAGATTGAATTTAGGCTTTTATTCACATATAAACATTGATCAGCGAACATAAACAGAAGCTCAACCGAACATGCTTGATGCGCAAGAACAGCAGCCTGTACCAGTTTAACAAACTCAGGGTTACAGGATTAGATTCGAGTTGACAAAACCAAACTAATCTATTCAGGCTTTGTTGGTCCAATGATGCTGATCATCAGCTTTCTCTGTCAACTCAGGCTTTGATCCTGAGTTTAGGAGTTTAGCTCTGACATCAGTAGTGAACAGCCAATCACATGCTGTGGATCAGTGAAACTGAGATTCATTTCTCTCTTAGAAGTAGAAACTGGGGGAGTGACTTTATGCATCAGAGGCGTGTCACTTTGCTCACAGCTGATTGGTCTAATTTCAGTTCGAGATCTCTTATCCAGAACATAACCTGTCCTGGAGCAGGTTAGCCGTGGAGCGCAAGTTACTATGGAGATGAACACGGCTAAAAAACGAACCACTTTAATGGTACCTAAAACCCAGGATTGGCACAAACTAAGCTTAAACATATCTGGCTAGCCAGCTAAACCGGCTTCATGGTATAGGCCCCAGACCTCATTGGTTCTTGCAGAAGCTCAAACGTGCTGCGTAAGATGAGAATGAACCTCATTGGTTCTTGAGGAAGCTCAAAAGTGCTGCGTAAGATGAGAATGAAGCTCATTGGTTCTTGAGGAAGCTCAAACTTGCTGTGTAACATGAGAATTAACCTCATTGGTTCTTGAGGAAGCTCAAACGTGTTGTGTAACATGAAAATGAACCTCATTGGTTCTTGCTGAAGCTCAAACGTGCTGCGTAAGATGAGAATGAACCTCATTGGTTCTTGCTGAAGCTCAAACGTGCTGCGTAAGATGAGAATGAACCTCATTGGTTCTTGAGGAAGCTCAAACGTGCTGCGTAACACGAGAATTAACCTCATTGGTTCTTGCTGAAGCTCAAACGTGCTGCGTAAGATGAGAATGAACCTCATTGGTTCTTGAGGAAGCTCAAACGTGCTGCGTAAGATGAGAATGAACCTCATTGGTTCTTGCAGAAGCTCAAACGTGCTGCGTAAGATGAGAATGAACCTCATTGGTTCTTGAGGAAGCTCAAACGTGCTGCGTAACACGAGAATTAACCTCATTGGTTCTTGCTGAAGCTCAAACGTGCTGCGTAAGATGAGAATGAACCTCATTGGTTCTTGAGGAAGCTCAAACGTGCTTGCGTAAGTAGAGAATGAACCTCATTGGTTCTTGCAGAAGCTCAAACGTGCTGCGTAAGATGAGAATGAACCTCATTGGTTCTTGAGGAAGCTCAAACGTGTTGTGTAACATGAGAATGAACCTCATTGGTTCTTGCTGAAGCTCAAACGTGCTTGCGTAAGATGAGAATGAACCTCATTGGTTCTTGAGGAAGCTCAAACGTGCTTGCGTAAGTAGAGAATGAACCTCATTGGTTCTTGCAGAAGCTCAAACGTGCTGCGTAAGATGAGAATGAACCTCATTGGTTCTTGAGGAAGCTCAAACGTGTTGTGTAACATGAGAATGAACCTCATTGGTTCTTGCTTAAGCTCAAACGTGCTTGCGTAAGATTAGAATGAACCGCATTGGTTCTAGAGGAAGCTCAAACGTGCTTGCGTAAGTAGAGAATGAACCTCATTGGTTCTTGCAGAAGCTCAAACGTGCTGCGTAAGATGAGAATGAACCTCATTGGTTCTTGAGGAAGCTCAAACGTGCTTGCGTAAGATGAGAATGAACCTCATTGGTTCTTGAGGAAGCTCAAACGTGCTTGCGTAAGTAGAGAATGAACCTCATTGGTTCTTGCAGAAGCTCAAACGTGCTGCGTAAGATGAGAATGAACCTCATTGGTTCTTGAGGAAGCTCAAACGTGCTTGCGTAAGTAGAGAATGAACCTCATTGGTTCTTGCAGAAGCTCAAACGTGCTGCGTAAGATGAGAATGAACCTCATTGGTTCTTGAGGAAGCTCAAACGTGCTTGCGTAAGTAGAGAATGAACCTCATTGGTTCTTGCAGAAGCTCAAACGTGTTGTGTAACATGAGAATGAACCTCATTGGTTCTTGCTGAAGCTCAAACGTGCTGCGTAACATGAGAATGAACATCATTGGTTTTTGAGGAAGCTCAAACGTGTTGTGTAATATGTGAATTAACCTCATTGGTTCTTGCACGTCAAGCAAACATGCATGAGCTTCCGTTTACCATAATTAATGTGGTAAACATTGATGAATGTTTATATGTGAAATTGTGAATAAAAGTCTAAATTCAATCTGTAAAGAGATTGTGCGCTCATTCTCCAGATGCTCACTACATGAACAAAAATGAAAGGAAAAACTGAAAACAGCTGTAATAATATTTGATGTATAATAATATATTATAAGTCATCAAAAAGATCTTAATTTGTGTTCCGAAGATGAACAAAGGTCTTACAGGTTTTGAATGATATGAGGGTGAGAAATTAATGACAGAATTAAAATTTTTGGGTGAACTAACCCTTAAATTTGATTAAAGATTATGAAAATGTATTTAAAAAAATATGTTTTATATGATAAATTATCTATAATTAAATAGTGCAATATTAGGGGGAAACACAAGTGTCAATTTTAATTTCATGGCAACATGGTGTGCAATTTCTGTGCCACTATTTGTTCGAAAGCCACTAATTATGATTTTTTTTAATGTACTGTTTGCAAATGTATATTATTTGTGAAAAAAATAATAATAATAATAAAACTGTATACAATATTTTCCTGGTATTGTTGAAAGAAAATACATTTGTTACTTAAAGACCCAGCAGATGGCACTCTTAGATTAGCACTCATTCTTCAGCTGCTCACAGCTGTAAAATATTGTAAGTATAATAATATAATATAAGTATAATAGTGATCAGTCCTTTCAGTTTTCTGTGGATACACCCACACAAATATTGGCCTAGCAATAATACTTTCTATCACTCATGTCTACTGTACCACGAAAGTCAGCCCAAAATTTTTTTGCCAACATTAAATACGGGTTGTTAATGTATTTAATATTTTCATATTTCATATTTATATTGAACTATTTCTAATCCTGGTTTAATCTAAACCCTGTCTATGAAACCAGGCCTATATTGCATTGGATAGTTTTCAACAATGAACACAAGTAGCTACACTCAGTTAGCCTATACTTAAACCAAATTGTAGGTATAGTAAAACATCCAAATGTAACACATTAAACCTACAAAACTGTATGATTTTGAAGAAACACACTACAATATTAGAATAATCATATATATTTATATTCTTGTATTACGGTCTGCTGGAATACCGAACTCGCCTCTGGTTGCTTAAAGCTACACTGTGTAACTTTTTTAGTTTATTCTTAGCTAAACACACTTAGTTCTTTCAAAAATATATGTGCTCATTAATGTATATTTACTTCTTTCAAGTAATAAAGTATTCTCGTAAGTTTATAATATGCCATTGAAAATACATACGGGTAAGGGGTTCGAATGGGGGTCGCCATGTTGCCCCTCCATCTTGAAAGTACATTAGCCAAAGAGGGACATACCCGTAAATTCAAGCTTCGCATTTCGCGTTTTAACACTCGATGGCACGTGTCGAATGTGAAGAGGGGGATTGCTTGAGACTGCTATATGAAAACCTGAAAGCCTTTTTGAAAGTCTGTTGCTGATGGAGGATCACTCTTATTCTCGAGGATATGTAACAGAGTCGCCAAGGAAGCGAAAAAGAGAATTAAGATGGCAACACAACAGGCAAATCAACACTAATGGACGAGGTCGAACTGGAAGCCATGTTAATCTGGGACTAAATCGGCCACCATAGGAGTTAAAACGAAATCGGAATTGGGAGGAACAGAAACTAATATTTACTGGATGGTCATATACCTTTTCACCGCTAGATGGGGGAAAATATCACAGTGTAGCTTTAACCGTCATTTTCAGCTGTCAAATGTTCTGAATAATGACCACTCATCCGGGCAAACGCTGTATAACTGACCGCCGATATAACCGGTACTATATTCATCTTTCACATGTCACTCCGCTCTGTCTTTTCATATTAAAGGTATAGTTCACCCAAAAATGAAAATTCTGTCATAAATTACTCACCCTCATGTCGTTCCAAACCCGTAAGACCTTCGTTCATCTTCAGAACACAAATCAAGATATTTTTGATGAAATAGCTTGCTCTGACCCCTCCATAAACAACAGCGCTTCCTAGATCTGTGGCAGAAGGGTGCTCACGTGAACAGCGTCGCCCAATGGTAAGCGGCGTTCTGGAAGCGCTGCACTGTTTACGCTACATCAACAGCGTAGAAGAGTCTGACACAGGCTAGAAGAAATATTTGAATAAAGTCATTATTGTTGTTTGTTTTTTGCACACAAAACGTATAAAACCTTCCTTAAAATTAAGGTTGAACCGCTGTAGTCACATGGACTATTTTAATGATGTCTTTATTAGATTGTTGACTTTAAATTTGACTTTTGAAATTTTCATTTTTGGGTGAACTAACCCTTTAACGGAAGTTAAAATAACTAAATGGCGCCATCTATGGATTTAAACGGAAACTGATCGGATTAAAAATGTCTTCAGATTGTGATCTTTTTTGATTGATTGCTAAAGGGAGGAGTCGCCAAGACAACGAAAGAACACGGTACAGGTAAGGTGAGAGAGAAGATATTGGTCATTATTACATTAACATTAATAATATTGTGATATTATCGCCAGGCAGATTTCTGAGGGGTTAGCTGCCATTCCAATCAGATGGAACATACATAACGCCAATAATGTCTGCATGTGTGTGCCATTCTATTGTTTAGTCCAATGTGTAGAATTAATGAAAGCTATTAATTGATTTGCCAAATGTTCTGTGTATCAATCATGATTCAATGCAACAGGTGAATGCATATTTGCCTCTTAAAGGGATAGTTCACCCAAAAATGTAAATGTTGTCATAATTTACACACCCTCAAGTTATTCCAGACCTGTGTGAGTTTTTTTCTTCTGTTGAACACAAAAGATGATATTTTAAAGAATGCTGGAAATGAAACATTTGACAGTAGTCATTGACTTTCCTAGTAGGAAAAAAAAAGTAAGTGAGAGTAACCCATTCTTGGGTGAACTATCCCTTTAAGTTAAACCTAAAGGCCTTGTCGGTAAGACAGTATTCACTTCTTCCATGCAGAGAATAGATACTCTCTCTGAATTATGACTCAAGATTTGCCAAACTTCTAGTGTCTTCTAATCTTTTTCTCTCCTGAGTTCTGCCTATTCCTCTGAGCTGCTGCTTTGAAGTTTGACGTGTATGACTGAATTTATTTTTTAGCACTGTACTTTCTGATGTCAGTGCTTTGTGGGAAGAGTGCCGCCGGGTCAAGTGCTTCATACATATTTGAATGTTTTTGCTGTATGGTCCTTTTATTAGTAAAGTTGTGTGTGTGAGGATGGTGGGCGGTTGGCTTCCTGACTCTTGAATATGGCCTCACTCCAAGCTCCCTGCTCCCCAGGCTAATATTTCTGAGGCTCACTGCCAACGGTGTGATTCAGTCCAAGTATGACTAAATAAGGTAGTCCAGTTTATTCAAGAGAAGAAAATGCTAAATACACTGCTTAACCTCTACTATTTAAGCCATCAGATAAAAACCTCTGCTGCGCCATAGACTAATAGCTTATCTGATCAGGTTAGATTAGATAGATGCCAAAAATATGTAACCACTGCACTGCAACCACTGACTGAACAACAATTTTGACTGAGTGCGTATGTTCAGTGAGTGTCATCTGTGTCAAGAGGAAATAGCATCATTTTGAACGGGATTTAGACCACGTCGGTGCATTAAACAAGAGAGACACTAGGTGGCAACTATTCACTTTGAGAGAACAGAACTTGCTTTATTCACATTAGAGTTATTTTCAGCATGTTTTTTTCATGCATGTTATTTTCAGCATGTCCTATTATCCTTTTTTTCTTTACATTTTCAACTTTCCTTATTGCGCAATGTTGCAGTTTGAGTATGTACAAAGGTCTACACAAAGTCCAGTCCAAAGGGAGTTATTCTCTATATCAGGAAGCACTGAAATTCCTTGAATGTAGTCTTGAGTTTTCTTCCAGGAACATACATGTCACAATATTCCTTATTTAAATAGTTCCTGCCCAAGGAATACACAAAGAAAGGGCCTGGTTGAGTTGCGTTAGTAGTGTGTTGAAACTGGGTAGGGAGGTGCTGCAACAATGTAAAATATGTGGGGGAAAAGGTGTTTTTTGAACATTCTAGAATAGGTTTTTTATTCAATAAGAATAAAAACCTATTCTAGTAGACCCCAAAAACAAAACCATAATAGGTCCCCTTGTAGGATGGGAAAAAATCAAGACCCATCCTGCTGAAAAGTGGAATTAATAGGTCCCCTTTTGTAGAATGGGGGAAAAAACTATGCAAGTCAACAGGGCACATCAACTGTTGTTTGGTTACTGACAATCTTTCTTTTCTCTTCAGCAGAAGAAATAAATTCATACAGGTTTGGAACAACTTTTACAGAATTTTATTTTTGGGTGAACTATCCCTTAAAGATTGGCGATTGAAGATTACGTTTAAATGTTGTTCAATTCATTATTTCTTTAACCCTTAATCACCCTTTGGGGTCCAGCTGACCCCACTGGACTTTTACTTCATTTTTAAAAAGTGTTCCCTAAAGGTGTGTACAATTTGTTTTGCCATTTAAGGTCCTCGGGGTCAGATTGACCCCAGATTGAAAATTAAAAAAATATATATATAATTTACTTTGTCACAAAAATAAAACAAAATCCAATATAAATCTGAAAATTTCTAGGTCTGGTCCTAGAGCATAAACACGAACTTTCTATCTCATACACACACACGCACATGCGCGCACAAACACACACGTGTGACTGCAACAGAGCGCATTTGTATAGAAATTGGCAAATACAATCAACAAAACTGGCATAAATCTGAAAAATTGCCATACATAAATGAAGGTCTAATACTAGAGCACAAATGCAACATGGAACAAGCATGTTCACTCACACACACAAAAACACACACACACACATGTGTCTGGGGCATTTTTTTTTATTTTGGTAATGAATGGAAAAATCTGTTTGTCAAATTATAAATAGTATAAATCTGAAAATTTCTACATGGTCCTAGAGCATAAACACAAAGTGGAACAAACTTTCTCTCTCTCTCCCTCTCTCTCTCTCTCTCTCTCTCTCTCTCTCTCTCACACACACACACACAAACACACATACGTGTGTGACTGCAACAGAGAGCATTTTTATAGAAATTGGCAAATGCAATCAACAATTCAATTTGACAATTCAAATACAATCAACTAATACTAGAGCACAAACGCAACATGCATGTTCACACACACACACACACACACACACACACACACACACACACACACACACACACACACACACACACACACACACACACACACACACACACACACACACACAATCAATGAAGTGAAAATGAAGTCCCTATGGACCTCTGCTGGATATATGTGGTCATTGCACTTTCTTTCTTTAACTATAATTCCTAAGGTTTTTCCACAAACCTGCAGGTGGCAGTATTCTATCCCTAACACATAGAGAAATGTCCAAAAACAATTTAGATTTAATTAAGATCATCATCAGTGATTTTGTCATAAAAAAAATAATTTTTAATGAGCCAATTTATGGCCTAGTTAAGTAATTGTGCAGTAAATAGGTAAACAACTACCAAATATCCTCAAAAACACAGCAAACATGTAAAGTTGAGAAGTAAAAAAAAATGATATATAGTTTTCCATGTAAAAAATGTATATTTCCTTATGCAATCGCTCTGTAAATGTTTGGGGTCTATCTGACCCCAAGGATCACAAACGTAAACCTTACTTGAGGGGTGATTAAGGGTTAAAAGCCAAATCATGTTATTTTTTGACAAATTGTTCATTTTCTCCAGTAAAATTGTATTTATGATTTAATGGCTGCATTGACATGGCAAACATACAGCAAGGTAGAGATGCGAGATCTTAGTTTCCTAAAACATAGATAAAGGTCCTGGATCACAGCACAGATATTTAGATCACATTTGATGTTGTGTAAATGTTCCTTGTGTTAAACAGGTTGCAGCAAGGTCTTGACCAACATAAATGCAACAGGGTCAAATGTCACTGGTTTAAGAGATTTATTTTCTTAAAGAGACAGAGCACACTCTGAAGATGTTTGCACATATTTTTACACAGGAATGAGCTTAGCTTATATTACAGTGAACCACTACGTCACAAAGATATGGGAGGTAAAGCCGAACAAACGAGAAGAAAAAACAAAACAATGCAGCCACATTTAGTGTTCTTGTGCAAAATGTAACAAAACATTAAATATAAATATGATTATGCGTATGACACCACTAGAAATTCAAACAATTTGTGACCTCACAAATATGGCATGAAATGTAAAATGTCAAGGGCAAGAACGAAGACAGACTTGGTCAGTTTGGTTTGTTCTCTGTAATACAGCACCATAAACAGCAGGGGAAGCCCTACCTCCATGTTTTAGCTTGTGTAGGGAGAAAGTACATCTGGCTTTAAGGGGTGAATAGACCTGATTAAAGCTGCTGTAAGCATCAAATCAACTGCAAAAATAATTTCTTTCTTTCATTTTTTTCAGTTTCACTTCACCATTATGATGTTAAGAAGAATGTTTCTGGACAGTGTTTTAAACGTAGCCGTGTAATCTTAGCAAGTGTTTTATTATACTAAATTTGCATTTTTTATATATATCGCAGTTCAAAAGTTTGGAGACATTACAATGATCATCAAGGCTGCATTTATTTGATTAAAAAAAAGTAATATTGTGAAATAATATGACAATTTAAAAGAATGTCTTTCTATTTAATATGCTTTAAAATATAATTCATTTCTGTGATGCAAAGAGGAATTTTCATAAGCCATTACTGCAGTCTTCAGCGCCACATGATCCTTCAGAAATAATTCTAATATGCTGATTTATTATCAATGATGGAAACGGTTAATAATTTTTTTATAACCTGTGATACTTTTTTTGAGGATTCTTTGATGAATAAACTTTAAAATAGAAATCTTTTGTAACAATATTCACTACAAATTTTTTCTTTCTTTTTTTATATTAAATTAGAGATTTATATTTATACGAATGAATTACATTTTAAAGTATAAACAATTATTTTAAATTGTAGTAATATTACACAATATTACTGTTTTTGATGATCATAAGAGACTTCTTTCAAAAACATTCAAAATAGTGATGTTTCCAAACTTTTGACATATATAATTTCTCTCTCTTGGCTAACTAACAGCAAATTGTGCTGTTTACAGAACCAGAAGAGAAGTGTAAAAAAAAAAATTCCGGACACCTATTTCAGTGATATCTGACTGTCAGGAAGTGAAGACAGTTTATGCGTGGTAGAAAAAATTGACCTATTTAATTTTTCTTATACCAATTTTAAGCAACCGTGGCTAGGGCAGGGATTTGAGAAGTTTCCACACCACCTTTTGTCCTCTCTGTTCCTTTCGCATTTGTAAAAGGTCATTTATTTAACAACAGCAACATCTCGTCACAAACATATGACGGGTGACATTTGGTTCGCGGCCTCTCAATAACACATCTGCCTTTACTGTGTGACTGGCGTGCGTGGCGTTGACGTCCTGACCTGCAGGTCTGCCCTAGGTGTTCCTCGCCCCGGGCTAAATCATCAATGACTAATCAGTGATTGCGTTTATGCTGGGATCAGCACATGGTTTCCATACTGACCAACAAATTAGTTTTTATCTCCAGCGATATTTTGCTTTGAGCATTATCTCATTGTTTGGGGTATGCAGGGATGGTTCATTTGCATGGCAAATAGTCATGCAAACAACAATCACCTCTCAAACACATTGCGCTCCGAAAAGAGGTGAATCAGCATTCAGAGGCACTGCATCAGCAGCGCCCTCAGGCACTTTTCAAAGGAAGAACAACATTTCTTAAGGCTCTCGTGACAATCTGCAATGTTTGAACTTGCATGGAATGCTTGACATTTTTGGTCAACAGATGTGTAGATTAAGATCACAGTCTGTAACAGTAAAAAAATACATTGTAACTCGTACGGACGCTCCTCTTATTTTACCCTTATTATAGTGACTCCAATGACAGTTGCTGTTTACAGCCTTTACAGATCTTTTTTCAAATACAAAAAGCAGTGCAGACTGTGTGTTAACAGGGAACTTGAAACCATACCACAAGCCGGTATTGACAGATTAAGGCCCGGTTTCACAAACAGGGTTTAGATTAAGCGAGAATTAGGCCTTAGTTCAATTAAGACATTTAAGTAGCTTTTATAAACGTGCCTTAGAAAAACACATGGTGTGCATCTTGAGACAAAACAATGGCACTGACATATTTTAAGTTGCTTTCAGTTAAAACAGCTCAGGCATCTATTTTAGTCTGGGACTAGTTTAAACCTTGACTGTGAAACCGGCCATAATACACTCCTTGAACTCAAGCCACTTCCTGAGAAAAACATTGACACTCGATTCACTATTTTGGGCACTTGGGCATAGGGCTGGGTAAAAATATCGATTTTCCAACAGGTCCCCTGAACAGTTCTGATGTGGATTATTAATGTCCCGAGATATCAATTAATATTTATTACTTAAATGCATTTGTTCAGTGGCTGCGTGATAAAATATCTGTACCTCGCTTCCCATCCTACAGATGGCACTGTGTTCAGCTAAAATTACTCCCTGCTGCTCAATCTTCTGACACAGCAAAATAAACAAAAAATCATATTTTTGATATCATAGTTCACAGTCTGTTTTGAATGTGATGCAATTCAAATGACGACAAAAAAAACCCTGTTTCTATCAAGTTGTGCGTTTGCACGGCAAAATGTGACCAGTGGGCGAATCCCAAAGAAAATATTCTTGTGAGTTGGTTCTTTCAGGGAACCAAAAATATAGTGTGACAGTATAGTGCGATTTAGAGGTCTGCATTCCCAGGGTACCTGACATGTGGGAAAATTTCTGGAAACTTTGCAACCCTACTAAAAATACAATAAAAGTTGCTCAAATTTAGTTTATGTTTAAAAGTACAGAATGCTTTTCGTCTATGTGCAAAAAAAAAAAAAAACGTTTACAACGTTTGTTTATTGGTAGTTTATGACAGCTAGGCATCTTCCTTTTGCCTTCTGCGACAAATGAGGTCTGAAGCGCTGTGTGTGTGTGAGAATGGGGAGCGGGGGGAATAGCCTAACCCTGGGAGACACAACGTAAAATTTGTGAGATCTTCTGGAAGAAAATTGATACCGCAGACCTCTAGCCTCATTCATAAAACAAATGACTCAAATTGATTCATTATAGTAGACTGAATCAAACACACATATGTGACCCTGGACCACAAAACCAGTCATAAGTCGCACAGGTATATTTGTGGCAATAGCCAACAATACATAGTATGGGTCAAAATGTTCTTTTATGCCAAAAATGATAATCATTAGGATATTAAGTAAAGATCATGTTCCATTAATATATTTTGTAAATTTCCTACTGTAAATATATCAAAAATGTATTATTATTAGTAATGTGCCTTGCTTAGGACATAATTTGGACAACTTTAAAGGCGATTTTCTCAATCTTTAGATTTTTTTGCACCCTCAGATTCCAGGTTTGCAAATTAGTGTATCTTGGCCAAATATTGTCTTATCCTAACAAACCATACATCAGTGGAAAGCTTATTTATTCATTTCATATTATGTATAAATCTCAATTTATAAAAATGTAACCTTATGACTGGTTTTGTGGTCCAGGGTCACATATCGTGAACCCCAGTATAGCCTGATTCGTGAAACAAATTATTCTTATGAGCTGGTTCTTTTTAAGAATAGATTAAAAGATGAGTTATAGTTCCAATTACTCAAAAACTTCCTTGTATCATTTACAGCATTAGCAGAAAGAGACTGAAATGCATAGGCCTACCCAAATACATCAGAATCGGATTGAAGTCTGGACTGAATTGGGAGCTTGTGAATTGTAATCAAGAATCGTAACCGAATTGGAAAATCTGTATTGATACCCAGCCCTACTCGGGCACAAAAATGGCGACTGAATTTAATTAATGTCGATATGAAGAATTTAAGTATAAAAGCACATTGTAAGACCTTCCACCAAATGGGATAAATAAATTTGTTCTACTATAGGCACTCAGTATAAATGACATTTTTAACACTACTTATATTAGGGTAAAAAACTATAAAACATATAAATATTGTTAGAATCCTACAAAAAAAAAAAAATATATATATATATATATATATATATATATATATATATATATATATATATATATATATATATATATATATATATATATATATATATATATAAACAAAAATGTATCTGATTGTTAGGCTTTAACATTTTATATATATATATATATATAATATAAAATTTGTTTCAAATAAGAAATGGTGCCTAGGTAGGATAATAAAAAATAAAAAAACTTTTCTTAAAATTTTTCTGCAGCATCTAAAAACACAGTATTAAGACGATCATGAGTAAAACACAGCTGCAAGTGTTTTACACTTTTCCGTAACACAAGCATTTTTGAAAAGAATGCACATAAAGGGAGTGTGGCTTTAAGATTCACCTGTTTGTTAAAGCACTAACTGCAAAGATCCTATTCACACATATTCGGAACTAAAACACTGGCATTTACACTATATGTACAGCATCTACAAGTTTACAAACATACACACTCGTTTAAAGGCCATTGCGGCTGGTATTCTGGTTTACAGTTTTCTTTTTTGGTGAGACAGGGCGATCGGTTAGGATAGTTTTAATGGGAGAACCCGGTGAGGTCTTGAGCTGTAGTGCGGGCGGCCCGCCCGAGGGCAGGGAGGGAAGATTGAATCTTCTTACTCTAGTGGGGTTTAGAAGCTATCATATGGGTAATAATGTCTATGAGGTGGTCTAGGCCGTAGAGGTAGCCGTCTTCCCTGTTACCCTCCATCCAGGTGGCCCTGTGGCACAGCTCCTGCCCCTCCGGCAAAGGTGTAGTCTTCCCAAAGTCTATCATCCACACTTTTGCCTGCTCCCGTTTGTCATGGACGAATAATAGAGAACTGCCAATCACCTGAGCACGAGAGAGGGGAAGAGTTACACATGCTCGACACAGAAATGCAATAAATATCAGAGTCTGTTCCTTGCGTGCCGCATCTTTAAATGTTTCATCATCACAAATACACTGGCAAACATGACAGACACAAATATCCTGTTTCCATTATATTTGTGCAGCAAATATACGCTCGCTTATTAAACACAAAATGTGTTTTGTCATCTATTAATGTGATTAAACAAAGCTCTGCGTTTGCATAGCCTGTTCTACCTCCTTTTATTAAAACAAAGTTCTGACACTGGCACTGCGTGAAGTGTCTATTTGTCTTTAAAGTCGATTAGAAGAGGTTGTGTAATGCTTTGCATACAACCAAGCTGCTCTTCTGGCTTCAAGCATCCGGTGTAAACTGATAATTACTTCAGAGCTGGTCTTTGCATAAATGCTATTGTGTATTATAAATTTTCCCCATTTTCACATGCCCCATCACATGGGTGCGTAAAAGGTTGCATTTATTAATTCCTCCATGGTTGTAAGTGTAGCTAATGTGTCTTAAAATGATAAACAAAAGAGTGACTGTTTACCTCGTGCGTTTTGAAAAACGGTGACGTTTCCAAAGTGTCCCTGATCTCGTTCAGTCGGTTCAGATAGGAATTCTTGGGGAAAAGAGACAAAATGTAAGCAACTATAAATCTATTAAAATACCCTCAAATGTAGTGTCACAAATAATTCCAGTATCATATTGTAGGCATGTAAAAAAAAAAAGAGCTATAATGTAATGGGAAAATATGCCTCTTATCTTTAAATCTGCATATACATTTCAACACTTTAAAGTTATGTACAGTTTATTTTGTAAAAAAAATAAATAAATAAATACATGAGACATTTAGTTTAATCCTTTTTTAAGAGTTATTTAAATATGGCAACTCTTTACAATAATGTTCTCAATGTAAACATGAATTAATTGCTATAATGAAGTAATATTGAAAAAATACTTTTCCAGCATTTATTGATATTGGTTAATGTTATTTTCTATACATTCTTATACATGTTTTAATATTTAAAATGGTTTAAATTAACATTATTTAATGTATGCAACAGACATTGGTTAACAAAGAGCAATATTCTATTTATAACATGAACCTATATTAATAAATGGCAATAAAATGTTGTTGTTCATTTAGTTTATACCTTATTAATTATTGATAAGTAAATTAACCTAATTTGGAAACTAATTTTGAAAGAAGTCTCTTATGCTCATCAAGCCTGCATTTATTTGATAAAAATACAGAAAAAAACATTACAATGTAAAAATTGTAAAGTTATGGTTTTATAACATACTCAAAAATGTATTATATTCTTTAAAATATGATGTATTTCTGTGATGCAAAGCTTAATTTTTTGGTCAGCCGTTACTCTTTCTTCAGTGTCAAAGAAAGAAAGAAAAAAAGTTACTGACCCCAAACTTTTGTACGGTATTGTATATTATTACTAAAGATTTCTATTTTAAATAAATGCAATATGCAATAAATTGAGAAAAACAAATGCATTTTAAAGGGTGAGTTTTGTTTTATCCCTGATTTCTTCAAGTATACATTTGGATGGTAAACAGATTTAAACAAGCATTTTAATTGTCACCTGATTCAACATTTATTAGAGTTATTAGTGTCCTATAATCAGATCATACAGTACCACGCCCTGTTCTATTTCATATCAAAATAATCACATTAAGTCAGCATTTAAATCGGGGGTTGTTAATTATACATTCGGTGTGGAAATAAAAGCACATTTATCTGACAAATCTAAGGCACATTTATCAGATGAATCACGTAAGTGAATCAATATGCACGTCAACTTTCAGGACACGCTGTGGACAAACATGGGGTTCGGTAAAGGCTCCACAAGAAGCCAAGTTCTTTGGAACTGTTTGTTTATAAGGCTTAACTTTAAGGAAACACCCCTGTTACAACATGGGAATCATGCCATGCAATATCATTTCTTTGTGCTAGGGTGCAAACATCCTATTAATATTTAAACCAGTAAGATTGAATTTACCATACAGAATATACAGTTGTGTGTCAACAACTGCATTATGCAAAGCGCTGTGTATTTGCACGTGTATTTCTCTGTAATATAATCATGTTTGTGTGCATCTTAAAGAGTGGTTTTCCCTGACAGCAGGTGAGCTTTCGCTGGTTTCAAACATCTATAACTCTGAAGGAGCTGCACCACACAAAGGAAACCCTTGGTTTCACAAACCACCCTGGGGGGTAAATGAGAGAGTTAGCTCCAACTGTCACTCGCTTCCCCTCCGTGTGCCACAGGAGACTTTAAAATTGGCAAAAGGCCCTAAAGCATATAAACACATGAGCACAGACTTACCAGGATGTTCTTGTTTCCTTTGACGAAGTCCTGGAAGGCCTCAGTCACTTGTTCTCGCGTCTTAGTCTTTTTAAAGTCCCTGTTTACTGTTCCGTCCTCATTCTGTCGAAGGGAAAGGGAAGATAAATTCATTGTGCCGGTTAAAAACAAACAACAACAAAAGAAAAACACAAAGCCAATGCTGTTTCTACATCAGGACATGTTTCATCATGTTGATACATTTGTGCCAAATTTGACAAACCTTTTTTTGTTGCAAAACGATATTTCGCTTTTTCACGTTTTCATAAGTCATGTTTTCGTCATGTACAATTGTGGTCTATACATGAAGAAAACCCAAATATTATGACCATATATGGAAACACAACAGAGTCTGTTCTTCTTAATAATAGAGTATAGCCTGGATGCCAGTCGAACTTAGCCCCGACCACAACATTTGAGGTTGGGAAGTTCGGTCTGGACTTTATCCATTGTGGAGAAACTATTCTCGAACCAGAGCTGTTTGGACCAATCAAATTGTCAGGGCGGGCTTTATACGATGATGGACAGTGATCAACAGTGGCGTAATCATCCACGACACCAAAGAGCGCTTGGGTTGAATTCGTTCTAATCCTAAACGGAGAACTTGTTCGTAATGCATTCACCTTTACTATTTCTCTCAAAAATGATGATCGTGTTTGTAAGTACTCCGTGTATCCTTAAATTCTTTTTACAACACCCGCAAAGATCGTTTACACTCATCTTCTGTGTGTGCAGTTGAGTTCTGTTGACAACTACGCGTCACTCTGATTGGTTGTAGGTCTATCCAATTGAGTGCAGAGGCATTTTCGCCCCATAATCACAGCCCAATGGAGCAGCATCAGACTCATATTCTGACTAGAATCTGAGTATGACGACGTCAGGCTAAGATTTTTACATTTTCAAAAAAAATGCAAAACTCATGGTTTGCTACTGCATTGCTATCCAGTTCCTAAGGTCCTCTGAGTGATTTTAAGTGTGTTGCTAGGGTGTTTTGGGCAGTTGCTGGGGTATTACAGTGCAGTTGCTAAGGTGTTCTGGGTGGTTTGTAGTGGGAGAACCTGCCCTTTGTGCTAATGGAAAGTGCCAAAGGAGAACCTACCCTTCCCCATTCATGCAGGACATCTGCAGAGCACTCATTAACGAAGATTTGTTTTGGAAAATCATGACAGAGACCAAACATAAGCTTTCTAATCTCCTCTTGCTTGTCTAAACGGAATCACGGCCGCCTGGTTCGGCTTAATTAGCTGACGGTTTTCAAACTTGTATTAAGTCTTTTTGACATTTTCCGTGAGGGTGTATTTACATTATTAGGACCGTGTGCTGTAGGCCGGAATTACAGAACTGAAATCATGTTGTGAGAGCTGCAGCCTGTCACTGACTGATGTTGAGCTCAAAGAACATGCCACAAACAGGCTGTGTGTGTGTGACAGAAACATTCAGTCACAATCAACCTCTTGAAAACGGCCAATCCTGCCCCCTCACTGAGTATGAAGTTCGGGATATAATTCAAGGCCACATGATTTCCCAGATAAAACAGCAATGCACTTCCAAGAATCCATTTTATTAACTCATGATTAAAGTTAAGCTCAATCGACAGCTTTGTTGTGGCATAATGTTCATTCTCACAAAAAAAAGTCATCTTGTCCCTATTTGTATTAAAAAATGCAAATATCAAGGTTACAGTGATGCACTTACTATGCAAATGAATGGGGCCAAGTTTTGAAGGATTTTAAAGCAGAAATGGAAAGCTTATAATTTTATAAAAAATACTTTTATTACAATAATTCTTGTGTGAAAGCTTTTGTATTATTTGAGCAGTATACAGTAATTTTATGAATTAAAATGTGTCATGGCAATGAAGTAAAATTTAATACAATATTACATAAAGGTTAGTAAGTGATATTAATTTGTGTGTGGAAGCTTGTGTATTATCTGAGCTGTAAAGTTGTTTAAGTCATACATTTTACAGTCATTTTATGATGTATTGTTGTCATGGCAAATAAGTAAATATCATGTTAACATGCCTATTATGTCTCACGGCTATAAAACAGTGAGTATTTTAACGTTTATAAATTGGACTCATTTCCATTGTAACTGCCTCACTGTAACACTGTAAAATTTTTGCTTCTTTTTTTTTTTTTTTTAAGTGCCCCTATTAAGCTTTTTTGAATATTACCTTAATGCAATGTGTAATGTAGCTGTCTGTGAATTTGAACAGTCTGCAAAGTTGTGAAGCCAAAGTGCATGATAAATAAAGTTATTGTCTCTCAAAAGAAAGAATCGCCTCTGATCCACCTAAACCATTTGTCAGATATTCAAATCCCACAAGTCACTAGGTAACACATTTGCATAATGGGTCTAAATGAGATTTACAAAAAGCTTATCCATTAAAGATGGGACCGTACCCACTTTATATGGACCAACTTGCTCCTCAGTCAGAATCACAACCTGTAAGTATGATTAATTGTCGATGCATATATTTTATACCGTATGTTCAAAATTCATAGTTTTGTGTTTTCTGTTGTGTAGGTCTCCAACTAACTGGCTAACTTGCGTTATTTCTGTTTTACTGAAATACTTCTGCTTAGGAGCTGTGTGCCACTATTACCTAAAACTGTGTCTATTAATGCAGATTGTATGTTCTTACTACTTTGAGTAAAGATAAAGGATGGAGCATGAGTTGTTTTACAAACTTTAATGTTACATCAGTCATTCACATTAAAGCTCGGCTAACGTATGCGCTGTTATTGATATAGTTAATACAGTTCCCGCATGTGCACTGTAATAAATTAGAAATATACACATTGGTTTGTTGATGGATGTACACTTGTTAAAGGGTTAGTTCACCCAAAATTGAAAATTCTGTCATTCAATTACTTACCCTCCTGTTTTTCGACACCCGGAAGACCTCCGTTCATCTTCGGAACACAAACAAAGATATTTTAGCTGAAATCCGATGGCTCAGAAAGGCCTCCATTGGCACAATGCACTTTACACTCTCAAGACTCTCAAGCTGAAATCACGTGACTTTGGCGATCCAAAACCACTGAATCGACTGACCGATTCATAACGCTTCGAAGGTTCGTGATGCTGTGTTTTGAAATCGGTCATCACTATATAAGTCGTTATTTAGGGGGGGTTTTTTTGCACAAAAACTATTCTCGTCGCTTCATAAAGTTATTGTAGAACCACTGTAGTGAGATGGACTTTGTAACAACGTCTTTAGTACCTTTTATGGGTCTTGAGAGTGTAAAGTGCATTGTGCCAATGGAGGCCTTTCTAAGCCATCGGATTTCAACTAAAATATCTTCATTTGTGTTCCGAAGATGAGCGGAGGTCTTACGGGTGTCCAACGACATGAGGGGAAGTCATTAATGACGGAATTTTCATTTTTGGGTGAACTAACCCTTTAATGCTGATGGTGAGGAATTACAGTTGCAACATCTCATGATGGATGTCAAACTGAGGGATTTAGAGAGACCGAATCATCAGACGAGTTGTTTGAGAATCACTGAAAAATGTGGTGATGCAATGCAACATTTGATGCATGCAAACCTGTTGTAGGAGACCTCCAAAACAAAATTAGGAACCTTTAAAATAGCATAATAGAGGCACTTTAAGAAAGAGAGGTCCATTTTTTTTAATCAGTGTTTTGAAACTGGAATATTCTTTTAACCTAATAACTAATAAGGCAATATTTGACATAAACAAGTGGTAAACACTAGTTACTTTTACATAGACACCTTTTGTTTAAATCGGAATGAATTAATTCCAATTGATGAATCCGAACATAATGTTTACATGAAGGCTAAATAAAGTGATCCGGTTGATGTGCGCATTTATATGTCACAAGCTTCAAATCAGAATGTATTTTTTGACATGCACACACTGCAAGAATATACAGAGTTTCCCACCTTTTGCGCATACTAACCATTCTCCTACATTGCTTTTCTTTGTTTTAAAGAGCAGACAAAATATTTATATATTTCGGGACCTAATTAGGATACGATGAGCACATGAACCATTGTGCCGTGCCGCTTATATTTATCAAGCAGTAAAAACGCCACTTCTCATGCCCAAAACAAGGCATCCATGCATGAGAGTCCGAAACAAGGACTGGTGGGACGTTGTCCTGCTCCACTTCACAGACGATGAGTAGAAGGAGAATTTTAGAATGACACCACAGTCATTTATGACATTTCATTCAACAACAAAAGCAACAACAGCTCGTTCCACGCATCTTTATGCCATCTCTACGCACTATACATGTGAAGTACTTTCTAGTTTCGGGTTTCAATCCGATCATTACATGTTCTCTCGATCAGAGTATAAACGGTTTAAACCACCACTTACAATCCGAATTAAATCTTTATCGGATCTGCCCAATTCATTCCGATTGATGTGACTTCCGACTGTGGTACAAATTTGATTACAATCAGATTAGAGTCAATGATTATCTGGAAATCAATATCTCCAACATGACCTGTAGATGATGTAGTTTGCCTAGTACCCACAGAGAAAACAACCTTTTTCAACCTTTCAGTTGAGTGAGTGACGATAATACCATGTCATAGTTGCTTCAAAGCTTTCGTGACCGAACGTCTCACCTTGATGCCCTCGATACGGAAGCCTAACGTTGCGGTGGAACTGATAGTTTCCCTCCACTGCATGTAGCGTGGCTTAGTGACCGCTTTCTGTTCATTTTCCTGTTCCGTGGGGGCATTGGGATCCACCTCGATCATCTTCTGGTACATGTCAGCTCTCAAGCTAGGCTTCTTCCTGGCTTTCGTCAACTCCTCTTCCAGATACGTCCTGCAAGAGGGGAGGAAAAAATGACCCACTGGCTCAGTTTCTGTCATTTAACTTGTTGCTTGTGTTGCATCATCAATTCTATTCTGTTGAAATGTGTAGTGCATACTAAAGTGTACTTCATCTTATTAGCTAAAGGCATGACAACTAAATATTTACTCTCACTTTATTCTCCAGCTCGACTTTTCTTGGAAAACACTTCCGTAGAAACGTAGAAGTGCACTGAATGTGCGTGAATCTGAAAGCATCGCATTGTTTTGTTTGGACAGGCCAGCAAGGGTTCTGTTAATATCCTGACCATCTGGTTATCTCTATATTTGTCCATGGCCGCTGCCGTGATTCGGTCAGGCTTACAACAGCAAACAGAGCAGTCCCGGGAACAACAGAGATGAGAAAGTCGAGATGTGAGAGTAGGGGGAAAAAGTGATGAGCGATGGCCGATGTGTATCAAGGTCTCCCTACACCAGCCGCAAACAAGCACAGCTATCTTTCACTGGATTAGATGACACAGAGCTTCTCCGCTGCTTAATCTCTAGGGAGTGAGGTCCTTGTTCAAGTTCTCTGATGCTTGGAATGTATAACATCTGTACAAATAATGGGTCAATGGAGCTATTAATTTAAAAATAACATGCAAGATTTTCAGCAGCGGACATGCTGTTGCATAAGTGGACGATAAGCTGAATCTTCATCTTTTCTTTTGCAGCGAGGGCGTACTTTATTTTTATTAGTGAATTAAAGATGAATTTCTCTCTCTCTCTCTCTCTCTCTCTCTCTCTCTCTCTCTTTCTATTTATTTTATACACAAGAGACAAGAAACTGTTTTTGATTTGAACTCTTTCAAACAGAATAGAGGAACTTATAAAACATAGATTCCAAGCACAGTAAAGTATTATTTATATACTATTATAGTATTTATTCATATTTTGAAATCGTTTTTTTCAGTTTTCTTTTTTCAGTAATTATTAGTTTAATACATTTTAGTTTGTTTTAATAATTTTGTGCTTTTGTCATGTTTATTCGTTGTTTTTATATATATTTCTATTTAGCTTTAATACATTTTTATGACTTAATTTATTTGAGTTAGTTGCCAACGCAACATTTCTAATTGTATTTTTCAGTAATTATTTGTTTTATATATTTTTTGTTTGTTTTTATAATTTTGTGCTTTTGTAATGTTTATTCTTTTTTTATATTTCTATTTAGCTTGAATTAATTTTTATTACTTCATTTATTTCAGTGAGTTTTGAACGCAACATTTCTAATTTTCATTTTAAGGGGGTTTTTTTGGTTATGTTTTTTATCTAATTCGTTACCTTTTTCAGCATTATTTCAAATAACAAAAACGATTTATAATAGTTTTAGTTCTTACTTTTTCTAGTTAAGTTAAATTTTTAAAAATGTAAACACTAAAGTTTATACAGTCATTACTGAGTGGTTGCTAAGGCACTGCTGGGCAGTTGCCAAGGTGTTCTAGGCCATTGCTAGAAGTTGATGAGGTATTCTGGGAGGTGCTAAAGGTGTTGTGAGTTGTTTCTTGGATGTTAAATGTTTGCAGTGGTGTTCTGGCCCAGCAAGCAATTTTGCATTTAAAAGACGTCTAATAGCTGTCCAAACACAGCCCTGACGTCTAGGCTAAAACAAGGCAAAATTTAATAGACGTCTAACCATAGCCCAAGAATAGACTCATCGTCTAGAACATGAACTTGTCAAAGAAATAAAACCAAACACCTTGTAATCACTGTTGACTTACATGATGGAATATCATACATCTCGCAAGTTACTTTGGCAAGAATTACATGTAACCAAATTCAAGGTTATTTTGTCTAAAAGTGGGTTACTCATAAACGGACTATATCGGGTTTATAGTTAACCGAGACAGTGAATTGACGCTATTGCATGCTGGGGGGGTTTGTAGAGTGCTATATTGTTTCTAGGTTTTTCTGGGTCAGATTTAGGTGGTCTCTAGGTGGTTTCTAGGGTGTTCTAGGTCCTTTCCAGGGTTGTAGATAGATTTTTGTAAAGTAAAAGGTCAGGTGAGGCAGTGTAGCAGCATAGTGGTCAAATCTCAGAAACTGACCTGACACCCATCTTGCAGTCCATGACACAAGGTAGGTCAAAATCTGCCAGCAAGTCCTCCATCTGATTGTACCTCTCTCCTTCCTTCTCTACATCCCCATGGTAGGCGGGAACGTAGGGCTTTAGCACATCTCTCATTAGCCTATCGAGACATTGCTGCTCACACTCGCAGTGTTTCTTCAGGATGCGACCGTTAGCTCCAGCCTTGAAATTGCCTGAGGAGAGCAGAGAGAGACAAATGGCATAGCATTGCATTCTCAGCATTACCACAAGCGATAAACTGTTTTTCTTTCGAATGTATTTTTTTTTTTTTTTTTTCAAAATCAAAGCAATTCACTATTTCAAATGAAGTACTATTTCACTTAACTTAAAGCCTCAAGTTGTTCCAAACCTGTTTCTTTTTTCAGCTGAACGCAAAGTAAATATTTTGAAGAATGTTGGTAACCAGACAGTTGACCGCAGCCATTGGCTTCCATAGTATATTTTTTTCCTACCATGGAAGTCAATGGCTACCGTCGACTGTCTGGTTACCAACATTCTTCAAAATATTTACTTTGCATTCAACAGAACAGAGTGTTCATGAAAGAAACTCGTACAGATTTGGAACAACTTGAGGTTAAGAAAATGATGACAGAATTTTCATTTTTGGGTGAACTATCCCTTCAACTGGCTTTGATTTTTGAGGCCTACCTGCATGGCCAGCCAGCTGGATCCAAGGGTACTTCTTCTTGAAAGACATCACAAATGGTGACCAGTGCACCATGTTCTTGATCTTCTTCCATGATTTATGCTGTTCAATGATAAAAAGAGAGCAAGATAAGTCCACATAAAAATCTAAATTGGCAATTCTTATTTTTTTATGGAATATTGCAGTATTTATTCAAAATTATTTATCTGTGTACATCATTATTTTTTCAATCAATGTGCTCTCTTAATCTTGAATCAAAATATCTTCTCCCTCTTGCAATGACCTCTTCTCTGATGATGTGTTTACAAGCTGTTTCACTCAGATATACCTCACAATAGGGAAGAAAAGACTATTACACCTTCCGTTTCATGTCGACTTTGCTATAAAACTAAAAACGGGATATTTTAAACAACATTTTCAGGCTCTTTTATAATTATTATATATTTGCAGTTTTTATGAAACTGTTATTTGAGAGTTTACATGGAATATTTATACTTTTAAAAATGTATTTGTCACTACAAGGGGAATATATAATTGTATCATGTTTTTTATACAAAAATATAAGAAAGCACAACTGTTTCAACATTGATAGCATCAACAATCATAGCATATTAGAATAATGTGACACTGAAGACTGGAGTAATGGCTGCTGAAAATTTAGCATTGCCATCACAGGAATAAATTACATTTTTAAAATATATTAAAATAGTAATAATTTGTTAAATGCTAATAATATATAAAATATTACTGCTTTTGGTCACATATATATTTATGTATTGTATGTACTGTATGTATGTATGTATGTATGTATGTATGTAAATGTATGTATATATATATATATATGTGTGTGTGTAATCTTGTCCATGTTATTCTGAAATAAAACATGCCTGGAGGAATATGAGTAATAACTTATATAATGAGATTTGGCAGGTGGGGTTCATTTCCCTACAACAAAACCCTGACTAGCACAACATGCAGGAGAATAAACAAACATGTATTTTGCATGTATTTACATACGTTTGCTGGCACTCCTACAGTGGTCAGTGCTGATATCATTGTTTACACAGCATAGTAAATTGCTTTTTGTGAAGGATTTATATACAAAAATGTTCTTCAAAAATGTTCGGAGAGGCATGAAATCCCTTTCCAGAACATTTTCGTTCACTTTTCCTTGCTGGTGGAACGATCTCCCCACCTCAATCCGGAATGCAGAATCGCTCAAGACAACTGAAAACTCATCTCTTCCGTGAGCACTTAACCTCATCTTTAAAAAAAAAAAAAAAAAATATTCTATTCACTCCCTATTCTAGCTTATGCTACTCTAAGCCAGTGTTTCCCAACCTTTTTTCAGTCATGGCACCCTTTGAAAATGTTCTCCATTTTGTGGCACCCCCTCGCATACGTTACGCTAGGGGTATAACGGTACAGATTGCTCACGGTTCGGTTTGTATCACGGTTTTAGGTTTACGGTTTCTGTACGGTTCAGTATTTGCTATGTTCAGGGAAAAAAGGACTACTGTCAAATAAAAATAAAGAAAATAATAAGAACAAATCATTTAAATACAAGCAGCAGCACAAATAAATTCTACTATTGAGCAAATTATGCTTTTCAGGTTTTTCAGGTATGTCTAACATTAGTTTTCAGGTACAGAAATTCAAATGTAATATAACATTGCCTATTTGAGTGTATAAATTAAAGATGAATCCTATTAAACTTACAAAAGCTATTCAATCAAGAGCAGTGAGTGATGTCCTTGTCTTTTGTTGTTTGACATTAAACAGACAGCAGTAAAGGCTACTGCCCCTTTAAGACCTAATGCACGGATATGGGTCGTCTTTCTCGACTATATTAAGTTTACTTAAGGCATATACAGTCTGCTAGAATACTCATCAAGATGAACATGTTGACATACTTTTTGTGAGAGTTTGTCCGTTCAAGAGCAAGACTTGAAAGAGAACTCAATATTTACGCGCTGCGAGATGTGTGCACGCTTTCGGATGAGTGCACACCAGATGCACACAGAGAAAAATTTTCTCACAATGCGCGCGATTTCTCATTCACGGCTTCTGGTACGTCATCCGGGTGATGACGGCGAAAATAACTGGTCATATTCGAACATACGGCTGCACTCGCATGCATTGAACAAAGTTTACAAAGAGAATAAAAAAATATATATACACATATATATATATATAGGCCTATAATTTTTTTTTATTTTTTTTTGAAGGACTTCTACACGGGATCCCTGCTCTCGTCGCGGCACCCCGGTTGGGAAACACTGCTCTAAGCAATGTCCAAAGCTTAGTATTTCAGCACTTTTTGTGATTTTTCACCTCTTCATGACGGATCGCTTCCTGTAGTCCTTAGTTGTTAGTCACTTTGGATAAAAGCGTCTGCTAAATTAATAAATGTAAATGTAAACATGCATTCGGATATCGCACATAAATGGATGATAAATTTGTGAAGCTTTGTTCAAGGTGAACCATTTCAAAATGTTCTTGCTCTATTTGGACATATTCACTTCCTGCGGAAAACTCTCTCTGTTTTTGAGAAGAGCTGCTCTGTTGAGCCATTACACTGTTATTCCACTTCACTACATGTCCTTGAGTGGGAACTCTTTAACACTCCATGTTGGCATGGTAAACACATTCTTTATTCCGCTCTCAGTGATAGATGAGGGGTTTCCTCGGGTGACCAGGGAACCCCCCCACCCCCCCACCCCCCAGCACATTTTGAGCCAGCTCTCCCAGGACAAGCAGTTCATTGCTGGACATGCTATGACCACAAATCAGCCCCCTTCCAAATCTAGAGAACCTGTCTGGTTAACAAACACAAGCCACAGAGTGCATTCAAAATCTGCTGAGAGGCGCTTTGTCATGCATTAAAAAAAAAGTAAACTGTCAATAGATTCAACCACGAAAACCCCTTATTCAGAATTACAGTGATTTGGCAGTTGACAGCTGTGCTTTTTTTCTTCTTCACAAGTTGCTATGACATCATTAAAGGAATACAATTCTGTTCTTATTTATTCAGCTACATGTGGTTTTAAACCTTTATAACACAGAGCATGAAATTCTTATATCCTGACCTTTTTCTCAATATAATAAAAGTGAATGAAGGGGTTACATGACAAAAAAACACATTTATCTTTGAAAACCAAGTAATCCTAAAATTAGTCCATATGACTTCTGCATTATATTTTAGGTCTTCTGAAGCCATATGATTACTTTATGACAAAAAAAATGTTTTGGAGGTCTCCTACAACAGGCTTACATGCATTAAATGTCAAAAACACTTGAATTTTCTCATAATATACATTGCACACACCAACACCAAATTTTTCAATTATTCTCAAACGAATCGACAGATGAACCAGTCACTCTAAATCTCTCCTTTCCACGAGCCTATACTCTGCTCTGATTGGGCAGATGGCCCACTCTGTTGTGATTGGTCTACGCATACAGCACATGTCAGAAACGAAACTCCTATTACCATAACTGAACTTCAGCTCCGGAGGCAGCGCTGATTTTACCATATCAATCCGAGTTTGAGTCCAATGATGAAACATTGGAAGAAATAGTTATTCAACCGAAACCTCCATCGCAAGGAGGACTTGAGCAGGACGTTTCTCAGTAAAACACTAATCAGTTTGAGGTACATTATATGTTGCAACTGTAATTCCTCACTATCAACATTAACAAGTGTACACCCATCAACGAACCAATGTGTATATTTCTCATTTATTACAGTGCACATGCGAGAACTGTATTAACTTTATCAATGACAGTACATACGTTAGCCCAGCACTAACGTGAATGACTGTTGTAACATAAAGTTTGTAAAACAAATCTTGCTCCATCCTTTATCTTTACTTAAAGTAGTAAGAACAGACAATCTGCATTAATAGACACAGTTTTAGGTAATAGTAATACATTTTTTTACCGAAAATCTTACTCTAACCCACAGCAGTTATACTGTAAGTTTACTAGTCTGATTTTTTGAAGTGAATCAAATGATTCATTGAAAAGATTTGACTAAATGAATGTTGAATGATTTGTCTACAAAGTGAATGTCAAGATTTTTAGTTGGCTACATTTTAATCTGTTGACTTCACATGGCTTCAGGAGACCACTTTTATGATACTTTTATGGTGCTTTTTCTCATTTTGGAACTTGATACCTTAGTCCACATTCACTTGCATGTACATAGCATGCATATATGGCCAGTTTGAAACAACACAAGGGTGAGTAAGACAGAATCTTAATTTTTGCATGAACTATTTCTGTAAGCTTGACATTTCTCCCTGTAGCGTCTATGCCGAAAAGGTCTGATTTAATTTCGTCTAGAAAGAGGCCCATAAATGGTATAAACCATCATCTGAGAGCAGCAAGAGTTTTATCTGTCACATGAAGGTTGTCCTGTTCTGCTCCAATGGAGGAAAACCGTTCTCCTACCGCCCTTAAGATGCTGTAAGAGGGGGGTCGGAGTTGTGTCTGTTTCGTATGTCCGCTATCCTCCCTCTACTAGGGTCACCGTCACCCCTAGAGACAATTGTGGAAACTCAGTGATCCAGGGGTCGCCTCCATTGCTTGAGAAAGTAGAGGGCTGATGTTAATAAGATTGTAGCTATAAGTGTGTGAAGGTTCCCTAAGGGCTATTTCATAAATGGCCAAAGAGCGAAAAACAAGAATTCACTTGCCGAATTTGAATATTGTGCTTCGATATAAACATTTTACACTTTCTATTATTACTATAATTATTCTTAATATGATTGTTACTATCATTATTTTTCATTTTCCCCCAATTTAGAGTTGTTGTTTTTTTAAATCAGGAATTGCTTGTGTCTGCAATGTGCCTGCTGACTAGAAGAAACATTGTGCAACAGTGGAATGGATATGAATGTAGAGGATATGCATGCCATAAACGCAGCCCTATAAAGAATATTGCAGGTGTCATGTTACATTTTTCTTTTCTTTTTTTAACAATTTTTTAAAATTTGATCCACATGGATATGGATGTAGAGAATGTACATGCGATAAATGCAGCCGCTATAAAGAATATAAAAAAAATTATTATATATTTTTCTTTTTATCCATTATTAAATGTTTTTGTATTTGGAACTTTTAGGTTTGTTACCGGTTTGTTATTATTAAAACAAATACAAATGAAAAGAGTGATTTATGAAAATTGCTTAACAGTTATTTCAGCAGATTAGTTAAGATTACTGAATCTAACTGAGGAGAGATTTCTGATCTGTTAAATAAAACAAAATAGCTACAGTATGCAGAGGTCCTGGCTAATATTGAAGCATTTGACGTGAAACAGATGCTGTCGTGTGCTGTGGTTTGGGCCACTGCAAAAAGCACTTAAAAACACAAGGATTGATGGACAGGTCGTGTTTTCCAGATCTGAAGACCACAGGGTCCTACCTCCCGATGACTACACAAATGTAAGTTCAGTGGAAAGGCAAAGTGGATCTGAGAGAAATTTCTATAGTGAGGGAAATATTCAGGATGTGGCAAAACAAAACAAGTGGAAAACTCGCAGGAAGAGATGGGAGTTGTAGACTTAATCAGAGAAGCCACGGTCAGGTCAAAATGCCCACTGTGTAAAACAACAGCTTTAGATCATACAGACTGACATAGTTGTTTACTTTCACAGCTTATTTGCTTCCATGAACAATTGTGAGATTTCTGGTTGTAGAAACACCTAAATCGCATGTGGCTTTAAGCCAATAAACAGGTTTTTTTAAGAATTATCTGCTGTGATTTTTGGAGAAAATATGCTAATAAGTCTTAAACTGAGCTAAGAGTACTGCAATCTTATTTATAGATGAAAGCATGGTCAAATTAGTCCAAAAAAAATGTAATAACTGAACACTCAAAGGACCAGAATGTGACTTTACAGCCAAACTACGGAGAAATTGAAGCAAACCAGAATCTATTACCTGTAAAGCTTTGACCACCAGGATGATTGACGTGCCAAAAAAACCCAACACGGGGACGATAAAATTCCAGATGTGAGTAATAAAAGATGACATGGTAAAAATCAGTAAAATAATGCACTAGTGTGCTGCGTGCAATCACAGCGTAAGCTGGAATTTGAGTGAAGGAAAGTGCCAGGCAATGTGGATTTCTCATTTGTTTCCATACAAAGCATTCAAAAGCACAATTGGCCCATGCAAATATGCTGGTAGGCCAAGCTCAATGTGCAGAGACCACATTAAAACTCTATGGCATGCCTGCGAGGGCCATGAGCAATGCAAATGTTCAGTGTTCTTCAAACTCACCTGTAATTCTAAGAGTTTGGTACAGCAGAGGAATAGCTTATATAACACCTGCCCATGGTTTTGGTCCAAATATTATCTGAAACCCTTTGTCACATCGGCACTGTAAAATTGTTTAAAAGTTTGAGTTCTTAAAAAAGGGTTAAGTTTAATTATTTTAAATCAATAGTCCCTTTCACACAGCAATACCGGTAAATTGCCGTAAAATTACCAGAATGACTTTATCGGTAAATACACAAATATGCTGTTCACACAATCAACGGCGTTCTGGCTTTTTACTGGTAAGAGACCATTCACACATCAACAGCAAAATACCGGTAAATTCTGTGATGTCAGTCATCAGAAATTATCTTTAAACACTGCGCCGTTGTCTTCATCCGCCCGCATGAGGAGAAGCGCTTTAGTTTCACTATCTGTTCAATTCAACACTATCTCACGACCAATTCGTACGTATTTTACGAGGTGGCTAATTCGTATTATTTTGTACGACCTCACTTGTACGTTTTGTCTAAACCTCAGTGGCGGGGTTTGAGATAGGTCATTCGTACGCATTCATACGAATTTGTCAACTCTTGGCAACTCGTCAAATACGTACGATTTAGCAAAAATCGTACACATTCGTACGAGTGAGATCGTACGAATTAGCCACCTCGTAAAATATGTACGAATTGCTGTGAGATCGGGTTGGTTCAATTTGACAACATCTTGACGTCTGAGTAACAGGCATAACATAATCAAACAGAACGCGTGTTTGCTCTTAAAAACACGAAACTCGCGTATCCAACTGCAGAGCCGAAGCACTGATGAATGGATGAAGGCTGGCTCTCAAACGTGGTCAAAGATGATCATCTAGCGCATATTTAAATAGAAAAACTATTACAATCCTTACTGTAAATAGCACGGAGTAATCATGATATCTTCATAAGTCTTTATGATTGGCCCAAAGCAGACTACATTCTGATTTCATACGTGAATATACCGGTAATCTTCATTCCGCATCCACACAGTGCACATTACCGGTAAATTACTGATAATGTTACAACTTCCCTTATTGGTAAATTGCCGGAAAACAATTTACAGTTTTTTGGGGGTTTTTTAAAGGTCCTGTAAGAATATAAAGAACCAGGCCAGATTGTCTGGATGAGTAACTTTCAGAAAGACTGTCTGAAAATGAATGAACATCTGAATCCACTCATACAATTATCACTCTCATCTGAGACAACGTCCCACTGAGTGAATCAACTGAGAATGGCTTCATTTGCATGTATTTACCTTGTCCCAAACTTCCCCCAAACTCCTAGTCCCCTCTCCTGGGAGATCACAAAAATCCAATAGATTTTGGGTATATTTCAATGTCAATTCTCACTATACAATATTATATGTGTTTAGTATCGTTTGAAATGTCTCAGTGCGAATGGTACAAAAATCTCATAAGCACAGAAATACACAAGAAGTTAATAAGAGTTTTTAGAGCTTAGAGGTATTTTACTTATGATGGTGGGTGTGGCTGTTGGAGCCATTTTGTTTCCTTTCAATCAAACCAAATGGGAACTCGACTCAATTTAAATTCCCTTTGTTTTCATGCATTTCCATTTGAAACAGTTGTTGATCTGGTCTGAGTTATTTAAAGCGATGCAGCAATGAGTTCGGGGCTCAATACTATTAACAAGGTTGGCCCGTAACACAGAAAACGCTCTATGTTACGTAATATTCAAAAGGTCAGGAAATCTTTCACTCTTTAAGCTATTTCGGAATATTTGATGTTATGTATGAATTGATTATGTAATTGGCATTATACATTTACCTGACTGTTAATAAAATTGTTACATTTTGATCCTTTCTGAATTACTCTGTAATTATGAACTATTTCCAGAACGGAACAATATAATTGTAATAAATGGTTAAAATGATTAAATGTATGATTAACTATTAGATATAAATGACTAAACAACCAATTGTAATTCTCTTCTAAATTCGACAAATATGATAAATGGAGTCAGATAGAGAATATTATAATTAAATCCATTTTGCCCAGCTGAAACATGAAAACGTCGAATACAACGTTGTAACAAACGGCCTTCGAGTCGCTATCGCTACCAATCCTTGGAGCGATTTCAGTGGCCTTACAGTCCTGTTAAATCATGATCTGTTATTGGTAAATTACCAGTCATTTTCCAGTTAAGACTGTATGTGAGGAAGGTTGTTAGTGTTTTGAGGAAAGTGAACTTGATGCAGTAACTACGTTTTCTCTTTCTACTGTATGTGACTAGTAAATCTAGTTTCATGTGTAGGTGTCTATGATGGGTCTGTGCTGTAGTGTGTTAGTCAAGAGGGTCAGCCATCTGAATTTTTTTATCATTTTTAAATATCTAAAGGACAGTGTCACCAGTGTTTTCAGACGAGGTCAGCACCTTGTTTTGACATCACCATGGTGATTTGTGAGAAACTGACTTCCTTTTCCCGAAACATGATGATGAATGAAATACTTTTGTGACTGTCGCAGACCGAAGATGAGAGATTTTCAAAGCGTGTCTTTCATTAAGGTATAAGTTTTAACAGGAAACGACAGAAATCTATTTATAATTTTAAAAGAATAGTTCCCCCAAACATTATCATCATTTACTCACCTCTGACATTTTAAACTTGTATAGCTTTCAATCTACAGTGAAAAAAAATTTATAAATAAAATTATATATATATATGGCAGATTATTGTAGAAGTCAAATTATGTAAGTGAAATCATGTTTAAATGTAAAAATATAATATTCAACTCAATTTATTGTCACTGAGCAAGTACAAGTACAAGCCAATGAAATGCAGTTAACATCCAACCAGGATGCAAAATAAAAGTAATCATCTTAAGTACTGCAAAAAATGCTGAATTTGACCATGAATATGCATACCTATAAACGTACATACACATATTAGGTGTACATACTCACACCTGTTAAAAAAGATGTGCAGTTTGATGAATGCACAATATGAATAAACAAATTGAACACTGGGAGGTCTTCAACTAATGCTGAAAGAGGAATGGGAGCGCTACTAAAAAAGAAAATACTGTGGTAAGTCATAATAATGTCTCAGGGAAGAGAGTTTAACAAAGTCACAGCCTCAGAAAAGAAATTCTTCCTGAGCCTGCTGGTACGGGACCGTAGGTTCCTGTAACGCCTACCAGATGGAAGAAGAGTGAACAAATATAAAATGTATATTTTACAAAACATGGTTTACTCAAAAACTCCAAGAAAATCAAAGCCAAAAGTTTAGGTTGATATCTCAAAAAATTAGCTTTCAGTAAGATTTTGTTTGGGCACAGTAGAGTTTAGATTCTCGAGATTCCCGAGCACGAACTTGACCCGACCCGATATTTCCCGGCACTATCCTCGGGCCGGGCCCATGATCAAGCATTTGTGTTTTTTTAATCATTACTTTAATAGCCTAATTGGGTGGGCAGAAAGCTATGTCATAATCAGAAATAATATATATATATTTTTAGCAAAGTAAGAACTGATACTACAACTAAGAAACAAATGTGTACAAAGTTACACAAGTCAGGATTAGTCTAAAAATGCATGTTAAACTCACAGCACATGCAGTGATGAAGTGCGCAGGACCGCTCTGAGATGCCAGTCATGAGCTGCTCGCATTTCTTAACTAGCCTATTTCTTTTCGTTTTGAATTGTTTAAAAGTGGACATTTCAAGCTTTCTATACATATATTTCTCATGTCTCATGTGAGGTAAGTAGCTGCTGAGTTTGGGTTTATTTATGAGACGCGCTCCAGTTCATGTGCAATGAAAGTGATCGCACCCGCGCCTTCATGTCGCGGTTATAGTCTGCTATAGCCTATTTGCTTCTTATTTATTAAATCCAGGCAATTGGCTGACGAAACCTTGATTACAATTTATTCAAAACAAAATTAACGTAAAAGAAAGGCTTTCTACAAACAAAACTTAATATTAAACAAAATATAATAACCACCAAAATTATTTCTGACCCACTCGCATCTTTGCACTTTTCATAATCAGATGAAATGTAAAAATAACATTATAATATTTAAACATATGAAACAAAATACATTGTTTAATGGCTACAACAAGTATAGTAGGCTACAGTACAGATAAATGTCATGTCTGAGCAGAATTTTTACCGGTGAGGGTTCATGAGTGGAGCGCTGGCACAGAGCGGATTATTGAGATGAGCGCCACACCGGCCCGCTTCGCTCATTACAGGTTCGTTCTCGTCAGAACGCCCACGTATTATCTAATCTAATTAAAAAATGGTCGGGTTTAAATCAGACTCGGGCTCATAATTACAGTTAATGTGTCGGGCCGGGCTGGGCTCGGACACAACGTGCATTTTTTGAGCCCGATCTAAGCTCTAGGGCACAGTACCAAACTTTTTCACTAGATGACAACCAAGCTCCATTACAGACCATATAAGGGCGCCTCCATTTCCATATATGGTTTGAGTGATCTGAACCATATATTTCCATAATTGTCATACAATTTAAGAAGTAGTATGGGCATTTTGACAGTATTTGATTTGAATTCAACCTCTAATAAACACATAAACACATATGTGCAGCATATATAGCTCGTATGTGCAGCATATATAGATATAGCTCGCCGCCAGATCACATCTTTTTTTTTCTTTATATTTAAAACATTTTCAGACCTTTTTTTACTCAAAATATTGAATGGATGTTTTCTTTTGAACTCTTGGCATGAAAACAAACTGAGGTTTCTACCAATCTTTCATAATTTGTCCTGTTTGCTATTTGAAAATAAAGGTTTGTACACACCTTATGAGTATGAAAATATTCTTGTTGCAAATTTATCAAATTACTGCTCCTCTGTAATGAATTTTGAAAAACAGATATGACAACTAGAGATTGCAAGCTTTCAAATGATGTATAGTTTGTCAAGATTAGGTTAGGTTTAGTATAGGATATCACTGTTTTAAAAATGTATTTGGACCGACCGACCGGTGGGCCGGTGACACTTAACAGTAGGACATATATATATATATATATATATATATATATATATATATATATATATATATATATATATATATATATATATATATATATATTATATAACACTTAAAGCTACACTGTGTAACTTTTTTAGTTTATTCTTAGCTAAAAACACTTAGTTCTTTCAAAAATATATATGCTCATTAATGTATATTTACTTCTTTCAAGTAATAAAGTATTCTCGTAAGTTTATAATATGCCATTGAAAATACATACGGGTAAGGGGTTCGAATGGGGGTCGCCATGTTGCCCCTCCATCTTGAAAGTACATTAGCCAAAGAGGGACATACCCGTAAATTCAAGCTTCGCCTTTGCGTTTTAACACTCGATGGCACCGTGTCGAATGTGAAGAGGGGGATTGCTTGAGACTGCTATATGAAAACCTGAAAGCCTTTTTGAAAGTCTGTTGCTGATGGAGGATCACTCTTATTCTCGAGGATATGTAACAGAGTCGCCAAGGAAGCGAAAAAGAGAATTAAGACGGCAACACAACAGGCAAATCAACACTAATGGACGAGGTCGAACTGGAAGCCATGTTAATCTTGGACTAAATCGGCCACCGTAGGAGTTAAAACGAAATCAGAATTGGGAGGAACAGAAACTAATATTTTCTGGATGGTCATATACCTTTTCACCGCTAGATGGGGGAAAATATCACACAGTGTAGCTTTAACATATACATATTCACGCTCTCAATCTGTAGGCACGCTGAGTAAACAACACTTGTTACGGTGAATTGCCATTAATTTGCTGCCCTGTTTGCACTCTATGCGCGAATACACTACAGGCTCGCTCTCATGATCGTATCTCAGGTAAATCATCAACATTATCATCACTTACATGTATGTTATTGAACTAATGACATTGTAATCGGCTAAAACGCATGCGCTGGTTACTTTTCTTCCAGAACAAGTGCGCACCCGAGTGTTGTTTGCACATTCACGTGAATCGTGGCACAGCTCCGAGAGCAACCGAACTTCGGTTGTGTGTTCTCGGGTTCGATACCTCAGTGCACACCAAGCTCTGTATGAAAGCTTTCACATTAGCAATTTTTCATGCGAACTGTGCTCCATTTCGAACTAAACTGCCAGAGTAAAAACACCCTGAGACAACAGAAGAAGAACACATCGGCTCACGCGCACACTGTAGACTTTTAACAATTGCGGTAACTTGGGGCAATGTCAAATAACAGTCATATTTTTCAGCATGTTACAATAATTATATGGCTTAAGTTGATATAGCCTATTCCCTAATGAATTAAACAGTTTGTTATCATACAGATTGAGTGTGTGAATGGTCTCTCTCCCTCTCCCTCTCTCTCTCTGTTTATATGTGTGTAGCCTTTACATGCGTGCATGCGGGGGAGGAGTTGCGATTTTCGAATATCGAAATCGAATAATTCCCAGCGATCTTCGAATATTATTTTTGCTTGAAATGCCCATCCCTACTTAACAGGTTAACAATTCATACGGGATTAGATCAATCACAATGTATTTTAGGAGCTAAATGTTACCGCTAGGAGGTACATTTGTTTCCAAATCATGAATTGTGCTAAAGTTTGATGCAAAATATGAATCTACGAATCCGGTAAACAAGCCTCTCTAGACAGGGTAGCTTGCATTCAGATTAGACAGGGTCTGATATTTGCATGCAGAAACACATTTGCATGGCTTGGTTTGTGGTTGGACAAATACTTAAAGGGTTAGTTCACCCAAATTTATTTTAAATTCTGTCATTTACTGATCCCTTTGATAACCCATTTCCATGCAATTACAATGAATGACGACTGAAACCTTTGAACATCAAAAAGGATGCAAAAACATATCAAGCATCAAGAAAGTATCATAAATGTGGTCCATATGATGTTTGTTATATTAAAATGCTTTTTGAGTCATGTGATAGTAGTGAAAAAGTTGTTAATCTCTCCCTTGAATCGTTTAGTTCAATTAAACTCAAGAACTGAATCAGTCTGATAGCTGAACGAATATTTCAGATCAGTTTTGTGAACTATATCACCAGATGTACTGAAATAATCAGATTCAAAAGAATGATTAATTCATAAATTGGACTTTGCTGCTTCTCACATGAATTCTCATGACTGCGGAGAGCTAGATGTCAAGATCTGCAGTGAATAACTACTTAAATTTCACACTATCGTACTATCATACGGCTTCAGAAGAGTTGGAATATACTTCACTTTTATGATATTTTTATGATGATTTTTATGGTCAAATCAAATCTCCTTTTTTATTCCAGAGAAGAACAAAGGTCATGAGGGTGAGTAAATGATAGCAGAGTTATCCTTTTTGGGTGAACGGTTCTGTTTTTGTTTCAGTAAGAATGTTAAAATCAACTCCAGATGTAATGAAGAGATGTGAAATTTATAGCACTATGAGAAAAATAATGAGGTTAAAATTCAGGTGTACTTATACTCGCACATTCTTTAGAGCGTTACTCATTACAATAAAAAAAAGAAATCCAATGGAAAGTATTTTATGCAATTAAACAAACACACTTGTATGTGATTTATATCAATTTGCAGTGAATTGAACAGTTTTTCAAGTGCATTTCATTTCAATTCAACTCAATTTTATATTACATTCATAAGTGTAAAATAAAACCCTGAGTTTAACTCTTTTAAGTTTGTGCGATGAGAATTGACTTCTTTAATAGTTCTTGATGGCATGCACAACAGGGTCAAAAGGAGAACTAAAGGTGAGCGACCTCCCCTCAGATGATAAGTGCAACATCATCTCAAAACCACAAAAGTTTCCGACGGCAATGCACCATGGGAAACACCAAACACCTATGAGTTTAAGTAGATGTTTGCATGCACTGCAGCACCAGAAGACTATCAAGTCGTGCTTATTTTGCTGAAGACCACAAATTGTTACTCTGTAAACATCAACCCACAATAGCAATCAAAGCAAAGCCTCGGAACAAAGAAGACATAATACTGTGTAATCTCACAGTGAGCCTAATAACAAGACGTAAGAGTTTTGCAGTCTTCCCTTTGGAATACCAGAAAAATAAACTGTCCCGTTGAGGACGTAATGCGACTGTAGCTCTCCATTACTCATTCAGGCCCCCCTCCCATCTCAAACTCTTCTCCCTTTGCTATTGTATAAAGCCACTATCAATAGCTCAGGGTTTTGTTAATTTGGGCAGCGGAAGCGTCAGCGCCGTATCGCGAGGGGAGCACTCCGTAGCACTGGGTCGTGCCATTGTTCTGATAAGGACAGGGTGAGCTATATCGAGCACAAGGAAAGGGATGCCGCTCTTTACAGCGTCTCCTTGACCTCACTGGTGTTGTAAAAGTTTCCACTGAGCACTGAGGGAGGAAGTGGCTTTTAACCCCTCGAGAGGAACCTCTCTACAAGACAGGAAAGCGCAAAGGGCTCTGAGACAGTATTTTCCACCTCTGCAAGCAATACTCAGCAACATGGCCAAAGACTGGGTGTTATTTTCGGGAGGCTAGGCGGCCACCATTAGCCCCTCAAGCACCTAAATGCATCTGTGGCCAATTTAGCTAGTCTTACCACAAGCTTTAACACATTTTACATTTTTATGCATTTGGCAGACGCTTTTATCCAAAGCGACTTACACAGCATTCAAGGTACACATTTTTACATTTTTGTCAGTTCTTGCTTTCCCTGGGAATCAAACCCATGACCTTGGTGTTGCTAGCGCCATGCTCTACTGTTTGAGCTACAGGAAAGCTTTCTGTGTGGAAAGACCCAAACAAGGCAATTTAATTTATTATTGAATTATGTATATATAGAAATATATATGGAAAGAAAGAAATATATGAAAGCATTTATAATGTCTTTTTGAGAAACATTACAATATACATGAATAGGTACAATGCATGCATAAATGCTTTTATAAATGTTTTGTTCTTTCGTATATACGTATACATATACACTATATTGCCAAAAGTTTTGGGGCGCCTGCCTTTACATGCACATGAAGTTTCATGACATCCCATTCTTAATCCGTAGGGTTTAATATGGAGGTGGCCCACCCTTTACAGTTATAACAGCTTCAGCTCTTCTGGGAAGGCTTTCCACAAGGTTTAGGAGTGTGTTTATGGGAATTTTTTTTCATTCTTCTAAAAGCGCATTTGTGAGGTCAGGCACTGATGTTGGACGAGAAGGCCTGGCTTGCAGTCTCTGCTCTAATTCATCCAAAGGTGTTCTATCGGGTTGAGGTCAGGCCAGTCAAGTTCCTCCACACCAAACTCATTCATCCATGTCTTTATGGACCTTGCTTTGTGCACTGGTGCGCAGTCATGTTGGAACAAGAAAGGGCCATCCCCAAACTGTTCCCACAAAGTTGGGAGCATGAAATTGTCCAAAATGTCTTGGTATGCTGAAGCATTAAGAGTTCCTTTCACTGTAGCTAAGGGGCCAAGCCCAACTCCTGAAAAACAACCCCATACCATAATACGCCTCCACCAAACTTTACACTTGGCACAATGCAGTCAGGCAAGTACCATTCTCCTGGCAACCACCAAACCCAGACTCGTCCATTAGATTGCCAAAGCGTGATTGGTCACTCCAGAGAACATGTCTCCATTGCTCTAGAGTCTAGTGGTGGAGTGCTTTACACCACTGCATGATTTTACATGGCCTACCACTTCGTGGCTGAGTTGCTGTTGTTCCCAATTGCTTCCACTTGCTTCCACTTTGTTATAATACCACTAACAATTGACCATGGAATATTTAGCAGCGAGGACATTTCACAAATGGACTAATTGCACAGGTGGCAACCTATCAAGGTACCACTCTTGAATTCACTGAGCTCCTGAGAGTGACCCATTCTTTCACAAATGTTTGTAGAAGCAGTCTGCATGCCTAGGTGCTTGATTTTACACACCTGTGGCCATGGAAGTGATTGAAACACCTGAATTCAGTGATTTGGAGGGGTGTCCCAATACTTTTGGCGATGTAGCTAGTGTATGTATGTATGTGTATGTGCAGTGTTGGGGGTAATGCATTACAAGTAACTCCAGTTACATAATCAGATTACTTTTTCAAGTAACTAGTACAGTAACACATTACTTTTAAATTTACAACAAAATATCTGTTACTTTTTCAAATAAGTAACGCAAGTTACTTTGTTTTCCCATGTATTGACTGACAGTTCTCCTGTCTCCATGTTGAGAAAATCAAGAGTAAATGCTGTGCAATGTTGTGTGCACTGTGTGAACATGATGGTTATGGCAGTTCTAGACTAAATGTGAGCATGCAAAGATTCAGTATTCCTCAAAATGAATAAAATCAGTCAAATGCATAATCAGAATACTATGCAAACCTCCAATAAGTAAATGTTAATTAAAACTAATATTTTTATGCATTTAATCTAATTTTATTGTCCAATGCACTTGCTGGTGACCTTCGATGATCCTGTTAAACCATAAGCGAAAATTACCTTAGATTTTTTGTTTTTATTGGTGAAGTAAGTGTTAAACTTTCTTCTCCTGCATCATATTCTTCTGCAATCCAGATTGGCAGCACAGCTGAAAGGTTTGTTTGAGCTGCACCCTATACTGTACAAAGTAAACGTACATTTGCATTTCCCTCAGTCTTATTATTTCAGTTTTGGTGTGAAAGGGCCATACATTTGCCTGAAAATAGAACTTTTTGTTATTAAAAAAAACAAACAAGCCCAGCCCAGGTGAGAAAAGTAACGTAACGCATAACTTTTCTTAAAAAGTAAGTAACGCAATATTGTAATACATTATTTTTCAAATTAACTTTCCCCAACTTTGTGTGTGTGTGTGTGTGTGTGTGTGTGTGTGTGTGTGTGTGTGTGTGTGTGTGTGTGTGTGTGTGTGTGTGTGTGTGTGTGTGTGTGTGTGTGTGTGTGTGTGTGTGTGTGTGTGTGTGTGTGTGTGTGTGTGTATGTATCACCTTTTTTTATAAAAATGTTCAATGAACCTATTAAATAGTTTTTGTGCTTTTCTGAACTTAATCCAGACTCCTGTCCTGTTATCTAAATATAAGCATATCTGGTTATATGGCCACCAAAAATTATTAATATATAATGTAAATGAGTTATGTACACTTTACAAGTTTAAACACTACCATTTTACAAGTTTAAATAGAATGAAATTAAATTGTGACAAGATGTTAAAGAGTTTCAAGTTGTATTAGCTCATTTGAACTATTAAATCATTTTTCCACTGTGAAATTCCAATGGGAATTTGTATTGTGACCTTGAGCCTGACAAATACGTGAGATTGGTTGTTTTGCTTTAGGCTAGACAAATTATCTTCAAGTATGTATTTGTATGTATTGTTCATTCATTTTTAAGTGTCAAATGTCAGCTAGAGTAAATAGCACTTCAATTGATGTGACAGGATAAAGCGTAGTGCTTTCTTACGGGAAAAGGTAAGACATTAAAGATCAGCAGCATTCATATCTTGAAAATCCTGAGCTACAAGTTTCCATTGGCAAGTCAGTTACATGTCTAAATTCCAGCAAGCCATGTCTGTTCAGAAAAACATGCATGAAAAATAGGTCAAGAAACTGGGTACAGCTAGACTACTTTCAGATTAGGAGATTAGGAGGATATACAGCTCAACAGTTTTCAGATAGTATTATTTAGCATAAATTCCTCTTTGACAGTTGAGAACAAGACCATCACTTTCCTTGACACTCCCGCCCTTTCAAAGTATGTCATAGCTGTCCCTGCTTGTCCTGAAACCGGTCTTTTCCCATCAATGACAGGAGAGCTCTTTCACAGAAGCGAGACCTCCCATTAAACTGCCGTTTTACTGCACCCTAATGTACACAAAGGTGTAAAGCTGCTTCAAGACGCTAAGCAGAAAGTTGTATCCTTCTGGGATTCACTGAAATAAAATACACCCTCTCTTTACATATTTCCTTGTTTGAAGATGACGTATAATGGAGTAGGGGTGGGTCTGATATGTAAGGGAAAATGTACAAACATACTACATAATAGCTCTGCTCCAAAACAGTAAGCTGTCTACTGCCTACATGGGGAGCTCCCTAAATAGGCAGCGTCATAATTGTCATGAAACATTCTACATATGCAGCAACCACACAAAGAGACTTGAATGCTGCTAAGCTAATATTGTGATTCTCCAAAAATCTTAAAAACACATCATTTGATTTGATTAAAAAGGCAGGGCTTAGACTAAGCCAGGATTAGGCCTTAGTTCAATATTAGGACATTCAAGTAGCTTTTATAAACGTATCTTAGGAAAGAAAAAGAAAAAAAACAATGGCACTGACATGTTTTAAGATATGTCGGTGCAAGTTGCTTTCAGTTAATCAAACATGCATTTTAGTCTGGGATTAGTTTAAGCCTTGTCTGTGAAACCAGGGTAAACTTACATATAATACAATAATACAACTATTTATTATAATTTTCATCCTTTATAATTGTTTTAATCTTTTTGATTAAATAAAATAAGGGTATGTACAAATTCAGATATGAGTAAAAAAAGTATTATTTTTTGTGCCAGTGTAAACGCAGCATAAGAGAGAAGAAAAATAACAGAAATCAGTTCCCCGAGGCTGCGTTTACACTGGCACAAAAATTCATCTTTTCTGAGCCACTTCCAAATGTGGTTTTTAATCGGATACAGGTAATTCTCTCTCTCTCTCTCTCTCTCTCTCTCTCTCTCTCTCTATCTCTCTATCTATTTTCCGGTATATATCCGTTAGAGATGCATGATATATCGGCCACTATATCGGGTTTGGGACACATACCACATTGGGACATGGCTTTTAATGGTGAGACTTTTGGTTTTGTAATCAGGCGCTCAAAAATGTTATACAAATTTTGATTTCGATTTATCGGCCAATATGTTGGTTATCGGCTTCCAAATAAAAATAAAATTATCGGTATCGGCCAGAATTTTCATATGGGTAAATCCCTACCCTAATATCCGTTTGCGCCGCAAACATCCATGAATGCTTTTAATTTATTCATGCTGGCAAATAGGCTAATCATGTTACCACCCGACATGAATTATATAAATAATTTGAATAGCACGGCCATTCAAAACCCGAGGGTCAACCATGTTGCATAGTAAAGAGATCAACAGAATCATTCTGGGCTGGGACTGATGTAAACGCAGATATGGATACCAGTCATGTCTAAAATGAAAGTAGGCGGGACAAGAAAACGGATATGGTCAAAAGATCAGATCTGTGCATCAAGACTTGCACAGCACAGCATGAGTCGGCGGTCAGTTATTCAGTTTAGTGGCGCAAAATGCCACGACTGATCAATTGGAAGCAAGTATTCCACCGAGCCATGCAATAAGGAAAGGCACGCAAGTTTTAACAAGAGGAGGGAGTTGCAAGGCCATGGGTTACGCCTGTGCATCAAAGTCACCACTTCAAGAGAGTCTAGCGAAGTGCAGGGGGCATCAAAGAAGTAGCTTACTGCTCACTTCCAGGAGTAAACCATTACACACATCTGTTTTTCGGAAAGGCAGTCACAATAACATTCTTTATCTTAGCCAGCTGTGCAAAGAATGGCTTATGTCATTCTGTCTCTCTTCTTGTTTTTGATCAAATTAGTAGAGGTAAAGGGTAAAGCATGCAAAATTAAAAAAAGAAAACCCAAAGAAATACCCAAGCTCTTTCCACCCATATTAAGTGTAAACAAGCACACATTAGTAGTAATAGGGTGGTTTCCCCATATAGTGTTCTACGGTGCATACAAGTGAAGCCTACTATGTTAAAAAAAAGTGGCCAGCGCAAAAAAAGGCCGGCGCACTTCCTGTCTGTTGCATATGAAACGGCTCCCTCCAGCAGCAATGCTGCAGCAAAGAACCCCAGCTGTTTGAACCAGGCATGCCTTGACGTCAGCTGGTCGCCAGGCAACCGTCAACCACAGGGGTGTTACATTTTCCATTGCTCGTAGCCTTCAGATCCTCCAGTGTATCATGCTACAGAACTTGTATGCTCACAGTTGGGGTGATAGAATCAACCTCACACAAAAACTGTTTGTGCTGGGTTGGCTCACACAGCGCTGCAAGAGTGTAAGAGTTCAGAGCAAAGCCACGCTAAGACTGAACAAATACTCAGCGCTTGTTTTGTCAGGCTATATCTGGCTGCTGAACATTTATACTTTATTAGATCCACACATTTAATACATTTTATTTTTGGCTTTAAAAAAGTTTATTTTGCACTTAGAACACTTTCTCCTGTCCTTGTTTTATTGTTCAAACATGTCAGCTTCTGGCTCAACCAGTGGCATGAGTTTGGGGGCGGGACTACCTTTTAGTTTGACTAATGAAAGATCGGGACAAGGTAAACTATTTTTACTTTTGCAGTTCAGTTTGGTCCCACTAGTTGGTACCACCATGTACAAGAAATTACACACAACCGCATCAAAAAGAAGTCAATCTATGTACTTTTTAGTGCACATTTTCACTCCTATGATATATTGATATATTGGTGCATGTGCCGGTATTCAGTAATGTTTAATGATCAGTATAGTTAGTGTCGGTACTTCAAAAATATTGTGAATAATTGTAGGTGCCTTATTATTCGAATTGTTTAATTTTTTTGAATGCATATTAGTTTCTTTTTCATTAACCAGGTTTTAAAATGTACAACACGTATACTGTGTAAGCTGATTTTCACATTGGTCTGAGCAAAAACTGGGGTGAATGAAAATGCAAATTCACTCTCTGACAATAGGAAAAGTAGAAATACAGCGGTTATGTAAATGTAAAACAATTAGGGCTGCAACAAATACTTGATCAAATCAATAATAATAATGAAAATAATCGTAAATTAATATGAAATGTGTTATACTAAGCACTTAGTATTTATACTAATAGACGTAGTGCAATAGAATAGGAGAGCAATAATTCTGATGAAAGGACTATTGTAATGGAGTATTAATGTTATGTTCAGATGATTGAATGTGTGTTTTTCCCACCTCATACAAGTTGACATTTATGGTACTAAATTATATTTATATTTAATATGATTTTATGGTCCTAGATTATATTTATGATCCATTTATTACCTGTTAGCACTTTTTGAGCATAGACTGGAACATTAATTTACTTTCCAACTTAATCTGTTGTAAATCTTGAATGCTTAGGAGCACATACTTAAGTTTGGTCTCTTTTTAAAAACACTTGGCAGATCTTGGCAGAAAAAAAAAAAGTAAAAAAAAAAAAAAAGTTTATTATTATGGAAAATGCACAACAAAAACTTTTTTTTAAAAAACATTTTATATGAAATATATATTTTCCAAAACATGTTTTTCTCTAAAACTGTGAGAAAATCAAAGCCATAAATCTAAAGAAGTTTTCCAAATTTTTAAGGTTGATATCTCAACTTTCCAATTCTTTTGTCAATGATTTGTGTGTGTGTGTGTTCACACAGCAAGGCCTTAACTAAGTTTGGTACCATTCAGATGAAGTAAAAAATGGGATTCACGCAATGTCACGCACCCCCCCCCCCCCCCCCACAAACACACACACACACACAAAAAAGCACGAGGGTTACATAAAAAACATTTTTACTTGTCATTTTTTAAATGTTTCATCCAATTAATCAAAGAAATAATAGCCAGATTAATTTGTTGAATAAAAATCGTTGTTGCAGCTAAATATCTATTGAGTAATAGCAAACTCACATCGTTTAGACCCTTTCAGTTTAAAATGCTCACTTTTCACTATCCAATCAATTCATGAACTCTCAAATGGTAACTTATTAGAAATAATTAAATTATTCAGTGCCGTCTATGATACTGCTTTACGAACAACAACATTTCCCAACAAAGCGGCACTCATGCGAGTGTGTTCATTCAGTTAGCACAGCATGTATGACATGAACATGTGTGCCACACACACACACACACTATCTCTAGAAAGCTGTCCGCCCACTTTCTGTTGCCTGCCACCTACAGCAATCCACGGGCCTAGACATGTTTCATCATATCTTATTTCACATAAACTTTAAAACCTGTTGGGCTTACATTTACAGTTAAAACAACCATTAATATGCCAGAGCTTATTAAACTGCCAATCATTTAAATGTAGCGTAACATCATTCCAGTATTGACCTAATACAGTCAACACCAAGGCCTACATAAGCAGAACAAATAGAGCACTATTTTTTAGCTTTACATACCAGAAATGTGTAGTGCAAATAGATCAAACAAATAATACTCTAAATATAGCAGTGGTTTTCAAAAGGTTTTACTTTAAGACCCAGATTTTACACTGGACATCAAGTGGTACAACAGAGGTTTTAAATATTTGTATTTCCATTTATTATTTTATTTCTATCATTGTATATATTCTATTGTGTGTGTGGGGATAGATTGTTGGATTTTTCCCCCTTTTAAAAGTTGATTCATCTAATTAATTTTGCTATCCTAACTATACATGATCATATGGTTAGTTGCATTTTATTTGCATTTAACATAGTTTTTTTCACCTTCTGACTCTATTAGAACAGACCTGTGAGTACCGCTGCACTGTAAACGAACCTGAATCGTGCAATATAATGCAGCTGCACGCATTGGTAAATAAACAAACAGTGGCAAAGTGTAATGTAAATCCTCACAGCTTCGCTAACAGCCAGGCTTGGTTAGGCTACACTTGCTGTTGGGTTTGCTAGAGCAAGTAACCACAAGCCTCTGTGCAGAGACAGACAGACAAACACACACATGCACAAGGGTTCTTCCCTCATCTGATTGACACAGGAAAAGGAGACACCATATCAGGGTTTACTGAGCATGCAGAAAAATGAACCACACCTCTGACTTGCACTGGGACAGTGTTATCTTGCATATCTGATCTTCCTTATCAATAGAACTTGCCGCAAAATAAACAACAGTGCATTGCAACCACAAGTTAATGCAGAAGGAAAAACATTTTTCAAAGATTTTCTTAACAGTGAGACAAAGCATAGCAAATGGAGAATTTTTACACACTTAAACAACCAGTCCAGGTGCATTCCCCAAAGCTCATCCTGGCGATACTCCTTTAACCTGGTTGCAAGGAGGAAGTGAACATACAATTTCATCTTGAGAAACTCGTCTGTGGTATAGTTTCACTTTCTGTGCTTTTCGAAAACATTTGGTGATCCAAAAAATGTATGAGTTTGCAGACTTGCTAAAGTGAAATGTGCAACAGCTGTCAAAGGAACTGTGTTTGAGGGATCCCCTCTGCTGAGCACATGGGACGTAATTAGCAGCACTAAACCACAACTCACCGCTATTAGCGCTTAAAAGGCAAGCCCACTGGAAACTTTTCTGGGTCGCTTGTTTGACTAAAAGCAGTGATAACAAGTTTGTGGTTTTTATCACTCTTCAGTTTTTCCGAAGACCCAGTGCAGCCCACAAAACAGAAACCACACTGCAAATGTTTGTAGAGTAAAATGAATACAGATATGTTTATTGCTCATGAATTTCACCCCAGACCGTGTTACTGTGAGTGGTGAGACAGGCTAAGCAGAACCATGAAATGTGAGATAAACCTGTTTTGGAAGAAAGAATGAGATCATTGAAAGCATCTGTCTTGCCATTTTTAGAGTGATAACCTTTTGGAAAATTTCCTTGTGATACACTTGTGATCCCTCAGAGCCTGGAAACAACCAAGTGAATACAAATTTGAAACCACCACGGAATATTTCAACAGTCTAAGAACACAGTGTGAGCCAAAGGGCTTTCCTACAAGGCTGTCTAAAGAAAATAAATGAGCCCCTAAAGTGATACATAGATAAGCTAGGGATGTGCTAAGCTACATGTTTATTTTGTTCACACACTATTTTCCCTTTTTTTACAGAATAATGAAGAAGAAACAAGTACAGGAGAACAGGACAGGGACATGACCTTGGACCGAGGTGAACCCGGATCCCTTTGTGTCATGACACCATTGACTAATCTGTTGAAAGAAAACCCCTTGTATCATTATACTGCCTTCAATTTCACCCGTCCCCAATCAGACACAGGGAAGCATTCACATACGACACGTCCTTACGCTATAAAACAGCTAGACGGAGCCAAACATAATGGAATAGAGTGCAAGGATCTCAAGATTTGCTTTAAAAAAAATTAAACTATTTTTTAAACCTGTTGTCTGTGCCATAAGCTTTTAGGCAGCACTCTGGCCCATAGCGCTGTACCTCAGGCAACTATTGTGAGTCCTGGCTTATGGTCCTTTCCTTTCTCTCCTCTCCAATTGTTTCCTGTTTATCTCTATAGTGTCCCATAAAATATATATTTATTTTAAATATCTAAAAATAATAGTCAACACTAATCGACTAGACTAGAACACTTTATAGCAGCAATGCTTTAATTAGCATTCTGACAGAATGCTAATCGACAAGTCAATTAGCCAACAACTGTGACCCATCCCTAATGTAAGCTAAATATAAAGCGCAAATCCTTATGCTCCAGTTTTAAAGACCCCCTGTGGAGGAAATCACGTTTTTAATGTTGTATGTATGAACACCATTGCTCAACACCATTGCTGAGATTTTCTCTTAAAACGGACAAAAATGCGGTTTGAAATCGTTGGTGTTTCTTACACAAACTGCCTTGTATCCAATCACGTCAACATGCGTGCGGGCTTTAGCATATCATCTCCGGGAGCAGGGGAGCCTCAAGAGTAGCCAGGTTATCCCGGTATATTTTTCTGTTGATATGAAAAATCGGGTACTTTTAGCAATATTGCGTGTGAATTATGCATATGATGTATATTACGAATCGATGTTATGATGAACTATATGCCTTTCTCAACTGATGTTCTGTGATGTTCAAAGCATTTCTTTTTTAAAGATTTTTAGAGGGCAGACTGAGATGGTGAACGGGAACATGTGTAGCAACACAATATTAGCTGTTCGATAACGTAGTCAAGCAAAACGCTAATCATATTGATTACCGATATGTGTCTGACGTTATAAAGAGTGATACCGTTGTGCAGCGTTTACTACAGTAACTTGAGTAAAAGTGGACAGTGGGTCTCTGAGCTGGTGTGAGTGAGTGGAGGCGGGACTCATTTGCATATTCATGAATCCGCTTATACTAAACGAAGCAAGGGTGGAAAGTTACATTCAAGGCAATTTTAAGGCATGAAGAAAATTGTTTCACAGGAAAAAACGTTTAAATATGTTATTCTGGTTATCAAAGTTGAACTTTAAGAGATAAAGTTATTGGCTACAGGGGGACTTTAATTAAAAGTCAAAAAGCTCATTTTAATTGACTGTTCTCTAAATCCCAACCATATGCGGCTCTTATAGTACGTCTGCCCCTCGAAAAACCAAAGCCATTCCATTGTAAATGCACATGTCCGGGATCAGCAAAGATTTCATCACACAAGTTCAAGGTTATCAAGTAATCTCGCCCTTGTGATCACTGTGAATAGTTAAACAATCTTTTATGAGTGCTATCATTCCTCCAGATGGTACAATAGGATGTTTGCGCTTCTCCACGGTGTGTTTCCAAGAAATAGACGTCACATAAAAGAGACCTACGGCATAGATCCTGTGTGGCGAGCAGAACCACATTATTCTACAACTTAGTGTGAGGCTGGAGGACTGTATGACATCCATGTCTAAACAATGAGCTTCTCTGTAACAGCATGCTAGCTGAAGGGTCTCTTGATGCGCCTGCGAACGCGACATGCCTAAATAGGCGGGCCCACACATTCTCATGAGGGCAAACATGTCGCAGAGACAAGCGGAACCCCTAGAGAATGCGTCACACGTCATGTCTACAGCACATGATCGTATAAACTAATGAGTTTTCTATAGCTGCTAATGCAGTTGATTATCACTTGTAATTAATGTTTTAGCTGAAAAAGCTCATACAAATTCTTAACATACTGGTAAAGTATTTATCCACTTCATTTAATGGCAAATCATAAATAAAACTGAGTATGAAACCGTGGAATAGTTAACTTTATACACCACTATTTGTTCCTTGCTCTGTTTTTGTACTTTGTTTAAAGGGCGGCCAACTAAAGTCCGAGAAAAAAGTCCATCTGACAGCAGGACACAGAAGTACCTTTGTATGTGAGAATGTCAACAGTTACTCTGGGTGAATACAGACGAGCACTGAGCAGGAAAGCACAAGGACAGTGTAAATGCACTGGAGGAAGTCGAGAATACACAAGATGAATTGTGGGGCTGACCATTATGTGTATCTCCTCAAGGTAAAATCTATGCCCCTGAAAGCAATTCTGCCAAAGCAATTGGATGAATCTGACCATAACAATAATGTTGCAATGCACTACAACACCAAGGTCATGGGTCCGATTCCCAGGGAAAGCTTAAACGGATAACATGTATACCTTGACTGCAATGTAAGTTGCTTTGGATTACAGCGTCTTTTAAATACATAAATGTAAGCTATATTTGCTGCCCCAAATTGGAACCCCATCAAACCACTATCTTACAGGATCAGAGTGTTTGTATTAAAAGTGTGTTGCTTGTATTAAAAGTGTTATTAGTGTGTTGCTCGCGAAATATAAAGAGCTGTTGTGATGATGTGGAACTGGGTTCATGTCCCAGTCCTCTCTGACTTCTTTTCTGACTTCCTGGACTCCCAGAAAAAAAGTGCAAAAAATGTACCTTTAAGGGTACAACAGCCTGTCACTGGGAAGTACCCTTGGAAAGGAGAAAAGGTACCCTTTGTACCTGTGGCTCTAAATTCAGTTCTGTTTATAGTAATAACCATCTCTCTATTTATACATATTTATATATATTCAGTACATATCCATGTCCTGCACTTACGCAACCGTTCACTTGCACTTCTGGTTAGACCTAAACTGCATTTCGTTGCCTTGTACTTGTACTTGTGTAATAACAATAAAGTTGAATCTAATCTAATCTAATCTTATTTACCCCTAAAATGACCATAGTAGTACTTTAAGGGTACATGTTACTGCTCTAAGGTACTAATATGCACCTTTTTGGGGTAGATAGGATAAAACGTTTTTCTCTTTAAGTGTCCTGGGTTTGTTGAACCCTTAACGGTTCAATTTATTCACATTTTTTGACAGTGTACTTTCCTGTCAATCATCCACTATCCTGTCTACTAAAGCCAACAAATGAAATAAAAAAGGACATAACAGGTTGACTTACCGCTTTCTGTTGCGTCTGCAGGAAAGCTGGGGAACGCTCTGTGTCACTGGAGATGTCGTCCTCTGATTCCTCCCAGGATGAGGAGAATCCCGTTGAGGAGGCAGAAGAGGAAGAAAGCTTCCTCAAGGCTCTGCCAGGTTGAGGACTAACCTGTGGCTCTGTGCCCTCCCCACTGACCTCCATGCCGTGGTCCGTAATAATGACCGCAGGGATGGAACCCAACTCTGGACTGACCCCGTCAGACTCCGCCTGGGTTTCTGTTGGCTTAGCTCCCGGCTTTGTCAAACATGTCTCGGTCCAAGATGCTGAGCACTCGTTGGCCTCTGGTGAAGTCCTGGAGTGATTGTCGGTAGGGCTGTCAGCTTCGGTCTTAATTCCTGCTGATGTGCTCTCAAGTGGGCCGCCCTCTTCTGTATTTGGGTCAGCCCTGTCCTTCTCATCACTGCTGACCTGCAGCCCCTCCTCCATGCAGGAGAAGCGCTTTCCATTTTGCAGTTCTTTGGGGATCCCTGTTGAGTGATCCTTGCTCTGTGTCGCAAGTGTTTCCTCTGGATTCAAACAGAGGTTGGAAAGTTGGACAGGGACAACGTTCGGGGAAGTTTTCCTGGAAATCCGTGGGCTTCGTTGAACCTCTCGGCTGTGAGCCTGAGCAGATATTTGGGCCTCGAACAGATCCACCTTCTTGTTAACCTCCACGTTCTGCAGTTCCTTGTGGCGTTCAAGTTGCTGAGCGGCACGACGCTCTTCGCTCTCCTGTTCTTCCTCTAGGCCTGACCCACTGAGTCTGCGCACACGACTTCCTACATGCACGCCCAGTGATTCTGGCCGCCGACATGGTGAAAGTGCCCTTTGACTACTGGAACCGGTACCTGTTGGGAAGACAAAGGTTTTGCCTGCAGACCCAGGGCTCAGGCTGCCTGGGCTATAGGAACCTCCACTGCCCCCCGGCACCGGGCTAAATGTAGAGCGACTGGGCACTGGGAGCACAGGCCTTCCTGTTCGAGGGCTGCTCTTATTGGTCAGGTTGTTGGGGTTCATCATTATCAGGCTGTTCAGAGCATAAGCTGCCATAGTGGCAGGCTGACTCTGTCCGTTTTTGCTCCCATTTAGGTCTATTCATCCAAGGTCCATTGGCCTTTGGAGCCAACCATCACTAAGAGGGACTGAATGAAAAGCTGCCACGTAGAATAAAATACAATCCCTGACTCCTTTCCTCATTCATATATTATGTCCACTAGTGGTTCATCCTTAGTTCATCCTTAGCAGAGCGCTGAAAAGAAGCACAAGAGATTTTTAAATAGCAAATATCAAGTGGTAATGGTTAGTGTACCGTTGCACAAAAATGCTGAATGTGATGGCTGATTTAACAAGCAAGATTGCCTGAATGAATTCAATAAATATTTGAGCATTTCAGAAATGCAAAAGTGCCTTAGGCTGATTATTGTGGTTACTCACTTCATATTCATTTTCAGTACGAACGTCTGCTGAAATACAGATTTAAAAATATGGCTTGTGTAAATACTTATGTACAAAAGATTTTTATAATTGTGTTGGCTTTGATTGCTATCAAGATGTTTCCGTTGGCCTCTGTGGTGAGACGTTCGCATATTTTTTCTATCTAACACTTTTGTATTCATTTGTCTGAGTAATCTTTACTAAATCGCACTGCTTATTCAGTTAAATGAGTCTACATATGATGAATATGAACCACAGTTCTAAGTGTGTCAGACAAAAAACTTATTTCCATTTGTAGAAATATAAACAGAGCTGATCAAATACTGCAAACGCTTGTTACTAAAAGAGACGGTCAACATAACCTTTTATGTCTTCGGCTGGAAAAAAAGTAATATAATATAACTTCATGTAAAAAATAATATTCCACATATCACATTTAGTTTGTCTTGCATTCTGAAATACCAAAAAAAGTACCAGCGATGGTTGAGGCCTCAACCCTGCTGATGTTAAACATGAGAATCTTAAGGAAAGACAGTCTGTGAAGTATGAATTAGCTGCTTCCATTTATACATGGGATGCAAGTTATGTTTAACTGGTTGCAATGAAATGTAATTAACTCAAAGGCTGAAGCAAATTATTTCATAATGAACCAGAACAATTTCGTGCAAGTTTTCTAAGTGCGACTAATTATTTTTGCAGTTGAGCCAAATGATCCAAGGATCAACGCACCCAAGAAAGAAGCTAAATATATTTGTATAGAAACTGTTTGGTTGCAAATATATAATTTTCCTAAACATTCTGTCAAGATGCTTACCCTCCAACAACTATATGCGCATTAAAACATTCATGATCCACCTCTTCAGTATAAATTCGGTTGTTCGATTAAATAGCGATGTCTTTCGCAGAGTCAAGATTAATCACATGATTTGAAGAAGTTAGGTGGGATGGACATGATTGTGCTCTGCGTTTTAACTCAAGGGGAGAGGTCAAGGTTGGAATGCACCTCCTCTCTCTGAACCCAACCACCACCCTTACAAGTGATTTTAACGGTCCACTATTGCTCTGACATTTCAAATGCGTCTTGAGGCATCCCACGTCACTGGTGAAACACTACCACAGTGTGTTTCAAACCAAGTGTGGTGTCTAAAATCATCGAAGAGGATCATAAAGCAGCAGAGGGCTAATATAAACTAAAATGACTCAAGGAAAATGAGTCTCGTGAGGCTTTAAAGCGTCTCAATAAAAGCCCTTCACTGAACTGCCCACTCTTTGGCATTCACTGAATTTGAATGAGCTCGAAAACACGTGGTGACTCTTATTAACTCAGAAGCATTTGCCACATTCCTATTCCAAGAAAAAAAATATTCCACTGGGATTATAGGATACACAAATGTATAAGAAGCACATGAATAATAGTAACATTAATGGGTGGGTAGCTTCTCTGGGATAGGTTACAAACAAAACGTAATCACAGTTCTAGCAGAGGTGGAACACATTCGTTGCCTATACATTCACGCCTTGCATTGAGTGTATTCTGGACAATTTTCCTATATTTCCATAGTATTTAAATGTCAGAACAGCGGTGCCGATAACATAAACTTTCTATAGTCATCACTACTGGAGCTCAGCAACCCCCTTGTTAATGAACTCTGAATGGTTCGCTTACATGACTGCAGTGCTATAAACTGAACTACACAGATCTCTGCTTATCTCTCTATACACACCGATAAGTCAGATAGCTGAGTCTGGCTGTTTAAGTCTCCTTTATGTAGATATTTCTAAATAAAAAGTGAACTTTTACAGCATACCACACCAAAGTCGGATGCTTACCTACAAGTCTCCTTGCTGCAGACACTGTTGTTTCAATTGTCGGAGAAGCGCGAATTCGGGACACGTAGCAGACTAATACCTTGAGCTGCTCCGCTGCTGCTACATTCCAGGAGTTATTTCGCTCATTTAAATCTATGTAACTGTGTTACTATGTGTCGCATGAGCTGTTCGACACCTCGCGTCAGAGTCGTTTGTTTGTTTAATGTACAAAAGGCAGGAAGGAAGTTAAAATGACAGTGAGTCTGAATTCAACGGAACAGGCAGAGCCTCCCTGAGCTCTTTCACACATTGAGCACAAGGGGAAGAACAAGGCTTGATGTCTGAGACTCCTGCTCAGAGGAGAAGCGCTTTATTTGATTTATTGCTTTATTTATTGGGCTGCTGAACATATGAACGTCTGTGTGTTTATTTGGTTTCTTGCTTTGTATACACGTATTTTACAAATATGCCAGTCAGTAGTTTGGAACCCTTCCAATTGTTCTATCCCCTTACACTAAACCTCCCCATCACACAAAACTTTCTGCATATTTACATTTTCAAAAAAGCTCATTGTGTATGATTTATAAACTTGTTTCCTCAAGAAAAACATGTAGACACACATATACAGTTGCCTAGCTATACACACACACACACTTTGTCAATGACATTTCTCAATTAATAAATTACATTTAAAACTTTCTGGAAGAAAATAATAATAATCCCACAACAAAACGAAATATTCAGAATGGCAGTTGACCGTTGAGGTTTTTGTGATTTGATTTTTAATTTATTACATTTAGTCATCCGTCCATGAAATATTTGCTATATATCCTTGCTTAAGCATTATATTGTCGGGTTACACTTTATTTTACAGCGTTCTTGTTTCACATATTTGTAGTTACTGTAGTAATAACTATAAATTATGCATAATTACATGCAACTAACCCTAAACCAACCCCTATTCCTAATCCTAACCCTATAGTAAGTGCATGTAGTTACTTAATATCACTCAGTATTTAAATACACTGTATTATACTGTAACACCGATATCTTAAAATAAAGTGTAACCTATTGTTATACTGTATGTACTGATACTATTAAAGAATATTGGGTTACACTTAATTTTACAGTGTCATTGTTACAGTGTAATATACATTTAAGTACTGGGTAATATTAATGAACTACATGGACTATGGGGTTATGGTAGGATTTGGGTTGGGACGAGGGTTAGTTGCATGTAATTATGCATATTTTACTGTTATGGTACTATGCTATATATGTAACATATGTAACAAGGACACTGTAAAATAAAGTGTTACAGAATATTGCTATTAAGTGTTACTCATTAATTATTTTGACGTAGTTTGAATGACTCACCATCAAGTAGAAAAGGGGTCTTAGTAGCTCAGTGGGAATATCTTCTCTGGTGTATGGTTATGAAAACCATAAAATCAGACCTAGACTCTGTCAAAGGTCAAAAAGGAAGATGTGAAATATAAGTTCATCAACCGGGCAGACCTGCTAACATAAAGTTCACCTACCACAACAATTCCTGTTACTGCTCCCAATGTACAGTATGATGATAACATGGTTCTGATTTTCTTTCTTTCTCTCTTATGCACTGATGACCAGCCCCATCAAACAAAGGAAAGTGTGTCATATGCACAAGTAAAATGGATGGAAAATATAATGCTTCAGTGGTCACTCTGATTTGAATGAGACGGGCTTGCTGATAGGTGGTATGAAAATTCATTTTCCATCCTCTATGATGGAGACGTGGTGCATGACCATGTTCAGCAATAATATTAATTTCTTCAAAGTATAGAGCTGTCTCTGCGATCTTTCGAAGTTTCAGGATATGTGAGCCCTCAAGCCAACCTAATTAAATTCCACCAACATTTCCCTATCAACTGCAGCGGCTATAAATTAATGTCCGTGCCATCGTAGAGCTCATATATATTAATTTCAAATGACGAAGAAATCAGATACCCACATTAAACTAAATAACCATTGAGACGAAGTTGCACACTGATGTTCTTGCATTAAAACATGTTTGTAAAAAATGAGAATCTTTGAGTATTGCATTGGTTGATGATTCAACCTTGCAGAAGCAGAAGTTGAGACATTCTCTATAAAGCTTGACATTATGAATGCTGTTGCACCAATACAAACGCTTATTCTATTTCTCTGTTTATGTGTTTTTCATCATTTGTATGCTTACCGAATGTGTCAAGTTATAGCTTACTGCATATTATCATGCACATCATGTTTGATTACTTTTGTTTGATTCATTTTAGTGTCCAGCTTTATCCAATAAAGCAAGGCTTCTTTAACACGCAGGCCAGACAGCCACAATATAAGCAACATGGAAGACTAGACTAAACTAGGAAAAAACCTCAGATGAGTTTTAACATGTTATTGTTTATAGATCAAATTGTCTTGATTCAATTAAATAAGGAAACAAATGAAAGTTCATGATTATCATCTAATAATGAGGTCACTACTCTCTAATCACAGAATCACAATGTATAAAACACGTATTCCACCTAGTGGTACAACACAGGAAATGCACCAATAGAGAGACACGCTTTTAAAATGTCCTCACACAGACCTGCAAACTCACAAGTGGTGAAAAAGGTGACATGTTTCCGAATTAAATACTCGAAGGGGGGTCTGGGGCATTGCCCCCACACTCTAAAAAAAAAAAAAGGTTCTACATGGCACCAAAAATGGTTCTTGGCTCGTAATCATAGGGGAACCTTTTTTAGTGCTATATAGCACCAATTTTGGTGCTTCAGTGGTTCTTCAGCGGTTCTTCAGAGGTGCTATATAGCACCTTAGTCAAAGTACCGGTGAAGAACCACTGAAGAACCGCTGAAGAACCACTGAAGCACCAAAATTGGTGCTATATAGCACTAAAAAAGGTTCCCCTATGATTACGAGCCAAGAACCTTTTTTGGTGCCATATAGAACCTTTTTTGTTTAGAGTGCGGTAGAAAGCTTTTGTGGTTTTGACATGTAAACGAAGCATTCTGATGCACTCTGACAAGAAAGTAAATGGAAAAGACAACATTTGCTTTTAAAAAAAAAGTACACTATAGCGCTGGGTTTGAATATAATCTACAAATAAGAAAACATGCAATGATATTTTAAACATGAAACTAAACCACCAATAGGTGGCAGCAAGTGACCGTCTTAATGAGTGAGTCATTGACTAATGAGTCATTGAGTCGTTCATTCAAACGATTCATTCAAAACACTGAATCGTTCAGTAACAAAACACCGCGCTGGGTGTTGCTTTCCTTTGGAACTATTTTCGAAATATAACAAAAAAAAATTGTTTGTGTCTAAAACGTAAGTAACTTAATATGAACTAGGCTACTTGTTTATTGAACCACAAAATGCAATGTAACATTTGCAATCGTGATAATATTCAGCAGAACAGCTCCCTGGTCAATGTTATTAACAATATCATAAGTTATAAATAAAACTTTTACCCCGGTAAGTTTCTTCTGTGAGTTTATAGTGCTGTTATTTCTCAACGAATGTCTCTCTCGGGCAGACTTTGTTACCAGAAATAGCCTAAGTTACACTATCGCTTATCAATCGCTGTTTACATTGAAATGTAATACAATCAGAATCATTCTCGCGTTTCTGCTTATTTGATTAACTTTTAAGATACTTGTCCGGTCACTTGTCCTGGACAAAGATCAATGTCGAGCCCTTACAGTCTATGGCCCTTCATGATTTCTTTGGTGCTGTAAAGCACCAACAAAATATTTTTTCAGTGGGTCACTGTTAATGTGTTTTTGGTTTGAAACACTGCAAAAATACCTTTCTAAGAAATGTCAGTAGACAAAAAACAAAAATTCAGACAGCATGAGCTGTGGAAATTTACAAGTAATCATTGAGCTTTACAGTGGATGACATTGAAAACACAAGTCTATCCCTCGGCTCAGTCACAGCCTCGCTTTCATACCTGTCATCTCGCTGCTCTGAATAATGTCTAGAAGATTCCTCCGGCTCCGGCACTAGAGGGCAGTAAAGGATCAAGCATGGGCATGATGTTGTTTTGACATTGAATTATGCCTAATTTCAATATTATGATTTGTTAAAAACTGCAGTAGGAATCAGTTTAATACTTGTGATGCAACTGCTTATGAATAAATAATAAGACAGACTAATTAATTAATTAACACTGCCGTTCAAAAGTTTTTGATCGGTAAGATTTTTAATATTTTTAAGAGAGGTCTCTTATGCTCACCAAGGCTGCATTTATTTTATTAAAAAATACTATTATTATTATTAAAAGTAATATTGTGAAATATTATTAAAATGTAAAATAACTGTTATCTATTTGAATATATTTTAAAATGTAGGCTAATTTGTGTCTGTGATGCAAAGCTGAATTTTCAGCATCATTACTCTAGTCTTCAGCGTCACCATCACATGATCCGTCAGAAATCATTAATCGATGATTTGCTGCCCAAGAAACATTTTTTTTTAATTAATACTGTTGTTTTGAACTTTCTATTCATCAAAGAATACAAAAAAATTCAACATTGATAATAATAATGAATGTTTCTTGAGCAGCAAGTCACCGTATTAGAATGATTTCTGAAGGATCGTGTGACACTGAAACCTGGAGTTTAGTAATGCTGAAAATTCACATTGCATCACAGAAATAATTTACATTTTAAAATATATTCAAATGGAAAACAGTTATTTTCCATGAATAATATTTTACAATATTACTATTTTGGGATATTTTTTATAAAATAACTGCAGCCTTGGTGAGCAGAAGAGACTTCTTCTTCTTACCGATCAAAAACCTTTGCTCTTGAAGCGTATCACGCACTGATTTAGTACTGCATAATATTACGGTTAACATTTTAAGATGTTCTTTGTTATAAGAGGTTTATATAAAATGTCTGTATATATAAAATAAAATGTAATATAAAATGTATTTCGTTGACGGAAGAAGAAAAGAGCCAATAAAATCGCAGGTAACGTTTCCAACCACTGTTCTCTCCAGTCTATGGTTCTCTCACGGCGTCGCGTCTACTGGAGTAACCAATAGCAGCCGACTGGAGGCGGAGCCAAACAGCTCTGACAAACACACTTGAGAAGGGTAAACAGCTCTCACCTCATGGAAGCAGATTCAGCGTACACAGAGAGCTGGGCAGTGAAAACAGCTACGTATTTGCCAATTCTGGGGTAAGTACCAACACATCCTATTTCTTATGCTGAGTAAACTTATAAAAATGCATTGAAGTCATTGAATGAAAATCTGGAATGGAAAGAGCGCAGATTTATTTTTAAGCAACGTGTACTTTAGATTGCTGGCTAGCAGACGTGCAGAACACACGTGTCGTGCGTTGCATGGTACAATACTTTGATCTGAATTCGCATAGGGTTTAATACTTGTATAATTTAATATTTCTGTGCGTATGGATTGGTAAGGTTACACCTATACATTGCGCATGTGTTTCGAATCTGTACACGTGTTCCTGAGAGCATTATATAGTGCTATTTTAGTATCCCCTTAACCAAAGAACTATATATGATATTCTATAATCCATATGCTGTTCATCGGATCGCAAAACTCTGTCAAAGCACAAGGCCTGTTTACACTACACTTGAACTCCTCAAGGATTGCTGGTGTTGTTAGGTGCCAGAAATTTTGCAACAGTAAGGGTTGGCACACACAGGCAGAGTGTAGTATGCATGAAAAAATATATAATTTTTTGTTGAAAAATCTGTTTTAATTGGTTATTGCCTTGTTTTCCAGCAAGGTCATCTCTAAAACAAGATGCATTTAATTAAAAACAATAGCATATATCTTGAATTAAGTTTATTTGAACTGTTTTAGCATTTTGTAAAGTAAAATGCATTGTACAGTAAAAATAAAATGCATAAAACACTTTGCCAGTGGGGTACAAAATAAACTATATGCATTAAAGTAATAAATACTTTAACTTGAATGACCCGACTGAAGGGCACATGGCTTGTTTTGATTTTGCATTATTGCTTCACTGCAAATGCAACTGAGGCACCCATCAGATGCCAGTTAAATCATAAAATACAATTTTGGGAAAACTGAAGTGCCTTATTTATGTTTATTTACATATATAGATTTATGAAAAGTCTTGCACTCATCTTACTCAAATTTGCTTCTTAAGTGCATTTATCTCATTTTAAGGATGTTTAAATGTTTATAAAGGAAAACAAGACCATAATACTGAATAAAATAAATGATTTTTTTAGCTGGCCAAGCAAACTCAGAGATGTGTTAATGTGTTAAGTGAGTGAAATAAAGGCAGCTGTTGTGAAGATCACCTCTTTGTAAAACCTGTAAGCCTTACTTAAGCCAAATCTTTCTTTATAATCTTTTTTTTGCAGAGCTGCTTGGACTCTGGGTGTGTCCCAATTTGCGCATTTACGCTCTATTCTATGCCGTTTATTGTGTGTAGTGTGTTGTTCGCACTGAAAATTCCACAAAGAAAAAAAACTGCACTTTAAATACCTGGATGATGCACTTAATTAAAGGGAAAGTTCACCCAAAAATAAACTCTGGCGTTAATAACTCACCCTCATGTCGTTCCAAACCCCCTCACATTGATCAGCGAACATAAACAGATGCTCAACCGAATATGCTTGGCGTACGAGAACAAACCTCAGTGGTTCTTGCGTAAGCTCAAACGTGCTGCATAACACTGCATAACACGACTCGCGCGTCATGCGAACATGCTTGAGCTTCCGTTTACCACAACTGATGTGCGAGTTGATGGATGTTTATATGTGAATAAAAGCCTAAATTCAATCTGTTTATTATATAAAGCGATCATGTCTCTTCAGAAAATTTGGACTAAACCATTCAATTCATATGGATTAGTTTTACGTTCTCTATTAACTTTTTGAAGCGTCAAAGTGGTAGTTGCATAGCTGTCAATGGAGGGACAGAAAGCTTTCAGATTTCATCATAAAGATCAAAATTTGTATTCTGAAGATGATGGAAAGTCTTACGGTTTTGGAACGACATGAGGGTGAGTAAATGACAGAATTTAAGCTTTTGTGTGAACTATCACTGTAACTGAAAAGAGGTGTGGAATGTTGGACACTTCATGGACTTTACTGTCGCAGCTTTAATTGCGTAGAGGAGGGGGAGGGGCTATCAGACTGTTGAACGACAAAATAACTTTATAAAATTCATACACCACACAGTAGGACTGTGCGATAATGATATCCTTGTTAAATAATGCGATATTCGATATGCGATACGATATTGCTTTAAGTATGTAAAATCTATTTCTTTCCCCAACTGATATCGTTAACTTAAAGCATAACCAACTGTGTTTACATGAATAGTCATCAAGACAGCCATTTTGACATAACTGTTTGTGTATTTGACAGTTCGAGTATGTAACAAGACACGGAAAAAAGAACGGCTAGTGCGCACGTTTCAGGTGTGTGTCAGACAGCAGACAGCGCGAGACTGCAAGGAGTTGTTTTTTGCAAGTTATTGCGTTTAATAACTCTTTTTAACGTCAAGCAAGTCACATAAGTAACAGTCGTGTGCCCAGTCTATTCTCTGCTATATGCGTCGACCTAAAACGTACACTTTCCACAATGTTGAAGTAGCCTATTAAAATCATTCAGATATTGCGTACCCTTGCGATATGCAAGGATACATTTGCGATATTTTGATAATTTCGATATATTGTGCAGCCCTACTACACGGTTGAGTAGGTAGTGTATAATAGGGATGGGATTTCTCATTCAGATCATCGATAGGTCTCAAAAACGTGTACTCGGGGGCAGGGCATGTGCAGGGGGCAGGGCATGTCCGTCATTGAGATAATGAAAATACTGTTATGAAAATCGTTGTTGACAAATACAAACGTGACATGAAAACAGGTATATGAAAACATGAACATATAAAACAAAAAATAACTGCTAGATTATGATGCATAAATGTCTTTGAAAAAGAAACATCTTTATAAAATGACCGTCTCAAATAACCAAGTCAGTAATATCGAGCATTGCATTTGAGCTGAAACTGTGAAATAACACCACCCTGCAGAGCTTGCTAGCTGGTTAATAAACTCAACCAAACACACCCTATATCAGATTAATATGAACCTATTACAACTTGCATCAACACAAAAGGATGTGAATGCGCACGTGAACTTCAGCGTGCTAGATTTTACAGGCTATGGTTTGAAACGGAACATCGGTTCGGATCTCAGTTTCACTTTATTTCGCCGTGGTCTGGAGGCGTGCTGTATAAAGCTAACCAATCAGACCTCAGGTACCGCGCAAAATGACGCAATAACCAATAAAAAAAGAGACAAATATATTTTATAATAAGTCTGGGCGATCATCGTTCTCATGATCGATGGTCGCTGTCACGTTCGAGTACTCGATTACTCAACCACTGTTGCCCATCCCTAGTGTATAAGTGTATAGTGTGTCATTTGGGGCACAACTTTTAACTTGGATGACCTGACTTAAGGGCACAATTAATATAGCTTGTTTTGATTTTGCATCATTGGTTCACTGCAACTGACGCATCAGTCAGTTGCCAGTTAAATCACAAAATCACCTTATTTATGTTCATTTTAGGTGTGTAACGGTACACAAAACTGACGGTTCGGTACGTACCTCGGTTTTGAAGTCCCGGTTCGGTATGGATTCGGTACAGCAGTTTTACAAAATTGCTTTTTATTAATTTTTATTCAACAGTGGTTTAATGAGAAAAATTGTGTCTGTCCTTAAATGAATTAAATTATAACTAAAAGTTTCTTAAAGATAATGCTGTAAACTATATAGGGAGCCCTTGCTTACATAGAGCTATTAAAGATTAACAACAGAGCTAAATTCAGTTGCTATTTATTTTTAGATATAATAATCAACACTCATAAGCTTCACATAAGGCAGTTTTTGCATTAACTTCTAAATCTATTATTTTTATTCTTTGTTGAAATATAATCATTTAGTGGCTGTAATTTTCATGACGGGTTTATTTAAACATGCATTAAATAAACAAGACATCACTAACAGGCTAAGTAGTATATATAGGCTAATATAATGAATATAACAGCTAATATAGTGCATGCATTCAGTGAAAGAGTTGATTTCTCTAGTGAGCTAACAGCTGTGGACACTGAATGACTTCTGAGTAAACGTGATTCTGCATGACATTGTTTACAAGCAGTTTTATTGTCTTTCCGCGGTTGAAACACAGATGGAGCGATTACACGACATATGATACATTTCAGTAAGTTGTAATGTATCCTCAACATACCTTAAGATGTATTCATTTATGTTTATTCTTTAGGAAGAGATGATCGCATTGACTCGCGCGCTGCCGCTTTAAGTTGAACTGATACGCGTCTATCAGTCACGTCACATTAAAGAGCGTTAAAACGGCATTTATCGTTTGAATTTCATGATAAAATGGACTGAATACTTAATATGTTCGAGTGGGACCTCGGATTGAAGTGTGTTCCGCGCTTACAACAAGCCGACTGTTAACTGTTAAAGATTACATTCATAACCGTTCGGTACACGCGTGCACCGTACCGAAAGCCCTGTACCGAAACGGTACAATACGAATACGTGTACCGTTACACCCCTAGTTCATTTATATATTTTAATGCAGTATTTTAAATGTGCTTATTGGTGCATTTTAGTATATAATAATGCATTCATATTTTTAATATGATTATTGATGTATTTATCGATGCAATGTATTCATAGTCATACATTTATGTATAGTTACCAGCCATGATTGAGTCAACAATCCTGTTAGCATATTATTTAACAAGAACCATGCGCCACGGTTTTTGATTCAGTAACTCACAACCTGACCTCCTGCAAACAGAAAGACATGGGTGTTTCCCCTAACTAACTCTCTGATTGGATGTGATTTTTATTTATTTTGTGTTTGGGTTTCACTTGCTAGCGTGGCCTCTTGGTGATTTCCTGCCACAAGGCCTGCGTCACAAAGCATTTTTCACAGACTGTCATCACTCAAGTTTCCTTTCTATATGACATATCAGCTGCGATTGCCTAGCAATGCACAGTGCCTTAAGAAGGGTTGTCCTAAAATGGCAGGCGTTTGATGCTTGTTTCATGGTTTTCTGTCTGACACCTCAGTGTGTGTGACATATTAAGAGGTCTGTCCTGTTTACGGGGAGGAGTAGCCATTGTTTTAGCTATAAAGGAAATGAGAGGGCATTAAAAAAAGTGTCTGACTGACACTTTCTTTGAAGAACTTTATGCATAGTCATCTATGTTTGTACAAGTCTTATTTTTTATGCCTACTACAAAACTATATGCATGATACATTTCAACCATTTTTGTTGTCTTCTTAACATGGTAATATAATTTTTTGGAGACTCCTACAAAAAATAAAAATAATTCAATTACTATTATTACTTTTTGAATTGTATCTGCTGTAATATGTACACTTTTGAAAGGAATTAATACTTTTACTCCGCAAGAATGCTCAAAATGAGCAAAAGTGAGAATTATAATGTTACTAAAGGTCTGTTTTATCTATTCATCAAAGAATCCTGAATGAAAGAAAAAATTCACCACAAAAATATTTGGCTGCACAACTGTTTTCAACTGATAACAATAAGACATGTTTCTTGTGCACCAAATTAGTATTTTAGAATGATTTCTGAAGAATCATGTGACACTAAAGACTGGAATAATTCACAGGAATAAAGTACACTTTAAAATATATCAAAATAGAAACATTATATTAAATTGTGTAACATTATTTTGCATAAGATTTGCTCTTAGCATAAGCAACACCTTCTTCCATTAACCAACTGAGCGTTTATTGTTTGCAATAAACGTTGTCAGTTTGACATGCTAAATGTCTCTGTTGCAAATATGCAGATCTGTCTGGGCATGTGCGACCTCACTCAGGTGTAGCAGTACAGACTCCAGTCAGAATGCTTCTGTATTATCCAGACCGCACCTTGTTCACTAGATTAGAATACAAAATTTGGATTACCCCATATGTTTGTAGTATGTTAATTTATGCCAAAATTTATGTCCAAAATCAGTGAGCTTGATTGTAACTAAATGAAAGTCACTTAGAATGTATTGTTTATTATGACTGTTGCTGCATATTGCTATTGTTAATCATACACAGCGTAGAAAGACCAAAGAAAACATCTGGTTAGTTGATGTGGTGCTGCAAGCAGTCTCTCTATTGAGTTATCCACATGTTAGTAAGCCTGAAATCATGTTCATTGAGGATATCCAGACTGTCTTTCCAAAGAAAAGCAAAATAATTCCTTCCTTGTTTCCTAGTGTCATATCTTCATGTTGGTTATTGAGGGATGATCACTTTGTTGAATTAAGTAGGTGACGACAACTGAACTTTTGAGGTGTGTTTATATCCCGACGGGTTGCTCAAGGTCTTTTTGAGAGCTTTTTCCTTGTAGACAAACGTTTACGTCAGGAAAGAGGCCAAGTTTAAAGCCCATTTATTTACTGGATAGTCAGGCTCTCATCCAACTCCTCCCCTCAGTTAAGCTTATTTGTGCCTGTGCTCTGAAGAGTTTACTGGTGCAAAACCGTTTGTTTTCCACCTTGCTGTGTAAGTAAAGAGCCTTTTATAGTGGCGAGCTGGCAGAATATAAAATCCTGTTCATCATGAAGTTTTACAGTAGTGCTTGCCTTGGGCTGAATCACACGTTCATAGCTCCTCATATGCTTCTTGTGATTGACTCAGTGTCTGCAGCCACTTTGTAAGACAGTCATTGGCTAAAGGCTTTTGAGATTTGTGTCATCTTGAAATGTTTAACCTTTGATAGAGCTGCCAAGAATGGTGATAACAGCTGTTTTCTTGATGCCCTATGACACTTTGTGTTGATTTAAAGACTTTGTTTACATATTGTCAACCACTTATGTTACTTTGGTATCTCTGTACTAACAATAAATATTATGGGTGTAACGATACCCTCTCACGATTCGATACATATCACGATACTGAACTCGACATCACGATACTGATACAATATTATTGCGATACACCAAGAATTATGGTAAAAGGATAACAAAAAATGTACTGTTGATTAAAATGCTAAATATGGTATTACATTGGGGGTGGAAATGCCAATGCACAGGACAACAGTGACGCCAAATAATGTAGCCCACTTTTTACTGGTAACTGGTAATTAGGCATCAGGACCCACAAATATTCCCCGTTGCATTATATTGCAATATACACATTCAACATTATATAGTAGTTTAATGTTACTGACAACTCTGTAAACTTTTTCCTCTCATTGTGATTTTCATTTTGGGTGAACTTTTCACAATACATATTGTCACACTCCAGGATACATATTGTTGCATTTTTGTGTTACGATATATTGTTATACCCATATATATATATATATATATATAATATATATATATTATATATATATATATATATATATATATATATATATATATATATATATATATATATATATATATATATATATATATATATATATTCTAATATGCTGGTTTTGTTCTCAATAAATATTTCTTAATGTTTATATTAATAATTCCGTAACATAGCCAGTGTTATATTTGTGAGTTTTATTTTTCATTCTTTAATTTTTATTTTCAACTATATAAACCAAATTAGTGTGACCGATTTCCACAATCATTGTTGGCTTAAAACAGTTGAGGTTGAGGCTATTGAATCACTTCCTTCTCTCTGGTACAGTAGGTGTAAAGAGGAACCATCATGGCAGGCGACATGTTGTTGCTGATGAGGGGCTTAGCCAAGCTAAGCCAGGCCGTGATCGAGACCCAGGCCAGTTCTCTGCGCATAGGAGGGGTCCAAGCTGTGAGCCACAGCATGCAAATGACGGCTGAAGAGGGCATGAGCGTGGCCATGCAGAAGATCCAGGTGGGTGTCCACTATAAAAGCTATTAGTTAAGCTATGAATTTATATTGGATGAGCCATGTTTGATGCCGTTATAAAATAGGCAATGTACCTGCACCTGTGACAAAGCATCAGTTACGAAATTGAGCCAAGTTGCTACAGACCATTGCAAATGTTAACAGTCTACTGCTTATGAAGTTTTTGAAAAATAATAATAAAGTTATATATATTATTTTCACTACCGTTCAAAAGTTAGGGTTCAAGAATGAATATGCAAATTAGCATTAGCAAATGCATTTTTGTATCGCTCTCTACAATGTCTGACACCCAACGGTAATTGATATGATTAGCCTTTTGCTTGATTACATTATCAAACAGCTAATAATGTGTTGCTAATGTTAACAAACCATGTTCCCGTTGCCATCTCTGAGTCAGACAGCTGCCATCTAAAAATCAGCATCCTTAGAAACACTTTGAACAACTTAGAACGTCAGTGGAGAAAGGCATATAGTTCATCATTGTAATATACATAGTCCACCCGCTATATTGCTAAGTGTACACAATTTTTTCATATCAACAAAAAAATATAACCGCATAATCTGGCTTCTCTTGAGAATCCCCTGCTTCACAGCATAGTAATGATATGCTAAAGCCTGCACGTTGATGTTGACATTTTAAGGGCTGTCTCAATTGCAAAATCCTTCAAGTGCTCTGAAGCTCCCTAAAAAGTCTTACAATGCACTGTGAAAACCAGGGCACGTCTGCTCACTATATTCCCTTGAAGGTGCACTGTGTAATATTTAGGAGGATCTATTGACAGAAATGCAATATAATATGCATAACTATGTTTTCAGAGGTGTATAAAGACCTTACATACTACCTTAGAATGAACCATTTCTGTCTACATACACTGCGGGTCTCCTTACAGTGAAGTCACCATTTTTTACAGCCATGTTTCTACAGCAGCTCTAAACGGACAAACTGCTCTACAGAGCACTAGCTACTGTCTGTTGTCTCAGACGATGACATCTTTGTCCTGTGTCGGCCACCGTAGCTTCTCTATGTGCTTTGAAAGGGAGGGGCGAGGGGTGGATGGTTGCAGTTCGCAACCTCAACTGCTGGATTCCGCTAATTTACACACTGAACCTTTAACGCAAAACATTGTGCAGAACATAAATCACGTGAGACAACTCACTACACAATGAACATGCACTGTATGTTTTTTAAAATGCAAAACATTATTTATATTTTAGCATAAACGTTCATTGCTAAACTATGGCTATGAACATTATCGAGCTAGCATTTATAATTTATTTACGGCTGAAATATTGCACGTATATGTAACAAGCAAAGTATGTATCACAATGTTCTTTAAATAACATAAACACATAATGTCAGAGATATCAGTTCTGCTGTTGTTCATAAATACCAGTTGTGATGTTGTACAATGAGAATGTTGTCATGTCGCTGGAAATAGTCATCAGTGTCCCAATGTGTAGTGAGCCCGAATTCATGTACACAATGTACTGATTCACGAGCTAGGGAGATGATTGAGATGCACCCTTTATTTCAAATAAAGAACAACCACTGGCTCTGCACCCCCATACCTAAACTCACTACTTCATACCTGTGTGCCCTCCAGAAGAGGCACAAAATCACTTTCACTGACCTTTACCTTGACTGTTCCAAGCTGGTGGAATGACCTGCCTATCTCAACCCGACCGAGTCTTTAGTCATTTTCAAGAAACGTTTTCGTCAACACTTCATCCATTAATACTAACAATTACTATTCTATACATCCATTTACAAAAAAACCTGACTAACTGGGACTAGTCACAGCACATGCATATTTGTCGCCCTATTGTTGGCTTTATTGGTTCTATTTCTCTCCTCATTTGAAAGTCACTTTGGATAAAAGCGTCTGCTAAATGATTAAATGTTAATGTAAATTCTCCTCTTTTGAGCTTTTCTATTTATCAAAGAGTCCTGAAAAGACCGTATCAGTTTTTTACAAAATATTAAAGGGGTGATGAATTGAGAAATCAACTTTCCCTTTAGCCTTATGATTTCTAAAGGATCATGACACTAAAGACTGGAGTAATGATGCTGAATATTTTAAATTTAATAACCATTCATAATAGTGTTGTTTTTACTGTATTTTGCTGTAAATGAAAATAGCAGAAGCAGCAATAAGCCACCCAAAGCGGTTTTATTTTGTTTTTTACCAAGGCTTATCATGACTCTTGTGTAATAGAGATACGTGTATCTGTAATTTCTTAATCGTAGTATGGCTTTGTGTAATTCAAAGCACTCGATAATGGTGTTTGGTTGCACCTCTTTTGTTCTCGGGTTTATATTCTCCACAACACATCTAGGCTATAATAACCCAACAATACGATTATGCAAATGAAATTTAGGCCTACCTGGAGATTGGATTACTGGCTGGGTTTCTAGAGCATAGGAGCGCTGTGTGTGCTGCCAAGCTATTTGTGCTATCAAAGCCTCTGGTACTGATTGTGCATTTCATAGTGTTTTGAAAGTTCCTTATCAGAAATGCATACCTCATCACATATTATAAAATGCATTACATTGTGTCTAACAACAGCCTTTTATTATGACTATATTCACAATATAGCATTCATTTATTTCCACTGTGGGAAAGCACATGAATTAACCTAATGATGTTCATTTACTTTATTTTTAGGAATTCACAGGAGGCCAGCAGAGCGTTTCTGATTTCAGTGCAGACGTGGACTCCAAGTATGACTTCACCGCTTCAGAGGATAACTTTGAGGGTGCAGCACATGGAGGTTTGGACAGTGATTCAGTTTTCAGGGACGCTAACACAGGTGCTGCGCACACGTACAGCCAGGCCTCAGGGAAGTCAAAGCTGTTCGAAGGCTACAAGGACCCTACCAGCCAGTTCACTGGACAGACTCGGTCATATCACCAGGATCACTCTTCTGTGGGAGGCATCACAGCTGAGGACATTGAGAAAGCCAGGCAGGCAAAAAGAGATGGCTCCAAACCACATAAACAAATGGTACTGGTGACCTTTTCCAATCCCTCATCACCCATGAGTAACTAGCCATTTGTCCCCCTTGTATATGTCATGCATTACAGAGGATAATAATAGTTGCTATGCAACTTGTTTGTTCCTCTAAAGTTAGTAGTTGGTTGCAGATATAGACACCTAAGCCTTAAAATAAATAACCTCATTGGATTCTGTTGAAGACCCCATTAAATGTTTTGATTAGTGCAGTTTGCTGCAAAAAGAACAAAAAATTGGGCTGGACATATCAGTGGACTCATCCCTTTTTTCATTCTTACATTAAATCGTATGATCAATTGCTTGATTGGGGAAAGAAAGCTTAAAATATCCCAAAAAACACTAGAATGGTGTTATATTTTGTTGACTTGTGTACTTGCATTATCCCAAATGTTTCCAAGAATGTTTAAATCCATAGAAATAAGCTATTTTAACCAGGACATGGACCATGTTCGTGCGTCACCTATCAATGGCATCATACCCGCTTTACCCTCAATTTCCGGTTTTATTTTGTATAAACCATGGAAACACCAAAGACGCTTTAATACATTAAAGGGATAATTCACCCAAAAATGAAAATTATCCCGTGATTTACTCACCCTCAAGTCATCCTAGGTGTGTATGACATTCTTCTTTCAGACGAATAAAATCTGAGTTAAATTTAAAAAGTTCTGGCTAATCCAAGCTTTATAATAGCGGTAATAGTTGCTCTGTTTTTGAAGTCCATCAAAATGCACCTGTCCGTCGAATAACGTGCTCCATGCGGCTCTGGGGTGTTAATAGAGGCCTTCTGAAGCGAATCGATGAGTTTGTGTAAGAAAAATATCCATATTTAAAACTTTATGAAGTTATTTCGGCCGACCACCTTCCATATTCAATTTATGCAAAAAGTGTTGAAAGTGCCTCTGCCGATCAAAGGCTTACGTTACCAGGTATGCTCGTCAGGCTTCGCGTACGCATCTTGAATTGCGAGAAGACAATTTCAACACTTTTCCATGGAAGGCGATCGTCTGGAACTTTACTTGATAAAGTTTTAAATATGGATATTTATCTTACACAAACGCATCGATTCGCTTCAGAAGGCCTTTATTAACACCCCAGAGCCGCTTGGAGCATGTTATTCGACGGACAGGTGCATTTTTTTTTATGGACTTAAAACAGAGCAATTATTAATGCTATTATAATGCTTGGATTAGCCAGAACTTTTTTAATATAACTCAGATTGTATTCGTCTGAAAGAAGAATGTCATATACACCTAGGATGACTTGAGGGTGAGTAAATAATGGGCTAATTTTCATTTTTGGGTGAACTATCACTTTAAGTGTTTTATAAGAGAGGTGAGCAACTGTTTGGATACATTTATTGACAGAAAACGAATTATATAGCTCAACACAGTTAGTCTTATTTAAATCTCGATTTAAATCTTGATTTACCGCCAGTACCATGTTTTACCATGCTTAATATTGATCTAGCCTACTGCAGTGTGCCACAAGTGTCTCATAGTAGCCACAGAGCGAATGCATGGAGTAACATTATAACATAACTTTCAACACACTCTAATGTATCTAGTATGATAAAACGGCACTGTGTTACCCCACAAATGCATGAGCGGAAAAAGCATCTGAGGCATAATAAAAGCTCAGTGTCATCAAGCTACGCCTTTGTTTTGAATAAGCAACCTCTAGAAAATTACATATTGTGGCTTTAAGAACCGCAAAAAGAACAAAACAATTTAGCTGGACATATCTGATGGCCCGTCGATGGAACTGTTACTTGCCCAATCAGGCTGCATTGTCACAAAGGTTTGTCATTTGCACATGTTTTTAAGCCATGCCGATTTAAATATTCAAGCACAAGACACAAAATGGCCTTCTTGTGCTTGAATGGACATATTCTCACAGAATTACATCAAAATGCCCATATTGGCGAGTATCCTCCTCATAAACGTAGTCGGTTATGTCTTAAGTGAACGTAAACAGTTAAATAAAACACACAAAATGCATGTGTAAGACTATATTGGATCTGGGCATTCGCTCAGCAGTCTTAATATTCCTGTTGCTCTCTGTGTTTTTAATGTTAATCAAACAACAAATGACAAAAATAGGAAAATTAATAAGAATAATCTATATTTAATTTATATAGTGAAGACTGTGCAGTGTTGCTTTACATTTGATTACTTTATTCAATTTCTCTATCTGCAAACTGCTGTTACAACAACCTGAAAAACACTGAAAAAAGCACTTCAGATCTATTGTATTTATTTGAGCTGGTGCTCGTAATTTGATTATTTGTTCTTATTTTTCATTGACTGTTTACTTGTCTTTAAAAAATGTGAAAAGTATATGAGTTAGGCAAGTAGTTTGTGTGTCATAACCTTATTTATTTAGGCATAAGGGGTTAAAAAATACAATAACTAGGCCTATTTTTATTTTATTTTTTTATTTTTTTGTGGTGGGCTTAGTGAAAATTTTGGCAGGGCATGTACAAATTTGAACCACTGGCGCGACCAGGCCAATAGTAAAAATCCTTAGCATTGAGCCATGAAAATGTTATGTGTTTAGTAGTTTTAAAAAGGAAATTTTTAATTGGAAGCACATTGACACACTCTAAATGCTTGCTCTTTCCTACTGTAGCTTAGTGAAAGAGCGAGAGAGCGGAAGGTACCGGTCACACGGCTGGGGAGACTAGCGAATTTTGGAGGTAAGGTTACTGAAATTATGTATGTATGTATATACACTACCTTTCAAAACCTTTCAATACTCTTGACAAATCTGTTTAAAATGATGTACTAATGATGTAGCCTTTAATATGGCTTTTTATTATACGTGATTGCCTCGTGGGCAGACCTATTATATCCAGCTGAATATTTTACACTTGGTAATTCTCCTGTTACTGGACTCTTTCCTTGGAGGAATAAATGAAGCATGGATGACAGCAATTAGGGCATTTCTACAATGCCCATGGTAACTGAAAACCTTTGCTTTTGCATGGTACATCCAAACCAGAGCGTGAATACCACTTCAAATGTACTGTTTGCACAGAGCCTATTGAATATATTTAGTATGTATTGTCTAATGCATCATTACTTTAGTTATGGATTCTGAAGGGCATTTTTTGGACTGGTATATTTGGCTTTCCAGGTTGCTGTCCTTTCTGGCATTATTTGTGCTCTGATCTAAGGCCTGTTTAAGTTAGCTGCTTCTCTATCCTCGTACAACATGTCAGAGCCAGATTGAGGACTCAAGGTTAATCTGCATTTTGACCAGTAATATCGTAGACCGCGGCTGCCGCTGATTTGGATTATGGGACAGAGCTTAACCAGTCTGGGAATGTGCATCACCTGTTTCCCCTGAGATGGAGCTTCCCATTCTACTCTGGTGCTGTGTAACTTTACCCCCTTTTGTTCTTTAAATGACACTGTATTGGTTATTTCTCAGAGGACTAGTGCTGAATAAAGTTACAGGGAGTGAATGACTGGATGTAGACAAGGGTTTGAGCGAAAAGTGCTGTTGCATGGGAAAATTAAACGCCAGCGGTCACAGTAGCTCTCTGTCACAGGTTCACAGTATGCTAGTTTTCCACTGACGTACACTGTTGAAAATGTATATCTACTATCATCTGCTGTTGGTGTGTGTGTGCATGCTGGGTGATATGTTGGAGGGTCTGTTATCAGATTCAACTCTTATCCACCACCGTTACAAGAAAACACCTTCGTACACCTGTTTACTACAAGCCCAAATGTATATACTTGCAGTGACCTAGGGTACTTGGATTCAACATTCTCTGAACCACCAAAGCATCATGGGATGGTATGAGTTTATAAGGGAAATGTGTTGACAAGTCTTCATGTACTCTATAATGATCAAAGCTACCGCGTCTGTTCAAGATGACTTGAAGTTTTGTGGCATCCAGTTTGCAAGACTGCATGCATGGGTGTGTTAATATTATATAGTGTATAAGCAAATTCAACAGCTACAAACATTACTACATTTTGAATTATTGTTAAATATTAAAGCAAATGTTTTTCATCATTACAGTTCTTTTTTATAATTGTATTATTAATTATTATTATTATTATTATGATTATTATTATTATTAAAGGGGTCATGAACTGCGTTGTTTTATGATGTTTCCTGGGGCGCACTTATAATGTTAGAATTCTTTTTACATCAAAAATTGTCATAATTTATAAATAAAAGGCATTTTTCCTACCCTGATTTTAGCCCTCTGCTCTGAACGCTCTGTTTTAAGGGGCGTGTCTGCTGGGAGACTTCAGTGTAAACACCTACTGCTGTGATTGGCTAATGTCTTTTCATTTGAAATGGTATTACTCTCTCTTTTAGTGCGTTTTTACTATTACAGCTCTCATGGTTAACTAATCGTGAAAAGTGTTGCATTACATTTAAATCTATGGCATTATATTAAGATCGTGGCATGAAAGGTTGCAGTGATGATCATTGTAGCCGATCTCACACACATGTTGAGCACATGAAAGCAGTGATCTCATCATTGCAACTCCGTTTCTGTACACTAACGAATGCTTTCATCTTCACTAACAGTGCAAACTTGATTTAGTTAAGAGATTTGTTGAATAAAACGGGAGTCACTGATAAACAAGTCGCTGATAAACTCTCCTGTTTGATTGACTGCTCCAGCGCGCGCTGCTCCAACGATTGCAAAGGGAGCTTTCTTTGATCGCTTTCTTTATAGAATTTAATCACCGTTTAATAACAGATGATTTTCATCATACTAAGAGAAACCATGCAAGTTGACGTTTAGTCTCTGGTTTGATTTGCTGACACGCAAAGAGCATCTCACTGTACAATCATTACATTTCAGATCGCACCTTAGAATTAACAATCCTCAACGGCATGTTTATTGCTTGGTAGCTCGATCTGGTTTAACACTAGGCCTATGTTACATGTGTGAATCGGTGGGCGGGGCTAAATAGGCAGCGATGAAGTAGGCGTCTTCTTCTGCAGAGGCAGTACTTCACCACTCTCAGATGTCACAGCCTGGCACATTCTGAGATCGAGCGTTTGTTGGGCCTGGTGTCAATAAAAGCTTTTCTTTGACTGACAAGGTAGTTTTCAGCTCCGAAACTTACAGGATATTCTTTTTTTGTGTATGTCGTATTGTAAATGAAATATTGGTGTACATTGTTCTAAATAATAATAATAAATCTAAAAAATGACACAACTAATCTGGTATAAATTGACCACTTTACGTTCAAAAAAATTTCTGATGTATAAAATCAAAATCATGTTCATATTGTTGTTTTTCTGGTTCTTGATAGATATTTTGTTTAACTTAAAATAAAATCTGTAATAAGACACTTTTATTTTGTTACTCATACTGACAATAGTGGATCACTTAGAGGAAACATTGTTTGTGTTTTGAATGTGATTTTGTCATGTAATTGTCACAGTTGAAGTAGTTGATATGCGTCTCACCTTGACCTCTGTCCTCACCTTGACCTCACTCCTGGACATGAGCTATCCAGTTCAACCATTTCTGGCTCCCTTCCTCTAGCTCGCGTTGGATAGTTAACGATAGTGATTCATTGCATCCAAGAATAGTATCCGTCACTTTGGCAAGCTTTCGTGTGGTTGGGTTCTTCATCTCAATTTTAGTGACTGTAGTTGGCCCTTAAATCAGTGCCCTAACTGTTTTTAAGCAGCATGTTAAGTTTGTTTACCTTGTGTGTTTATGTTCAGAAACATACCTCTCTGTTTTTGTAACATGAGACTCGGGGCCCCTAATGTCCTTGGTCATGCTATCAGGCAATCTGAGAGCGATCTAAACCAATCTGTGCCATCGTGCAAATGAATGTGCTTTGGACAATATGTGCAAATATTACTCTATGATGTATATGAATTTCAAATAAGTAGCTAAAAATACACTACTGTTCAAAAGTTTGGGGTGGGTAAAATTTTGTTTTTGAAAGAAGTCTCATATGCTCAAAGAGGCTGAATTTATTTGATCACAAATACAGTAAACCTGTAATATTTTGAAATATTATCACAATTTAAGAGCTATTTTAAAGCTGTATTTTCAGCAGCATTACTCGAGTCTTCAGTGTCACATGATCCTTCAGAAATCATTCTTATATGCTGATTTAATGCTCTAGTAACATGCTTTGTTTTTGTGGAAACCATAATGGATTTAAAAATCCTTTCTGTCACCTTTTCATCAATTATATGCATCCTTTGTGAATAAACGTATTAATTAAAATTCTTTCTGCCCCAAATTTTTCTGAATTGTGTAGTCACATCATGGATTAATCTGCATGTGCATGTTAAATGTTTATGGAATTCATGTTAAGTGTTTAAAAAGAGCAAATGCAGTACAATGCATCAGATGTTATGGTTTTTGAATACCCTGGCGTGGCCCCTTGTGTTTTCCTAGAGTTCTTAAACTCCTGCAGGCATAAAGAGACATAAAAACAGGAACCTGCTTAATCATCAACCTAGAACTTCCCCAGCAGGCTTGATGAAAAATGTCCGCATCAAAATGTGTTAAGATGTATATTAGAATGAAAATATTTCTTGCCAGCTCACACTGATGTGTTTTGTTTCATTGCTTGATTTACAACCGACTCGAGACCCCTCCTAAATTTCTCAAAAGCGGGAGGGTTGCATAATCAGAAAGTTACATAACTATTGAAGAAGATTGCACCAAAACTCGTTATTGATTCTCAGCTCTACCACAGAAAATGTGCTCACCACAGTGGTTTGGAAACGCTATTTTTGACGTTTCCTTTTTGTCAGGTTTACATTTATGCAGCATCAGTGTTGTTCTGAGTAATTTTCAGCAAATCAAAAGACGGATGTAAATACAGCTCTTTTTATTTCAGGGTGGAAGTGCTGTTCATTTATGAACCATTTCCTTATTTCTGTTTTTTAATCATCGATGTAGTCTTTGCATGAAATGGAACTTGTGTGTCTCTTCCCTATTGTGACGTATGTCCAAGTGAAACAGCTTCTTCCCTGTTCATTTATGAACCAATTCCTTATTTCTGTTTTTTTAATCATCGATGTAGTCTTTGCATGAAATTGAACTTGTGTGTCTCTTCCCTATTGCGACGTATGTCCAAGTGAAACAGCTTCTTAATTGTGAAACGGCTTTTTGATCAAGAACAAATGTAGGACGGGACTTGATTTTGTCCATCGGGAGCTGATTGGATTGTTGTAGTTTGCTATTGCTGTGATGTCATGTGAGTGACAGGTTGTCCCGCCCTCATCAGTTAAGAGAAGAGATGCTGTTGCAAGAGGGAAGGGAAGTTATTTTGATGAAAGATTACAAGGGCTCATTAATTTTTTTTATTACATGAACGGATCAATAGTTTAGAATACTGAAATATTCCATAATTGTCCATTTTGATTTCATGGTGATGTTAATAATCTCTTGCAGGTCTTGCTGTGGGTTTAGGAATTGGAGCTTTGGCAGAAGTGGCAAAGAAAAGCCTAAGATCAGAGGAGAAGAATGGTAAGACAATTGTATTATCTACTAGATTTAAATCATTACAATGTATTCCTAACAGTCCATTTTATTGAAAGTGACTAACTAATCAGGCATAGCATGATTACAATTGATAAATCGCATGCAATCAGAGTTTTTTGTTTTGTTTTGTTTGTTAATGAAATGGTTTAAAGTCCAAAAACGGAGAGATAGTGAGTGAGGAGACTCCGAATAGGAAGGAGATTGTGGGTATTTAAACTCAAGTCACACACACATAATCATACGTGCACAACTCACCAGGACCCACAAAAGCCTAGATTATAATGAATGTGCATCATTTATTTCAACGAATAGATCTTTCCTTCTTTTTTTCTGTCATTTCAGTACAACCAGCCTTGAAAATCTAGCATGCGTATGGAATTATTTAGACAGGTGTGCGCTATTGCTCTTTTGACTGTCTGTGTTTGCTTTAACTAGACTCCATGTATAATAATATACGCACATAATAAAATTTATAGAGTTGTCTGTTCTAAAGTGCTACTAAATTAGTCTGAGAGGCAGTTTAAATCTAGAGACAAGCCATTTTTGCATCACAGACCATACAATATTTATATGGATCTGTGTAATTGGTATGAAAAAATGCCAGTATATTATTGAAATGTATACTGTTCTTAAAAGTTTGTCCTTCATTATTGAAATGTTTTAACTTCCTTCACTGCTTATGCATGTAAATATGTGCATCCCTCCCATCATCCAGGATCTCTCAGCTCAACTTTAAATCTTCTTACGCCACAGAAAAAGCTTTAGTCAGACATGCACATTGCCACTGTTGTTTTGCCATGCTTAAAGGCAATGTGAAACAGAATTCGCAGCACGAATATGTAGAGCGTTATTATGTGTAACGAAAGATTTTTTATACATTTATGCATCTGGCAGGCACTTTTATCCAGAGCGACTTGCATTGAATTCAAGGTATATATTTTATCACAGGAATATTGTCTTTTAAATGCATTACATTTCTTATGCTCTGAATGAACCACTGTTTACTTTGTGGTCATGTCACATGTTTTTTAAAAGTTAAAATCTTCAATACTATTATCTGTTTTCAGATTAGTAGATCAGTGCAAGTTCGATTCCTTTAGTCGTACCCTATTCTTGAAAATTGGGTTACAAACATTAAAACATTTTGGTGTTTGGATCTACACGTTCATCTTTTGACTCCATAAGCATTAAAAGCTCAAAGCGTCATAGAAGAAAAAAATCCTTATGTAATGCGGTTCGTAGACTGTAATGGGCAGGAAGGAAGAAGGCGGGGTCTGCGTGACTGGGAATTGCGGCTTTTATTGCTCAGGTTTTTCAGATACAAACATAACAGGCGCACGTGGGCGCAAAAACACAATAACATTCACTCAAAAAGCTCTTGTAGTCGATCACTTGGGTTTCTCTTCAGTTCACTCAGGCAGGCAGCGTGCGCGCAGTCCCAGTCCAACTCTCTCTCTCCGCAGCGGCTTATATGCAGTCTCTCCACGCCAATTACTGCAATCAGAGACAGGTGTTCGTCATCTGCACTTGACCTACTTACTCACCACTCTGCTCCGCTCCCTCTCTCCCGCTACAGACCTCGCAAAACCACGCCCCTCCGCCACATACCCCCACCGCCCGACTCAGGCTGGGGAGTCTTCGTGAACGAACTTGTGAATCATGGCTTTTAACGTGTGATTAAAACGTTCCACCAGACCGTCCGTTTGTGGGTGATAGACGCTAATGCGAATCGATTTAATGCCCAATAATTCGTAGAGCTCGCAGACCGTCCGTGACATAAACGCCGTGCCTTGATCGGGAGATTGAAGAAAACAGCGCGCTCGCAACACTTTTCGCCTAAATAGTGCGTAACGGAACTGCTTCGGGATATCGGGATGTCCTTGTGCCGACCGTTCTAATGGCCCGATGAGGTCCATGCCGATTCTTTCGAAGGGGACCTGCATCAACGGGAGAGGGCACAATGGTGCTTTTGGGTTGGCCGATGGATTCACCAACTGATATTCACGACAAGACGCACACCACTTGCGTACATTCTCGTGAATGCCCGGCCAGAAAAATCGGGCCATGAGACGGTTTAGTGTAGCCGTCTGTCCTAAATGCCCGGCCATTGGATTAGAATGAGCCGCCTGGAAAAGCATTTTCCGATGGCTTTTAGGTACTAACAACTGCGTTGTATCTTGTTTTGACTGGGCGTCTTGGGTCACCGATACAACCTATCCTTTATAATAGAAAAATACGGATAAGAGAGCGGCTGGTCAGGATAGAGTAGATGGCCGTCAATGGAACGGACCTGACTAAACAAGTGTTTGAGCGTCTCATCCTGGAATTGTTCCAGGGGAAAGTCATTGCGGTCTGTGAGAATGGGAGTCTCCAGACCGCACTGTTCCCCCGGAAGTGCTCCCAGAGGTCCCGAATCCACCTCACCACCTCCCCAAAATTATTGGATGCCGGAGGTGCGGGTTAACTGCCACCTCAACACTATGCGTTTGACCCCGAAATTGAATATCTGCGAGACCTGGGAATTGGGACAGGTTTGGAGAGAACAGGGGAGGAAGAAGGAGAAGAGAGAGAGAAATCTAAGAAAGGGGCTCGCCGACCCCGTGGCACGCCATCATCTGGTCCTCCGCCAATTGGATGGCCTGGTTCAGCGACGTCAGGCGGTGGCACTGGGACGAATTGCTCCAGCACCACACAGTTGATGATTCCATCGACGTCGCTTGCGGCAGGAGTCCCGGCACTGTTGTGCGAACACGAAGGGCCGGCCGACACGCTAGAGGATGGTGCGCTTCAGGTTTGTCGTAGACCAGGAGATTCTGGACTGGCAGTTGGTGTGCGGCTACCTGCGCCTCTCCGGATAACAGCGGCAGGAGCCGCATTGACCAGTCCGTCTGGGGCCATCCCCGGACCTCGGCGGACCTCTCAAAGAGGTCGATGAAAGCCTCTGGGTCATCGTGCGGACCCATCTTGGAGAGAGGCACAGTGGCGGTCGAGTCTGTGGCGGGGGTGGGGACGGCCCGAATCTCTCGGTCCATCCAGCTCCGGAACAGCTCCCGGTCTTCGTGCTGGGCGCGGAGGAGGGCCTCAAAGCGTTTCTGCTGCTCCTCCCTCACGGCCAGCAGGTCTTGGTGGTGCTCCTTGTGAAGACTGGCGAGCGATTGTACGATGTCCGCAAGTGGCGTTCTTGGCGGAGTCTGCATGGCGGCGATCTTCTTCCCTCCCGGGTTTCGGCACCAGTGTAATGCGGTGCCGAAATGCACACCTTACTTGCAACTATTAACTCTTTCGCCGCCAAACACAGAATTTTCCGTTATTTGTGAGAAAACACTAGCCTGGTCTTACCAGACTCTCGTACATTTCATTTGTACATAGAGTCTGGCCACTCTCCATTGACAAGCGTTTACTTCCTTGAAGGCGGGTACTCTGTTGAAGTTTAAAACTATTGGATCTGCCAAGAGCCACTCTGGATCTGCCTAACCAATCGCTAACGTTTGGTCGTCACTTATGTCATGCGCCGTTCGCCTTTTGATTTTCACATTAACTGTGCACACAATCTCAGTGTCAGTGATAAAACCTTGTGCATTCTTATTGTGATTCATTCACGGTGGAGAGGAGAGTTTTGTGATCGGAACGCTCTGTCATATGCTTGGTATGATAAGAATAAATGCTGCCATAAATATCATCCCAATTCAAATGTTTACGTGCTTTCTTCTTTTATTTTTTGAGCGGTGATTAAATATTTTGCTCCTGTAAACACTTGCCAGCATTTAAAGAAATACAAGTCTAGAAATGCAAATTACAGCGAAGCGCTACCGTACGGTGCTCTGCAGGGGTCAAAAAAGGATATAAACAGTGAATTTTGAAGTGATATATTCTTGAAAACTCAGAGATGTGGATTCGAAGAGCAATTACATTACCACACGACCTTGGTTTTTGTCAAAAGCAGTCGATAATTCACCCTGGGTTTTTTTCGCGGGTGGTGGGAGACGGACGGCTTCAGCCAACTCCTTCACCACTAACGGAGCGAGCAGACGGACCACAACATCATGGCCACCAACAAAACTCAGCAGTGATTGTTCTTGCTCCGTGTAACGGAGTTCGTTTGTTCATGGAAGAAGGAGGCTGGAACTGGCGAACGTTTAACAACTTTCAATCAAATAATAAACGCAAAATAAAAGTAAAATCGGCAGCCCCTCACAGACAACTGCCGCGCACATGCATAACAAATGTAAACAAAACACAACTTTTAAAATCCAGGCCTGTTCCTCTCTCGTCCCCTACATTGTCGCTTGTCCTTATGTGCCTCCGTGCTCCCTCATGAGAGGACTCGAGACCTGTGTGTCTCATTCTCAATCACGCACACCAATCTCGCTCGCTTGTCCACCTCGCCACACTCCGGCTTTAACTTCTGGACATTCGTCAGCGGTGCCAGTGCCACACACTCGCATCTTTCTCTGCCGCCATTACTGAACTACAACTCAAACTAGCACACGACATCAACGTCATCGCTCTCAGCCACTCCCTCTGTTCGCTGGTTGGACCGGTAAAAAATTGTTCTGGAGAACCTAAGCATATACAGCAGTACCAGACGTAGTACTGAAGGAAAATGAAAATTGAGCGGAAGTACGTAGGAGGGCAGAGCCAGGCTAAGAAAACGCTTTCCTGGCATGGAATTTTCTGTTTTCACTGTTATATGCTAGGGGGCATTATTACACAATTACTGAATGAGTACAGAATCTCCTGATCAAAACACAGGCAAAGAAGATGCAAAAAAACAAGCAATCTCATGTAAGCAGATACATATTGTAAAATAACGTGATCATCAACATTAAACAATATAAATCAAAACTGCCTAATGCTACTGAATGAAATGTCGACCCAGAACAAGCTGTAGGGGTGTTGATGGACTCGATCTAGTCCATCTGTGTTTGATCATCGCTCTGAATTCCATCTGAATGATGTCTTTGACAAAAACATGATTTTTGTTCAAAATATTGCTTTTTTTTTATTAAACTTACCCATATTTAAGTGTTGATTAAAAAAAGGAATGCATGAAGCTAGCATAACATTTTTTATTTGTTTAAAAGCAGAGGGTCTGCTCTTTTTTTTTATTTTTTATTTTTATATATATATATATTGCATGATCAGATATTCATACAAGAAAATATTAAATGGGCCTTTACATTTTTGTGAAAATGAAAAACCCTGGCAGGGGCTGGCAACTTTTTTTAAAAACTGCTGGCGGGGGAAGAGTTAAAGGCTCAAAGCTTTGTTCATTACGTCAAGATATTCTTGTTACACCAGTTATTTGCAGATATTTCATGGTTTCGCTGTCTACAGAGTTGCGTTATATCAGTCTGGCTGCTTATCAGAATGCACAAACACACAAGGAAGTTGGTATGGTTTCCAGGAGCTTCAGGTACTTGCATGCATATATAACACAATAGAATAGCGAGAATGAATTCAAAACATGGAATTAAAGAACTAACAACTTAATATAAATCTAGAAAAATTGAATAGGTAGGGAAAAAAAGTAATATACATTTAGATGGGAAGGATAAGGCCTATGTACAGGTGTGTATACTGTGTATACAAATGTATAAATATAAATGTGTATTACATAAGTTAGTAGTGCCTAATGCCTGTGTGACATCAACACCATATGGGAAGTGAGAGAATGTGCAAATGTGTCCTAAGGACTGCAGCCTGTAAATAGATCTTATCTATGTAGATGCTGTATAATTATTACCTTTGACCTCATCATCACATCCAGGAATAGCCCTAATGTCCTCACAGAGATAATGGACACCCTGATCTAACAGTTTGTAGGTTTTTGTTTACATGGACTAATGGCTCTCAGCAGCAAAGATTACCTTTGTTTCAAATGGCACATGCAGCGTTTGTCTGAGACTTTTGGACCTCTCTGTATAAAATCATGTCCATTTGTCCCATTAAGCATTACTGCGCTCCGTGTTCCTGTTTTTAAGTTGTTTTCAGTCCAAAATGTTAACAGACTTGTAATTTCATATAGGTGATAAGAAGGCAGTTCTGGACCAGAGCCCCTTCCTTTCGGAGGCCAATGCGGAGCGTATCGTCAGGACACTGTGTAAAGTTCGTGGGGCAGCCCTCAAGCTCGGTCAGATGCTCAGTATCCAGGGTAAGAGAATGCTGTTTGTATAACAAGCTGCCACGTTGGAATAAGTCACTCCTCATAGATTTGTTAGGACCAGCAAGGCATCCTCCATGACTGACAAGAGCTCATAACCCGCGGCTGCTTCCGGTGTTATAAGTCATGGCCACTCTCAAGTTAGGCTGGTATGTGATCGAGACCTGTCTCGGTTTTACAACCTGGTGACGTGAGTGACTGTGAACTGCTTACAGAAAGGTGCAGAGAAATTGGAGATGCAGCTTATTTCTTCTGATATGCAAATGTCTAAAGATAAAATAACCTCAAATAAACTTCCAGCGTTATTTTCCACACAGCGGTGGAAAATGGATGCTAACATTTCTGCATGCTGACAGTTTGGGGTCCTCGTACACTACCAGTTTAGACATACTTGAATAATTTATAGTTGTCATGATCTTTAAGATCTTTTTATCTAAAGGTTACACTGTCCTCTAACCAGTAGAGACGTAACAAGATAACAGCGACAAGCAATTTGTCGATCCACACGAGCGTTTTTTTGTTGTTGTAAAGGTTTTGTTTAATTTTAGTGAATGTTTCTTAACTGTTTGTTTCTCAACTGCAAATATTTGAGTCGTGCTTAAATTCTTGAATTTAGGCAAATATAAATTGTCAACACACAATTTAAACTAAAATTATTTTTTTTAAATACTATTCTTGTAAATAAAAACAAGAATACACTACCATGGAACAAAAAATATATTAAAACGTTTATACAGAAAGGAAACTTTAAATTGACTCAGTGTCAGTAAAGACATTTTATAACGTTACAACAAATAAGTGCTGTTCTTTTGAAAAATCATGCTTTCCACATGGATATTAAAGAGAGAGTTCACCCAAAAATTTTAATGATCCCATAATATACACACCCTCAAGCCATCTTAGGTGTATATGACATTCTACTTATGAAGAAAGTGTTACGCCTCTCACAGTTCAAAGTGCTTACGCTACGTCCGACGTCATCGTCACGCCAGTTACACTTTTTCTGTAAGTTAAATACGGAAGCTAGATATTTTACTTTATAACATGTTAAATATGGATATTTTTCTTACCCAAAAAAAAAACATCGATTCGCTTCACAAGGCCTTTATTAACCCCCTGGAGCCATGTGGATTACTTTTATAATGGATGGATGCACTTTTATGGGTTTCAAAAATGTTGGGCTTCCATTCACTTCATAGGACTTTTTGTTTTTTTAAATCTAACTCTGATTGTTTTCGTCTGAAAGAAGAAAGTCATATACACCTAGGATGGCTTTAGGGTGAGTACATTTCTTTTTTGATTCTTGAGCATCAAAACAGCATATTAGAATGATTTCTGTTCATGTGACACTGAAGACTGGTGTAATGATGCTGAAAATTCAGCTTTGCCATCACAGGAATAGCTTAAATGTTAAAATATAATGTAATGTTTCACAATAATATGTATTACTGTCTTTACTGTACTTCGATCAAATAAATGCAACCTGAACATAGGTGACTGATCCCAAACTTTTGAACAGTTGTGTCTGTAGGAACTGGTGCTGTCTATAACAGATAACAGACCATTTGCTTTCCAGTTCATAACTCTTGAAAAGTTGCGTGTTGTCGCCCTTGAATCCTCTTCTGTCTGTATTGACTAGCAGCTCAAATATTGTCTAACTTTTCTCCTGTGGCACAAATGCCCCTCTTCTCTGTGCAAATATGTTGATTGTTTCTGGTAGGCATGTGAGGTCATTCTCCCCCGCTCTGTGTGCATTAAAGTGCATTGGAAAGCCAGAACGAAAGCATCTGTGTCACCCACTCAAGAATGCAGAGCATAGATCATAGCAGCACGGCCTCCCTGCATGGCATTTCCAAACCTCGGCCGCTGCTCATGCTCTGGCCTCATCAAGATAGGCAGGTTTTGTAAGCTGCAGATCGCACGACTGGCAGTGAAGGACAGCGACAGCACTGGCATCGGCAGAGCTCAAAATAAGCCCGCAGCTATGCCAGAAACGTGACCTTTACGCTACACCCCAGGAAGTTCTGAAAGAAAGGACTGACACACACAATCGCCTGTCAAGACATGGCTAAAACGGCAGTGTACGGGATCTGTTTTTACAGCTGGAATGGAGAGAGCGACTTCTAAATGTATTTATTACTTATTAAAAATTCCATATTAAATGGTTTTATTTACTTCACTATTGTCCTAAAATGTGGAAAAAAGAAACACACTACCGTTCAAAAGTTTGGAGACAGACAGGTTTTGTTTTTTTGTAAAGAAATCAATACTTTGATTCAGCAAAAACACATTTAAATAGATTTCAAATTGAAAGTAAAGACATGTATAATGTTACAGAAGATTTCTATTTCTATTGAACCTTCTATTCATCAAATAAATCCTGGGGAAAAAAACGAATCATGGTTTTCACAGAAATATTAAGCGATTAAACTATTTTCAACATTGGTAATAGTAAGAAATGTTTCTTGATCAGCAAATTTAAATAATTTCTGGAGGATCCTTTGACACCGAAGACTGGAGTAATGATGCTGAAAATTCAGCTTTGCCATCACATAAATTACATTTTGAAATATAATTAAAAATAGAAAACGGTTATTTTAAACTAATAATACATTGATCAGGCCTGAACAGTATGACCACCTTCCTAATATTGTGTTGGTCCCCCTTTTGCTGACAAACACCCCTGACCTGTTGAGGCATGGACTCCACTAGACCCCTAAAGGTGTGCTGTGGTATCTGACTCCAAGATGTTAGCAGCAGATCCTTTAAGTCTTGTAAGTTGCGAGGTGGGGCCTCCATAGATCAGACTTGTTTTGTTCAGCACATCCCGCAGATGCTCGATTGGCCATGTCAACACCTCAAACTCGTTGTTGTGCTCCTCAAACATTCCTGAACCATTTTTACTTTGTGGGAGGGCGCATTGTCCTGATGAAAGAGTCCACAGCCACCAGGGAATACCGTTTCCATGAAAGGGTGTACATGGTCTGCAACAATGCTTAGGTATCCTTACATCTTCTTGAGCAATTTAAGCTACAGTAGCTTGTCTGTTTGGTCGGACCACACTGGCCAGCCATGTGCATCAATGAGCCTTGGCCACCCATAACCCTGTCACCGGTTCACCACTGTTCCTTCCTTGGACCCCTATTGATAGATACTGACCACTGTATACCGGAAACACCCCACAAGAGCTGTAGTTTTGGAGATGCTCTGACCCAGTCGTCTAGCCATCACAATTTGGCCCATGTCAAACTCGCTCAAATCCTTATGCCCATTTTTTACATCAACTTTGAGGACAAAATGTTCACTTGCTGCCTAATATATCACACCCAATAACAGGTGCCGTGATGAAGAGATCAGTGTTGTTCTCTTCACCTGTCAGTGGTCATAATGTTGTGCCTGATGATCGTTGTATATCACAATATTGTGTTCAGGATCTGTTTCTACAGCTGGAGTGGAGAGAGACCCCTAAGGTTTTTATTACTCAAAAAAGTAATGGATGTTACTGCAAAATAAAACCCAGACAGGGTGACCATCAAACTGATGTTTATTTGCGCAATAATGTACATTTATACTGCTCATTATGTGGTTGCTTACCAAATAAATTAACACATGTGCATGATGTATTGATTTGAGGTGAAATTATTTTATTATGTAGTCAGTGCAGTATTACGAGAGTCATACACACAACTACGCAGGAGTTTGCTTGGTTGAGACAAAGGTCAATTGTGTATGTATAGCGGGCATGCAACATTTTCTAGAGTTGTTCTAATGTTTGTTGTTGAACTGATAGGAATTACTGACACGATGTAGCCCACATTCCTCAGCCACAATATCAGCTCAGAAAATGTGAGGTCATCAGACTAATCTGGGTCAAACAAGTGAACCAGGATAAAAACCATGGCAACTGTAAAGCTTTCCTTTTTAAAGTTGGTTATGATGTACACAGATGCAGTTATGGAAAATCTTTCGACTTTCTCGCAGTCCTGCATTCTGAACATGTCACTGGGTTCGGATCAAGCTGGTTATCTCTCGCTCTCTCTCGCTCTCTCTCGCTCTCTCTCTCTCTCTACAGTGGCGTACAGCTGTCACACAGTTCCTTCTAGTGAAACCATCTGTAAAATCCTGTTTACGTGTGGATTGACTGCACTGTAACTGAGTAAACCTATAACACGACAACAGATTTAATAAGGATTATGAAACATGAAATGCAATACTGTTTAGTATTATACAACTGTATAGTATTTGCAACTCCATTTTTATATGAACTTGATGTTATGAAGTCAAACGCAGGTGCCGTTTATACCCGGTATTGACATCTGCCTCAAGTGATCCAATCATAAGTGGGCAGCACGGAATACAGAGTGATGCAATCATTCAAACCACATTCAAAGGTGACCACATCACATTTGTTGTATAAAGATAAAAAATTCCCCTCTTCTTTTTTATACGTTTATTTGGGAAAGACGCATTAAATTGATCAAAAGTAGCAGTAAAGCTTCTAGTTCAAACTTCTAGTTCAAATAAACGCTGTTCTTTTGTACTTCCTATTCATCTGAGAATCCTGAAAAACAATGTATCAGGGTTTTGACAAAAATGTTACACAGCACTATGGTTTTCAATAGTGATCACTAAACTCACGGTTCGGATGATATAACGGCTTTTAACTCACGGATCGATCATTTTTTGGATCAGCAAAAAAAAAAAGTGTGTAGGGGGTGTAATGTAAGCCCACTTTAAGTTCTTCAATACCACAACATAATCTATCTTTTAATAATTACACTTTAAGTGAACAGTCAGCAATAAAATAAGAACAAATACACACATTACAAGCATAGATAAATACAATATAACAAATTTACAAACAAAATAAGGTCTAACAGTAGTATTCAGGTACGGAAATGTAAAATAACACTATAGTGTTCACTGTATAAATTAAATATAGATTAATCTTTGTTAAAGATGTGTTTTGTTGTTTGTTTAACATTAATGACATAGACATCAGTAGATTTGTATAGGCTGCTGTCTCTTTAAGACCTAATGAATGGCTACATTCGGTGTCTTTGATTTCTGATGTGTATCATTTATATTTTTGACACATTGATTTCTGAAGGATCATGATGGCTGCTTGAAATTCAGCTTTGCCATCACATGAATAAATTACTTTTTTAAATATATTAATGGGAAAACCTATTCTAAATAGTAATATTTCACACAAAAATTTTTTTTGATTACATAAATGCAGCCTTAGTGAGCATAAACCGACATCTTACCGACCCTAAACGTTTGAACAATAGTGTATCTATACACTCTTTACAGTTGATAAGCAATGTAGCATCTTTCTGCATTTATAATAATAATAATAATAATTAGCATCTGTCACAGGAAACGCATGTGATTGTTAGTAATACATGGTAAGTGGCACTGTCTCTGCTGAGCCTTTGTGATCGGATCACCCAGGAAGGATGTTAATACCAGTTATAAACTGGACCATTGTTTTCATTTGGGAATAGCATTTGTACTATACCAACATTGTATATGTGTTTAATAATGTTTCAGATGATGCATTCATCAACCCACAGCTGGCCAAGATCTTCGAACGTGTGCGTCAGAGTGCTGATTTCATGCCCATCAAACAGATGACGGTACTATCTACTTACTACACAATATTTTAAAGGGGTGGTAAAACACATTCTTTCGAAGGCTTGATTGTGTTTGTGGGGTGCACTGTAACGTGTTCATGCTTCGTTTTTAAAAAATTGCATTATTTTTCATATATTTTACCTTTATTCTACACTGCTCTGTCCCTCCTTGTAAAAACGGTCTGATGGTTTCCGGGTTGTATGAAGCCAGTCCCTCAAATACGCAATGGGCTTAGATTGGTTAGCTGGCCCAGTGTGTTGTGATTCGCTAACTGCCTAGTGCATGTTTGTCGGAAACGTCACGCCCCATACCTTTACCGGTAGCCTGTGCTTTGGGTAGTACAATGGCGTCAATAAAACCATACCAATTTGAGCCCCGAATCAGACCCAGACAATTTTAGTGAAGATGATCGAGCAGAACCTGTTCAGTCCTCAAGAGTAAAGACTGCGGATCTATAGTGATCGCTACTGAATGGCACTGTTACTTTTGTATTTTTAGAACGATTTGCCAAATATCTGTCGCAAGAACGAACACTAAACATTGGCTTTACCATACTATCCAAATCAAACACAGAACCATGTTTAGCATGCCTGTAGATAAAAAATTCATAAAAGCTCTAATCAAAGAATAATTTACACTAATGCCAAGTTCGCTGTTTAAGATTTTAAAAAGTTTGTAACGTTAGGTGTTTGTCGGATAACGTTAAGTATGAATGAGCATTTAGCAAACTGGTTTGCAGAGCCAAATGAGCGTTGTCATCTGTTTACTTCCTTACTACAATGTACAATTAACAACACAAACTATTACAGGAAAACCAGGGCTCTGAACCGGTTCAAGGAACGAAAACGAAAACTGGAAACGAACGAAATTTTAAGAGGAACAAAAACGGAAACGAAATCAAAATCAATTTGAATCGTTCTGAACAGAAACGTTAATTTGAAATGACCATTAACCGGTTAATAACGTTATTTTATCGTTCTCTTTAATATTTTAATTTGGCAGTGACCAATCATGAAATGAGTAGTACAGCATGTGACGTTGACGGATCAAGCGTGAGTGAAATGCCCGCGCACCATCATCTATGAATCTACCGGTAACGCAAGTCAGTGTGAGCGCGCATTTTCATGCCTCAAGTACATTTCTTTCCCCGCTGAGGTCTACAATGAATGTGCAGGTATTGGAGGACATTCTTTTCGAACGTTTAAATAAGCAGTACGGACTTTAAGCTCAAATAGACTGATTTAGGATAGTTTATGGATTCCGTTTAAGCCTATCCAAGTAGGATATAGCATCTATCAAACATTTTTCCTATAAGTTAGTCTTTCAGATTGCCAATACAGGACAGGTCAATGTTTTCTATATAGACGGTTGATGCTTCGTATTAAATGGTATGTTATATTGCATTAAATGCAAACTTTATTAGCTGACTGAATTTGATTATGTGATGCAAGAACGTGTTGCGCAGTGTTTGCTTTGAAATTAGCAGTTGACGGTGCATTAAAAGAGCAATGGTTATCCAGTTTATTTATTCTTTATTCATGCATTTTTTAAAACGAGTCGTGTTGAAAAAAAGTTATGTACAAAGAATGTTATCACTCTTCTGAAAATAATTCGGCATTAGAGGCCACTTCCGATTGTCTAACGCTCCATTAAAACAGGTCCGCTGTTTATGCCTTGTAATTAATGCATGTATTTCTGGTTTTAAAAATGTTATTAAATAAATATTCAAGTTGAATTACCATGTGTTATATTATTATTGAGTGAAAATAAGTCTATTTATACATATTTGTTTAAAATTTATACATATTTGTTTAAAGTATAGGCTTAATTAAAATAACGTTATTAACCGGTATTTTTTCATATCAAACCGTTTTCGGAACAGTAATGTTTATTGAGGAACGCAAAAACCGAAACGCTATAATATCGATTCTGCTCGGAGTGAACCGATTGATATTTTTTTCCGTTTTTAAGCCCTGAGGAAAACGCATAGACGAAAAATAAATCATACTTACAGGTTGTGGCCCGTAAACAGCTTCTGTTTTTAAATCCATCTTTCAGGACAAGCCGTTGTAAGAATCCTGCATTGAACTTGTGAAGATTGTGGAAGCTTTCCTCCGTGAAATGTGCAGCGGGAGCCGCGTGCGCCCGTTGTGCATTCACACACTGGCAGGGTTTGTCTCGCGCAGCTGAACCGCGGCTCGTGTATTGCAAATACAGACGAATATTGTCCATTATGTCACATTTTCCGGTCTTCTCCTCCGAACCCTGTCTGTCTCGTGCTTTGATTTATGATGGGCAGCATATATCTGCTGCAAATGCGACCTGTTCCCCTCTGTCTCACAACGTTATATGCATGCGTGTATATGTTAAACACACTGCAACTCACCCCCGTCCCTAGGAAAGCTGAACAAAGTGGACCTGCAATCCGGATGAAAATAACAGCGTTTCATCTGCATTGGCAACAACACTCCAGCCTACTAACTAGCCTACCACAACAACTATTCCCCGCGGCGATACAAAATGGCCTCACCTCCCCCTTATTTCATATTCTCGGAGGAGGGGTAATTGTGAATATTGGGGCTGGTGATGTCAGCAACCCTGGAGGAATGTGTAGTAGTCCCTAGCGGCCGTTTGCTGTAGTCCTTAGAAATTGATTTCTTTAAAAGCAAATATCTCCCTTTGCTTTAAACTTTAAACGTTTTAACTTTGCAGATGTTGTTTATGCTCAAACAGCAACATTACACACTAGCTAAAGTTAGAAAAGTGAAATCGTGGTTTACCACCCCTTTAATGTTTCACATCAGAAATTCAGAAAAATGCAGTATTTAAATAAATAAAAAATAAACTGCATGTCTGTTGCTGGTTGATATGTGCAGAAAGCCCTGAGCAATGACCTAGGCCCAAACTGGAGGGATAAACTGGAGTTGTTTGAGGACAGACCCTTTGCTGCTGCTTCCATTGGTCAGGTCCATCTGGCCAAGATGAAAGACGGTCGAGAGGTCGCCATGAAAATCCAGGTTGGTTGTTGGCAGAAAGCGCCATTTTAAACTTGCTCCCAATCAATTATGCTTTAAGGTCATTAAAGGTTGAATTTACAGTTCATTTTCAATGGGACACCACACAAGATAAAAAGACTTGATCTTTTTTGCAGCTGCTGTTAGTCAGTGACCAATCAGAAGTGATTTTATTCTAGTGTTAATTTCATCAGCTAAGTAAAAGTCCTGTCAAATGTGCGTTTTAGTTTTTATCATATTTAGTCAACCCTTGAATTGTTGCACTTTCAACTATAAGCACAAATCAAGAGAATTGTCAACCCACACGCATGGTTTATTTTGGCTCATCTAGTTTAATGATTTATTATAGGTTATTTATCATATAGGCCTAATGGAAAAATAAGAAACTTCTCTAAAAATTTAAAACAGTGAAATTCCACATTTACTTTTAAGGGGTTTCTATTAAAACAACAGCAAAAAAGAATTTAGCGAATTTTGTTTGCTGAATAACTGCACTTACGCTGTGTGACAATACAAAAAGTTGAGAGATCCATGCTTCGATTTATTACAGTTCATCACTGAGAAGGTTTAATGGCAGATTTAGTCACACAAACAGCACAAGAGACAGAACACAGACTGATGGAATGACATTTTAATTTAAGCAGCAGCTTACTTGTTTATTGGTGAGTGCGAGAGCAGGGCCGTTTTTAGGCATAGGCAAACTAGGCGGTCGCCTAGGGCTCCATCAGTAGGGGGGCGCCACTAAGCGAATATCTGGCACTGATGTGTGTAAAGGGTGTCACGGCCACCCTAAAAAATGTTATTGCCGCCCCCACTAGTTCCCCCACACTATTGGATCAGAGAACTGTCAATCTGGCGATTCCTATATGCCATCAGATCAGAGTAGGCTACTGTCAAAAAAGTTCGCGTTTGGAGCGCTGGCTCAACAACACCATTAGATCAATGAGCTTGGTCAATGCTTTGGCAAGGTAACGCTTTTTTTAACCATAAAATAAAGCTAAATTCAAACTAAAGGCCAATTAAAATAACAGGTACAAATTGTATTTTAGGGCAGTATTTGTGGCAGTCTAGAAATCCCACTGTGAATGGGCAGATAGCATTGCTCGGTGTATGTGAGAGGCAAAATATAACTGCACACTTACTTCAGCATTTCATGATTATCAGTTATATTTTGACTCTATAAAGCTTTCTTCTCTTATTGCTCCTCCAAAATGTTTTTGCGCCAATGCATTGTTAAAAGAATCAGTGTGTTTTGTAATTGTCCCATATAAAACTTTAGCGGCCAATTTAAAAATGGTATAATAAAATGTGCAAATTCACAACATGAATACATCCTTTATTAAATCACGTTGACGAATTTAACGTATCTTTACGGATGGTGTTGAATGCTGAATCGATTCATTCAGTTCTAATAGTGCTTAATGCAAGCAGTGTCGTACACGGAGGGCAAAGCGTCGCGTTATTTAAAGGGGAAGTTCACGCATCAATGAGTAACAAAAACCACACTGAATCAGTATTTATTCTTATTACTTTCATGTGAAATGTACTAATAACACATAATAATTATGTAGTTATGTCTGAGAACAATTTCTTAGCAACTAGGGACTGCACAAATATAGGCTATATATTATAGGCCTAGGGCTATACTGGCATCTGGCTATTCATTTGAATCCTTATTAACAAATATAATTTGGTATGCATGTATGTATGTATGTGTTAATTAATACCAGTAATACCAATGTTGCTTTTTAAAATTTGACTGGGGACACCAATAAGGATTTCGCTTGGGGCGTCAGAATGGCTAGAAACGGCCCTGCGCGAGAGAGGGATAGAGCTCGCATGCACATGGTGGCCAGATTGCAAATTTGAAGTAAAACACCAGATAGAATACGTGTTCTTTAAACAGAAAAGCTCTGAATGGGGGATTTAAATGATTGAAATCTGGCAAACATGAACGCTCCTTTCCCCCGACAAAAACAAAAACAATTATTCGGGTCAAGTTTTAATTTTTTAAACTACATTAGTCTCGTCTTTTTTCATCAACTATATTGCATGTTGATATAGTTGCAGTTACCGTTTAATGACGTTTGTGTCATCTCGTGTTCGTCTCGTCTTATGCTGCGTTTACACCAAATGCAAATAGAGCGTCAAATTCGTGTCTAGTTGGACGCTTGAACATTTTGAATCCATTCGTGCGTCCACAGCGAATTGGATGCGCATATAAATAGAGCGTTTGAAGCGAAATAGACGCGCTGAAGGCGCTCCAGGAGCTGCGCCTGGATGACAGCTCGCTCTCACTCCTGTATGTATATTTTAAGCTACAATAAAACGAAATGTCATAAAACACCACTCTGCCTCTTTTCATTTTCATTTAAAAAAAATATTAAACATTAATAGCCACACAAATGTGGTTCAGGCAACGCATACCTGAATTATCTTCACTGCATGTATATTTATAACAAACAAAATATAAAACACAACCATGCCTCTTTTCGTTTACATAAAATAAAAAATAAAACACATTAACATATGGTTCAGAAAATAAGTGCATAAGTTCATGTGCATATATATGATTATCACCGTAATAAACTTAAATATGACCGAACACAACAGTCTCTCTTTGTTAAATGTCATTTTATGTGTGATCAATAATAGCCATTATAAAAGTATAAGTAAAGGGTATAAGAAGCTATACAATAAATAAAGCAAACAATTCAGTCAAACAAAGTCAGCGCTAGTAGGCTACAATGGTAAAGTTAACGTTAAATAGCCTAAAAAAAAAAGTTATGAAACTTCACTTTGCCCTCAGTCAAAACGATTTGGCAGGCAACAAATTATAGATTCATAAGACAAAGTTGCCCATTAGATCTACACAAGATGAATTATATCTTATGTTTAACCACTACAGAGACAACAGAGCCAGCGGTAAACGCCAGAAGGACTAGCCGGGGTTAACGAGCGATGAGCGCCCGCTGATTGACTGGATCTTACAACTCCGAAAATGGCAGATAAAATTTTCCTATAGGCGATCTCTTTATAAATAAACCACAGATTTGAGCTTTAAACAACTACATTCTCGCCTGAAAAAGTCTTAACAACATTTTGTTGCACAATAACCGTAGTATTTTTAAATTACGCGGGGTTTCTCATCCACTATTGACTTGCCATTAGTTTATCACCACGTGACAGCAGCAAACAGGCTCCTGATTGGTTAACGTGACGTTCAGATTTTTCAACTCGGGCGTCAGATACAAATTCGTTTCAAGTTCGCATGAATGCGAACTGAACGTGCGAATGAGGCGAAATCGCGTCTATCGCGCCGCAGGACCTCCAGACGTGCGTCAACGCGCCTTTCCATTGACTTAACATGGAAATCACTCGCTCCAGATGCTCTATTCGCACGTAGTTGGACGCTTGAGCATTTTGAGCATATTCCTGTTTCTATAAAGTACAAAGATGTATCGTACAGCTCCGGGTACCAACATCTGATTTTGTCCATATTGTTGACACTACTAGAGCAAGCTCCTGATTTGTTAACGCGGCCCGAATATCTGCCAAAGTTCAGATTTTTCGAACTCACGCGAATTATCTATCACTTACAAGCAACAATCTTACAATCTACCACTTACAGCATACAAATATTTATATTAATAGACTAATTTAGGGGAGCATGTAGTAGTATATTTTTGCTCTTGCGTTAGTGCATACCACTCCAAAATCACAAACAAAGTTTGCCACCTATCGCACACCATATAAAATGCCCTAAAAGTCTCCTAACAGGTTATTTTGGAGCACCAGCTGCTTGAAGTCCAAAGAGCAATTACCACTACCTGCTTTTGCAAACAGTTGAGACCTGAATGTTTATGATTAGATAACATAAATCTATCGAATGTCACCCCTCAACTTTTTTTTAGTAAAACAAACAGTTTTGAAATGTTACAAAATAAACTAGCCCCCAAAAAAGGTCAGGGCTGTCTTGCAGGCCGGTTGTGTTGCATTTGTTTTCAGCAGCCCAGGTGTTGTTTACCCTGGATGCTCTTACGGCGGTTTGAACATGTTTTTGTTTAATGAACGGTTTTCTTTTGATTCCTGCAGTACCCTGGAGTCGCACAGAGCATCAACAGCGATGTGAATAACCTGATGACGGTCCTGAGCATGAGCAACGCCCTTCCTGACGGTGATGACTTCATCACTCATGTTTTATAACTTGAATACACATAAATTAGATTTTTAGCATTTTAGGTAGTGCACATCCGTTGACGTGGCCTGCTCGGGTCGTTTCCCAATCCCAAATCTTCCTGTCTGCTATGTCCTATACCTAAAAACAAATGTCAATATATGTTCCAAAATAAATTGTCACTTGATCCTTCAGAAATCATTCTAATATGCTGATTTGGAGCTCAAGAAACATTTCGTGTTCTCAATGTTGAAAATGGTTGTGCTGTTTAATATTTTTGCAGAAACCATAATGCTTTTTTCAGTTTTTTTAATAAAAAATAGAAAATAAATAGAAATGGAAACGTTATACATTTCTTTTCTGCCACTTATGATCAATTTAATCAATCTTTGCTCATTAATAGAATGAATTTCAAAAGAATTAATTAATATATTGAGTGAGTTTATTCAATGAATGATTATAAATATATTGATCTGTAGTTCTAAAATATTTTGGCTATTTTAAGCTGAAAAAATAAACTGATGAAATTGTATTGATTTTGAAACTTTCATTGACCCAATTCTGTCCAAGAACATGGTGTCAGTGCACTCAGATCTATGTTTAGTAAGTTTCAAACCGAGAACTGAGAGCTCGAGGCCTGTTTGGTCTTAGTGGGCTGATAGAGCTCAGACTGCATGACTGACCAATCAGAGCCCAGGAGCGGCGCGCATGTGCTGTGTCATTGTTACAACAGCATCCACTGCTGCATGACCAGTGCCGGTTAAATATTCAGCTGTCAGAGAAGCCTAATCCTCCAAATATAGTCTGAACTTTAATTTGAGCTCGTAAATATCACCACAGCATTGCCAATCCTTCTTGTGCCAGAAGAGAGACATGACACAAAGCAGATACCCAAAATATGTTTCATGTCATGCCAACCCTTGTGAGAAAGAAGTACACTTTAGCATACCTTTAAGAAGACATTCTACACGACCTAAAAAGCCTCGACGTCCACTTAAAAGCTCTGTGACCATTAAAATGCAGATAAATCAGCTCATCACAAATTACAGTGTAAGGCTTCTCACCTTCCATTGTCAATTGCGCTTGTTCCTGTTGCGTGTCCTCAACCTGGCAACCCGCGTGAGCATCAAGTCTGAGGAGGAGGGGACGGGGAAACAACTCTCTTCAATATTTAGAATTTGGACTGCAGTACCAAGTTCCACTGCTATATGTCAATATTACGTACCTTTTAAGTGCAAACTGAATGTAATGTTTTCAGACACTTAATTGCATGTTACTTGCAATTAAATGAAGATGTATTACAGTTTAAATTTATATTAAATGCAATTAGTTGAATGTAGAAAGAGAGTGCCTTTTTGACCCACTTAAGTATATCTTTATATATATTTTCATAATTACTTGTATTGTCTTTAAAATATGGTTAAAGTGTACTGCCAAATATACTGACACGCATTTATGGTAAACTAAAATATACCTTTATATAACGCATGTCATGTAATTAACTTCTTTAAAGCATAACAAATTATTATTAAAACGATGTACCTTTAAAGTAAAACTTTTAAATTTGACATCATTACAAAGAGAGTGTTAAGAGAGTTAAGTGCACCTGTTTCCAGTCAAGTCAGCTTCATTTATATAGCGCTTTTTACAATAATTGTTTCAAAGCAGCTTTACAGTGATAACAAGAAATGAATGGAAGAGAGATTGTTTTGGTTGTACATTAACGCTAGAAAAAGTTATTGTCCTGCTAAAGTGCGTTTTGTAATTGATTCATTTCCAAAAGGGAAGTATACACATAAAAAAACCCTCAAAGAATCGAGTTCAATCTCTTGGTGATTAATTTTTGACTTCTTCAAAATACAAACTAACTTACTGACTCATCTCTGACTGTATCTCTGAACATGCAGGTCTGTTTCCGGAGCATTTGATAGAAGTGATGCGACGTGAGCTGGCGCTGGAGTGTGATTACATAAGGGAAGCCCAGTGTGCTCGGAAATTCAAGTGAGTGAACAAAAATAAGCAGGAGACGTTTTTTCTTACTGTTAATTCAGAGTATCCCGTCATTGTATTGGTTAATCTACCCCTCTATAAAATCACGGGCGGTCCGAGGGATCACAGATGGCCTGCCGGCTCTTACAAGACTTTTCAGGCTACCATGTAAATGATATTTGCGCTAAATCTATCCTGTGCCATAACGCCCTTTGAAAGGAAGGTTTACGCACACATAAATAACACAACAACAGCTCAGAATGATTGTGCACTTCTGTATCCTCATATAACAGCTTCTCTGGAGCATTGTGGCCTAGCTTGAAGACCAGGGTTTGATTTTGATTTGATTTTAAGGAACTGCTGACCTATTTTAAATATAGCACAAATGTAAATAATAACTATTGACAACCAGCCTGTACCCTGCGTCCTGTCCTCTACTTTGCAGAGAGGGTGAAGAAACGAGCCAAGAGGGAGATATAGTTATGTATGCCTTCAGGATGGGATCTGTCTTTTACCTTTGAGCAAATCAATGAGAGTATCAGTGTTGAGTAGATTAGCTCGTTTTAAAATAATGTAGCACGTTTGCTTCCTGCAAGTATTGACGTAGTGTAAACAAACATTGCACACACACAGCCTTACATCCAGAAGAGCTGAGGAAATAATCTAACGCGCTTTTTTAGAATATCTTCTCTTTGTCAGGTAGTCTAATTGATTTTATTGAATTGGTTCATTTGGACAATTTACCTTTTCACCTCTGCTGTCACTATTGATAATTTTACAGAATATATATATTTTATATATTTGTGTTGCGTTTAAGGCATTAAATACACAATATTGAAGTGCGTTTGCTCGGTGCCCGTAGTTGTAGTGTTTCCCGTGCGGGACGTGATGTGATGACATCACCGTTTCACAAAATATATGGATTAGCTGTACCCCACGAAAACGCAAGGGTGTCGTTTTCAGATTTATCCACTCTAGGACCCGGTTTCAAAAAAATATCGGTTTCATGCTCCCAAAACGCTGGGTCCGTGTGGACGAAGCGCTGATACGGTACAACATTTTTACGTATACAACTAAACGCGTCTCCATGTGGATGAGGCCTAAATCTACCCGACTCAACTGTCCTCCATAGACTTGCATTAGAAAAGAGCAAAAGCTTGTCTGACAACTTATTGTTTTTAGGTAAGTAAAGCTTTTTTTAAAACAGTGTTTACAATGTAGCTTTACAGAAACCATGAATGTATTATAATAATATAAACGGTAAACATAACTGGACTTAGTTGAACCAGTTCCATTCACAGATTCATTTGAGTCATCACTCAGTAGTGTTTATACATTTTGCAAAATTCACTTTCTTAATATTTTTGTCTTGACTTGTTTTCTGCTCTCCTGCAGTGCAATTATTTTAAGTTTTTAGTCTGGTCTGCCTCAGGTCTAACGGCGCTTGTCACTGTCAAAATGATTGAGATGGCCAATCAAATCAAAGTAGACGGGGTTTGTTCTCTTTTGGCTCATGCACAGTCTTCACCCTATGGTTTTCACACAGACGAGCACGTCAATCTGTCATTACGGGGATATCTATTATTTCCGGTGAAATCACAAAACGAAATGCACACAAACGTGTCCATGCTCTTAATATACAATAATTGAACATCTTTGATTTTAATTAAGAAAAAAAACTATATGAGGGCGGACTAAAACCTGTAACCTTTGAAACGGTTTACAAAAATTCTACCACCAGACCACTAAGGAATTCGAAATTTAACTGCGGATCTATGTATTTATTCACTAACGGGAAGAATCTCGAGACTAAATATATATTTTACGCAAATCATTGCATATATTATTTGCAAATAGTCCCAAAATGATTATTTCCCAACCAGAATTAGACCTAGAATTTTGTTCACTGTTCTGTTTCTTAATGCTTAAAAAAAAAAAAAAAAAAATGATATAAATTTGGGACCAAAATTATTCAGACGCTTTGACCTGACCATGTTTTGCTTGAGTGTTTTTTCTTTAATTGCTAATGTGACTTTTCACACCACAGACTGAACAAAATGAAGCATTGCTTGGTAACTGGTGGACCTAGATTGGTATTATCCAATTGTGTACTTAAATTTAACAGCTGATTGGTTGATTGTAATCCATTGCATACCATTCTATCAGTTATCTGACATTTATCAAGATGAATTTGCTCTGACAGTTTAACTCTGAGTTCTTGTCATATTTTATTACCATTTTCCAAACTATAGCGAATAAGCTGTGATAATGTTGAAGGTGTCTGAATACATTTTGGTTTGACTACCTACTTCTAACATTACCTTTTAGTGTAGCTAGATATGTTCCAAAATTGCTAGATTGACTATAATCTAGTGCTGCTATACACTCTTAATTCAAAGATGACGTACCCATTATTGCTTAGGAAGCTGTAATTTCAAGCTGACGTACCAAATTTTAGTCTCCATTTTGGGAATTCCTCACATCCAGAGAATGGCATCACAGCTTTTCCCACATCCCTCAGAACCAGACGTGTGCGTGTGTTCATCAGCACGTCCTGTCTGTGGTGCACGTGCGAGGTGGCATGCTTTTACAGGGTGGCTTGCTTGTGTTTAGTGACTCAGAAGCTTTGTGGTTTTTGGCAGGGAACTTCTGAAAGATCACCCCTTCTTCTACGTGCCAGAGGTAATCGACGAATTCAGCAGCCAGCACGTCCTCACCACCGAACTGGTGCCTGGGTTTCCCTTGGATCAGGCTGAAGGACTGTCACAAGAGCTGAAAAATGAGGTATTCAGTGGTGCTGTGAAACCAGTAACCCTGTAAAGACTGCCATATGAACTAATAGCCAGATGAAATATTGAACCTATAGACAAATTCCTATAGACAAATAGAAAATATATTAAAAAAGGTTTGCATAGGTGATTTTTGTTGATTTATATTTGATGCATCAGACTTTTATGGCTCATTTAGTATGACCGAAGAATACGGAGCTTATCCTTGAGGAAAAAAACAAAAAAGGCCCGCAATTTGGTGCATTTGCTGATATTTTATATGGATAGAATATAAGATTAAATGTTCATAGCTTGTAATGTAATAATAGTATAACATATTACTTGCATAAAATGCATATATAAATATAAGTTGTCACTTTATATCTCCCAATAATGTGTCTTAGTAAGATGATATTTAAATGGTTAGTTTAATGATCAAAGCTCTGTAGCTTTTATTGTGGGAGCAAAACATAGAATTCAATTCAACAATGATAATTGAGGGATGTACAAATGAACCCTAACCTCAAAAGCCTGATGTATCATATTTGATGCATTTTTAAATGTTTTTTCTTAAAAAGTATGCATGTTTAATCAAGTAAACCTAAGTTGCTTCAGTATGTGGTATATTATAATATTTTAAAAAATATAGTATAAATATTAACAATATTGGATTTTGAATGGGCTTCTACCCTTTTGGGCTGGAAACTAATTTTCAGTTTACTTTCTAGTGCTTTCAGTTCTCCTGTGATCTACATTAAGTAACTTGGATATATCATACTGTTTAGAAAGTTATATAAGTAAAGGCTGGTTAAAATGTGGTGTGGTATCAGGCCACTTTATATTATGATGTGTGAGTCACATGGTCTCAATTGTGCCCAGAATGGAAGCCAGTGGGCTTCCTGGAGCATTATCACCACCTGCTGGTGGAAGTGTTTTGTTGCATTTGTAGGGCAAAGTTGAAACAAGGTCATTTCCATACAAAACAAATTTAAGGAATGAAGTTTAAAATAAATACAAATGTGTTGACCAAACCCTGAATAGAGAAAATGCAGTGCACCGACATAAATGAAGGCAATAAATGTGATTGAATGTTTTAAACAGAACGTATGAGTATGATTTAAGCCTGCATCAGTTATGTAGTTTGTAAACAGTGGGTGTTTTGTTTTGAGTTAGAACTGATCTATTACTTTATACGAAGTACTTCATATGCTTTAATGCATAAACACTGAATTTAAAGCAGTCCAGCGCAGGTGTCGTAACCACACTTTTTATTGATGCTCAGATCTGCGAGAATATCCTGACCCTGTGTCTGAGGGAGCTCTTCGAGTTCAGATACATGCAGACGGATCCCAACTGGTCCAATTTCTTTTATGATCCACAAACCCACAGGGTAAGTAAGAGTGTCATGACCACATTAATTTCTAGTTACACAACCAGTCAAAAGTGTAGACGCACTTTGGATACTGGAAACTGACATATAAGATAGTTTAGATTTATTAAACATTTGTTTAGTTCACTACGTTATTCCTATATTTTCACTTATTTCATAGGTTTTATGACTATACTATTTTATATATATTTTCTGCATAAATTATTCATGCATTACTCCAGACTTTAGTGCCACGTGATCCTTCAGAAATCATTCAAATATGCTGTTTTTAAGAAACATTTATTATCATCAGTGTTGATAATGTGTTTTCATGATTCTTTGAGGAATAAAAAGTTCAAAAGGCTTAATTCTCAATTTTTTTAAGGCTTTACTGTCACTTTTTATTGATTTATTATTAGTAGTGCTGTCAAACGATTAATTGCATCCAAAATAAAAGTTTGTATTTGTGTGTGTGTACTGTGTATAATTATTATGTGTATATATAAACACACTCACATGCATGTGTATATATATATTTAAGAAAAATGTGTTATATTTATATAAAAAGAAAAAAATATTTACACATGTATAATATAAACTATATAAATATATACATGCAAATATTGCTTAAATATATAATGTATGTGTGTGTTTTCAAATATACATAATTATACACAGTACAAACACAAACTTTTATTTTGGATGCAATTACTCTTTTTTTCACTGTTTGACAGCCCTAATTATTAGTGTATGATTTATTATATTTATATGAATTTATTTGTATAGTTATCTCAATTGAGCATTTTGTACAGTAAATCAAAAATATGGAAGTTGTTTTGACTAATCAATCTATTCTTCAATCCACAGGTTGCTTTGCTGGATTTTGGTGCAACGAGAGGATTTGATGAGAGTTTCACTGATCTTTATATTGAGGTAAAAATACAGTTTAAAAGTGAATTGTATAATTCACTTTTCCGTATGTATACATGACAATGCACTATTCAAACTTAAATGTTTGTAATTCAAGAATGCTTTGGAATAAAGACATACGGCTGGTCTTGTTTTAAAGAAGTCATTTGGCACATTATTGTAGAAGTCAAATAAATGATGTAAGTGAAATAGAAAATGTATATTTTTACAAAACTTCTGTTTTACTCTAAGACTGTTGTTCCAAATTTTAGGTTGATGTCTCAAAAAAAAAAAAGCTAACAGACAATATAAGGGTGCCTCCATTTCCATATATGGTTTGAGTGATCTGAAGCATATATTTCCATAATGTTTATACAATTTATGAAGTAGACATCCTATTCAGAAGTTTGGCAGAATTTGAAATTAATTAATAAACACACAAAAATAACACATGTGCGTTACAGCTGGCCGCCACATCACAAATGGAGAATCAGTTGTTTTGTTCTTTACATTTAAAACATTTTCAGCCCTTTTTTTCCTCAAACGCTTTAATGGATGCCATCTTAAATATGAAAATTAGAGATTGTAAGCTTTCAAATGATATATAGTTTGTCAAGATTAGTTTAGGTTTAGTATAGTATATTACTGTTTTAAAAATGTAATGTCTGTGGGCCGGTGACTTACTAGCTGTATTTTGCTCTTTAAAACAGATCATCAAGGCTGCAGCAGAGGGTGATCGAGAAGGAGTGCTGAAGCAATCCATAGAAATGAAGTTCTTGACTGGTTATGAGACCAAGGTGTGAAAATACCACCCTGATATTTCATGTTTGGGGCTGCACGTACGACAGTCATGTTAACACAAACTCTTCTCCTCATCCAGGCCATGGTGAACGCCCACGTGGACGCGGTGATGATCCTGGGCGAGGCTTTTGCCTCTGTAGAGCCCTTTGACTTCGGGGCGCAGAGCACCACGGAGCGCATCCACAACCTCATCCCCGTCATGCTGAAACAGCGGCTCATCCCTCCACCAGAAGAAACCTACTCCCTGCATCGCAAAATGGGCGGCTCCTTCCTCATCTGCTCCCGCCTGAATGCTAAGCTCAGCTGCAAGAACATGTTCAACAAGGCCTACAACAATTACTGGAGCAATCGGAAGAAAGGACCAAGCCAGTGACAGGGCTTTTCAAACAAATGAAACTTGGATTAGCACAAAATGCTCCGGCCAATCACTCGAATGTAAACAAAATGGCACTTTTGTCTCGACTGACCCAACCATACCATCATACATGTTTGTTTTTGCCTTTAGTTTTTCCTTCTGAGTGTGTTAATGGGAAATAATATCCATGATTATCCATGGTCGTGTGGTGCAAAGATTGCTATTCAGACGGATGTATCTGTGCCTACGGAAATTCCTTTAACTTGGAAAGCTGGTTACTCATCATCAAGTATGGCGATTGGCTGTAGAACATTTCATAATCATGCCAATGGTTTTTTCCGGGTTGCTGGACTACGTTTGTGAGGACCGTCTCCCTAAATCAGTATATTAACTCTGATGCATATATTGTTTGAGAAATTTTTCTTTTTTCGGTTTGTGATTTTGTGAATGATGCGCACAACATAGGCCAAAGTATGATAAAGAGAAGTTCCTAAAGGAGAAGATCAGAAATCCGTGCAGGTTTTGGTAAACCTGCTGCAGTCACATACGTGTTATCTATGTAGGTTGGCTACAAGCTTGCTTGTTTTAGCCTGTAAAAACATGCAACTTCTCATAATGCATTTTTTAAAAAAAAGCCAGGATATGAATCATGATGGCATGAGGTATCACTTCTCCGATGTGTGAGATGTACATGAATTTAAATGTGCCTACAGGAAGGTGAGAACAAGAAGAAAGCATTATGTAATGATATCAGAGCATTGGTGGAAAAGGCTTTTTTCTAATCTTCCTGCTGCTGGCGTTCTTACTAAAAAAAACTGTATCGAAATTGTCGGAATATATTAAATTTTTGGAATCAACAAACCAGTCCTACATGTTTATTAGCAGGCCTGTTTTTGTCCATTCATTTGACCATATAACAGACATGCATTGAATCGTCATTTTTAATGATTGGCAGCTAAAGCGTTTCGAGGGGTGACCATTTACATGAACCGGAATAAGACAGACTGAAGTTTGTCAATTGCATGTTCATTTGCTGCACACCTCAGAAGTCCATGTTGTGAGTCATGGAAGAGCACGTTAACATCTTCCACAATGTTCACTTGAGAAGATGTTATATTAAATCTGGGACACGGATAGTTAGGGTTGAAGGTATGGTGCATCCTCACCAGGACTGATGGTTTATTAGCTGTGAAAATAAAATGAGAATTTTAATTTAAATTGAGCAAGAAGACTTTGTAAAACAGAATGTCTATGAAAGACTAAACCTATGATGGCGTGTACAGACTTGTTACCAAATCATGAATTAAAACTTTCAAAGTAAACCGTATTGTACACTATACATGTTGCTGGATATATTGACATTAAACGTCATAAATTGGCTAAGTTCCTCTCAAATAAAATATTCAGATCTATAAAAGCTTGTTTCTGCCACAGAATAACCGGTGATTTTTTTTTTTCTTGCAATGCAGAGACAAAAAGTAGTAATTACTTAGGCAATTACTTTTTTTTTTTTTTGTATTCTGTGGCGGAAACAAGTTTCCATACAAATATGATGTGTAAACTAGTTAAACGCTGTAATGAATAATTACCTGAAATTTTCCTCAAAGCGTCTTCAGTGTCAGTTACATGCCGTGATACTATGGGACAGAAGATCAGTATCAACTGAGAGTCCAACAGTTCACTCTCTGTCGCTCCCTTGAGCTGTGCAAGAATTTGCTTGTCAACTCCCAAGGTTCGGCCACAAATCCATGGATGCACTCTGACTGGAGGATTGCAAAAGAGAAAGAAATATTAGGAGGGTGGTACGAAAAGTGGGAAGTTTCTTTTACTTTGAAAAAAAAATGTATTGTGTAAAATTAGCAAGTATGATGTAAATTGAAAGTGCAGAATCTTAAAGAATCTTGCGTTTTTTCAATTAAAGCTGCTGTCCGCAACTTTGTGTTCAAGATTTACAAAAATTATATAATGAGAATGTAAATGGACTGCATTTCTTTTAACAGACCCATTTCCATCCAAAGTGCTTTACACATTGCCTCACATTCACCCATTCATACACCGACGGCGGTGTCAGCCATGCAAGGCGCCATCCAGCTCATCGGGAGCAGCTGGGGTTAGGTGTCTTGCTCATGGACACCTCGACACTTGGTCAGGTGGAACCGGGGACTGAACCACCAACCTTCTGGTTTGTAGACAACCTACATGAGCCACTGCCCCACAGTCTTAGAGTAATGAAAATGTACAACATCCAATCCATTTTCAAAACCGTGTTTTTGTCTTACCCTGAATCATTATGGTACACTTATAATAAGTGATTATACTGGGACTATTTCAGGCCGGTCTGGTAGGAATCACTGCGGAGGAGCACAGTCCCTGCGTGACTCGCCATAGACATAAACAGAGAGAAGTAGCTCCGGCTGCAATATTAACTGCTAGAGCGCAAAAAGATACGGACTGCAGCTGAGCTATAACAGTGTCGATAGAAAGTTTGTCTTTTGTACAGACGGTCAGATGTTCTTGCTTCTATTGTAGCTAAAAAATGCTCTTTGGATAATTTTCAGATCATGCTGGTTTTATACAAACTAGTAGCCTGACGTCGTCATACTCAATTCTAGTCAGAATTTGAGTATGATACTGCTCCGTTGGGCTGTGATTATGGGGCGTGTTTCAACCGAACCAGGAAAGACCTCAATTGGATAGACCTACAACCAATCAGAGCAAAGGCGCGACGCATAACGTTAGTTGTCAAATGTCAACAGAACTCAACTGCACTGTGTTGCCAAGTCCGCGGGTTGAAGCGACCCCAATTATGTGATATACAGACCCAGGAATGCGAAATTTAGCAGCCGTGCCAAAATAACACATTTTACCCCCCAAATGCCATTTTTCCCGTGCAAAAAAAATTGTGGGCGGGGCTAAGTTCGTCTGGCATCCAGGCTAACAAACTAGTGGAGATTCCCTTAAATTCTTGTTTTTTATGTAATATTACAGTATTTATTATAAACAATGTATTCATGCACATTATTATAAAATTCACATGCCTTTGTAATCTTTAATCAAAAAAACTTCACCTCCCTCTTGCAACAACAGATCTTCTCTGAGGATGTGTTTGCTGGCGTACATGTTTACTACTCACGTGAGTTCGACCAATAGCAAACCAACCAATCAATTCCTGATGGACAAAATAAAGTCCTGCCCTACATGTTTTCTTTTACGAGAAGCTGTTTCACTTGGATATGCATCAAGAAAGGAGAAAAAAAAGACTATCGCGAATTCTGTTTCGTTGTGCTGATAATTTTTTTTAATTTTCACTAGTGCTCTCAGATTTCAGGAGCCCACTGTGGCATATTTTTAAATCCTTTACTCTAATTTACCTTCTTACAAAGTTAAATAATATGGTTTGAGCACTTGAATGAAAAGGCATGTACTCGCAAGAGACTGAATTTGCATTGTTACTCACCAAGAGGAGTCATTATGGTTGGAGATTTCAAATCTGTTTGTGATGAACTTGGAAATCTCCTGCTTGAAGTTTCTTCTGTACCCCAGTGCTCTTTTTTAGCTGATGCCTCCATGAGGCTGTTCAAGACCTCAATGTATGGTTTCAAAGATGCCTGTGTTGCTTTGAGCTGCTCCTCCATATCTCTAAAAGCTCGAAGAGACTCCTTCAAAACATCCTGAACAGCAGCAGCATCATCTGGGACAAAAATTGTAAGACCGCTATGAAACGTCTCTTTTACAAAGAAAAGTCCCTTGGTTCTCTGGTACAACTTAAAACAGTGTGGGGGTTATAAGTTACTCACTGCTGTTGTTTTTCTGCATTAAATGCTTCAGTGCTCCGGAAAATGTTTCTGGGCCAGATCGAAGTGAATCCTTTTAGGAATAAAAAAAAAAGCACAGATGAATACTATTATATGAACAAATACTTGCTAGTAATCAGACAGTTGATGGTAGCCACTGACTTCCATAGAAGGAAAAAATACCATGGAAGCAGGAGCGATTCTAGGATTTCGATATTAGGAGGGCTTAGCCCCCAATCAGCGTATGATTTACTATGATAGGCATGAACAATACAGTAGGTTCCACGCTACCTATCAAGTCAATCCTTGAATATTACATTTATTTTTTAATCATTTTAAATAACCGCCTAATATATTACTGTAAGTCTAGATTGGCAATATGTGGGTGAATTGTTTTCAACACAAAGTTTAAATTATTTTTTAACCACATTTTAGCAGTAAAATTAACTTTAAAGAAGATATACATTTCTCATTTTAATTCATGGAGTTCAAATGGAAAATGTGTCGTCATGCTTTAGTGGAGGATTTCTGTCAAAATGACATGGGATTACCTCTATAACCAGTAGATGGCAGCAGATGAGCACTCATTTTATTGCACTGAAGTATTAAATATAGCAAGAGTAGGGAAAGTCACAAAGTCTCACACACCATTTAGATAAAAGGAATTTAATTAAATAAATAAGGCCAGATTTTACAGTGAATGGGAAACCGTTTTGTATTGCTCCCACATCATATGTAAACTACATTTATGACATATGATAACTACACAGATGCAGAGATCATATTCTATCAATAAATGCACACACGTCCTCTGCTTTTGACGAACACGCTAAATAAAGCAGACTAAAATACTGGGACGAGCTGAAATCTGTTGCCGGTTTCATATGAGTTTTAAAGGGGACTGAGGCAATCACCAATTAGTGTACATATTACGGCGTTAATTCAAAATGTTATGGGGGGCTGGGTAGAAAAGCCCTCCTAAAATGGACCTATTCAGTGATGTTAATGGTTACCGTCAACTGTCTGGTTACCAACATTCTTCAAAATATATTTGTGTGTGTTCAATAGAAGAAAGAAACTCATACAGGTTTGGAACAACATGAGGGTGAGTAAATGTAAATGACGGAAGAATTTAATTTTTTTGGTTAACTATCCCTTTAAGTATATTAATTTGGACGCCTTCTGGTTGTCAAGCATTGGTGGAAGTTGGAACATGTTCCAATTTAATGTAATGAACTGCAGCTTAGGTTTCTGTGCAAAGACACCTATGTGAACTTCACTTTAGAGCAAGTGGCCTCAAACATCCATCCAAAACAGACTTTGTTACTGGTTGGTTAAAAGCTATTGTGGAAAAAGCTCTAGCATCATTTGTTTGCCTACACTTTTAGGAGTGTGTGAATATTTTGGGGACCACGGAAGTTCAATTTCACTAGCTTCTCAGCCAACATGTCCATGTGGGCCCCACGTGGTTTTTATCTGGGCTATATGGGCGTCATCTGGGCATGGGCTCAGAGTGGGCACTTTGATGGGCTGAATGTGGGCCCCATCTTGGATAAAGTTGTGGGGCCCAGTTAGGTTGCCCATTATTGTTTATTTGAGGGTCCCATGTGGGCCACATTTGGGCTATATTTAGAATTATAAAGTTTTATTGTTTGCAGTTGGTTTTGTTTTTTATACAATTATGGGTAACAGCCTAACCCTATTTTATATATATATATATATATATATATATATATATATATATATATATATATATATATATATATATACACACACACTTCATTAAAATTATTTTTTTAAATAATCTAAAATCACTTGCCTCGTGCAGGCATGGCTTTATCATAATCATGTATGCTTTTTAATAGAGTGTTCTTGTTAATGTTTTGATAGTATTTTAAACTAATTGTGTCAGGGTTCTGCCCTGGCAGCCTTGTCTGTGTTGTCCTTGTTTAATGTTTCTATGTTTGTGTTGTGTCTAAGCACATGGCTCTTGTCTTTGTTTGTGTCTGCCTTGTGTTCCTCTTGTCCCACCTCTTTGTTTCCTGTTACCACGCCCCCCTGTTTAGTCCTTGTCTAGTCCTCATTTCACTAATTGTGCTCACCTGATCCTCATGTGCCTTTCCCTTTTATATTGAGTTCCTTTCCCTCCTTGGTTCGTTGTATGTACGTATTCAGTGTTTGCTCGTTCATCTTGCCAAGTCAGTTAGAGATTTAGTGTCTCCTATATTTTTGGTTTGAGTTGATTTATTTTCAGTTTTTTCCCTTTGTTCCTGAATTTTTAGTCAAGGTTCTATCTTTATTTTGCTCTAGTTTTCTCCAGGCTTTATTTTGGTTTCTCTTTTGTTTTCCCCTTTTTCTAGCTCCAGTTATATTTAGTTTATCGTTTGTTTCTAGTGTTCTAGTTTCGCCAGTTTTTATTTGCTTGGTTTTCTTTTGTTGTCTTGAGTGTTGTCTTGTGTTAGTTCCTGCCGCCTCCCTGGGATTCCCTGCCTGCTGGTTCCCTCTGCCTGGTAACTGGACTGGTTCTGAGTGCGTGAGCAGCAAGTACGTATCCCTGCTTCACTGTGTCCTGCCCTGTCTTCTCCACTACCATCTACCTGGTCTGGTCAGTCCTCAGAGTTTCTTCAACCTGCTGTATCTTGGAGCTGGTTCCAGCAGTCACACTCATCCGTCGTGTCATTGTTCCCCGTTGGCCCTGCTGTTTGGACTCACTCATCCACTACCCTCTTGTGCCTTGTTGAACTGTCCTGTCAATAAATTATCTTTGTTCACTCTGCATCTGGGTCCTCCATTTCAGAAGTCCTGACAAATTGCCTTTTCTGTCTTTTCTTTCATTACTGTTCTTTAGATATGAAACTGATGGGTCTGCCCAATCCCAGGAGTGATGGACTGAAGAATTTTCAATGCTCATGTCCTGTGTGACTTAACTTTTTTTCTTTTCTTATGATCAATAAATCATTTTTCAATAAAGGATCTTTAAAGGAATTTTCATGTAATTTAAATTAAGGTCAGGTACAGGTTTAGTAAAACATAGATTAACTTAAAGTTGGCAGGGTTTGATAGTTTATTTTGCAAATCAGCACATTAATTCCACTTAAAGGAATAAAAAGACATAAGATATAAATGGGGCCCAGATCTCACCCACTGGGTATCACCCATTTGGGTACCATAAGGGTTCTGTATGTGGCCCACTTTGGCACCATTTATTAGAACCCATATGGGACCCATATTGGCTCCTATAATGAATACACAAATGGGCCCCACTTAGAGCCCACTATGGACCCATCATGTGCCCCTATGGGCTAACACACATGGGGCCCATGTGGAGCCGATGGACAAAATTCTATGGGCCCCGCTTGGGTTGCCCGGGCCCAAGTGACAGCCCATCAAAAACCCACATGGGGCCCACATGGCAATGTTAGCTGGGTTCTATCTTGACCCAAGACATTACCTTCACCGTGTCTGTGATAAGTGACATTATCGTCCTTCGGAGCTGAAAGTTCCTGACACCTGGATAAAGCTCATTCAGATCCTCTCTTGTCAAAGTAAGGACTTGAACATCATCAATGCCTGCATCTGTAAACAGGCGGAAATAATGTAGCATGTCACACAGCAGGAACTTCGGTTTAATACACTTATTTTTACCTTTGTCATGGGGGTGTGATAAAATAAATGTCATTAGAAAAATTATAATCAGGTGAGGTGACAGTGACACACATACCATCTAGGGCAGAAGACTTTGATATTGCATTGATTTGTTCTCGGAGAGCTCTGCCCTTCTTAAACACATGGAAATAAAGATTATATATAACTATTAACCCTGACACAAACACATGGAAATAAAGATTATATATAACTATTAACCCTGACACAAGCACTGTGTGATATACACTTCCTTGCTGGCAGCTTTGGAGCAACAATAGCGTATTTTGGATTATTAATATTAGTTAGTTACATGAATGATTTTGAATGTTTGTACCTTTTCTTTGGAGAAGATCCATGTGTTCGGATTAATCCACGTTAATCCAGTGGGAAGCCAAGAAGACCCTCCGCTGCTCATTTCTGCTGAATTGAAACTGAAAGTTGATGTTGATCAAACTAAATTGCATAAATTCAGTATGCAGACTGACTCCGATTCAGTCAAGGCGTGTCAACCGCAGCAAAGTGTAACAACACAGGCGTGTCAAAATCTGATCTGGAGCCTGTAGTCTCTAGCGATAGGTTGTTTTGACGTGAGACCCGCCCCTTTTGGTCTGTGTGTGGGAAGGGCGCGTTCTCATTGGCTGGTGAGAAAAGGAGGCGTGCCGTGCATGAACTGATCTCGCCGAGAGGACGGTAATGCTATAGCTATTTGTTTTGTCAACATTGAGTGTAGGATATGTCCTTTTAAATGTAAAGTTTATTGTATGTCGGAATGTCATATGAATTGTTTGACGGTCAGATGCATCTATGGAGGGTTTATTTGACGTAGTGCCGTCATGTGTCCTTTTTTTGGCTGGAAATATTGGTGGGCAGTGAATGTGATGGTGGCAGTGGTCTTGAAGACTACATGCTCTGCAGTAAATGTGTATGCAGCTTCTGTGTGCAAATGCAGGGTTAGTTCATGCATGCAAATATTTTTCAGATACTCAGTACAACCAGTATCTGCTTGCCTGTTTGAGGGACATTGGATTAATCAAATAATGAAATTCCACATGACCTTACCTATATGTGACTGTTACTTATTTGATTTTGATCATGATAAAAATAATATAGAGACTAGTAGATCCCTATCCATGCCTCTCTGTATCTGTCACTGATTTGTGTGTAATAGGATGGATCAGACCCAGGGTAACATGTCTGCCATATGTGTACCCAGCAAGAGGAAAATGCCAAGACCAAAACTAATCCCCCAAACACCAGGTAATTCTTCATTAGTCTTAGATTTATTAAATGCTAAACCTTGTAAATCGTATATGGCTTATTCTGAAGTGATTGCATTCCCAGATCATAATTATGTGATTGTGAAATCTGTTCTGATTAGATAAATGTACATATAGTCATTTGGCAGACACGTTTATCCAAAGTGACTTGCATTGCATTCAAAGGATACAATTTAATCAGTTCTTTCCCTTGGAATCGAACCCATGACCTTGTCGTTGCTAGCAGAACCACCATGCTCTGCGGTTTGACCTACAGGGACTAAATAAATGTACATTAGGGCGGGTGATAAATTAATATTTGAGATGTAAAAACAATTAATTACAGTTACATTATTTAGAAAGTTTATTTGGTTTAAATCTATTATAAATCGATACAGTGTTGGTTGTGATTCATTACTAAGTAATTTTTAATTACTGTAAGTTTCCCTTGAAAAAGTCAACTAAAGGATTACTCTTAATATTTCTGTAATTTAATTACAGTTACTTCTGATGTGAGATGTGAGATGGTGGTCCAGTAGGTTAAACCATGGAACTGATATGCAGAAGGTTGCTGGTTCGATCCCAGCGGTCACCACCAGTGTGTCCTTGAGCAAGGCACTTTACTCCATGTTGCTCCAGGGAGATTGTCCCTGTACGAAGGGCACTGTAAGTCGCTTTGGATAAAAGCGTCTGCCAAATGCATAAATGTAAATGTAAATTATGTAATTGCATTAAATACACTATAGACTATAGAACAATTATACATCAAACAATAGTGGATTTAACAACAAACATCACGTCTAATGAGAAAATGTATGTTTTTATTGTAAACTTCTCTCTTTAAATACTTTGGTCAGTTTAAGAATAATTTATGCAATTGTATGTTATTTATTTGAAAGTATTAAAAGAGCTGTTTCATGTCTATCCAACTGGTCATGGTTGAAATGCAGTTTAGAACGTAAGTAATGCAATACTTTGTAGAGGGAGTAAAGAGTACAGTAATCTAATTACACGTTTGAAGATGTAATTAGTTACTTTTTTAGAGTAACTTACCCGTCACTTAATCGATTCAATACATTTGGTTGTGCCTTCAACAGATGTCACAAAGGATTTGGGAAAAGAGGCTGAAGGTAGAGGAATGAAACCATCCAAAGTAAGACCAAGCATCCTCGCCCCTGAGTTATGCATCAATATGCCAGTGTATATAGGATATATTTAGTGTTATCACCACTAGGTTACCCTAATGACTCCGTTTATTATTGTGTTTGTGGTTCTGGTTGTTTTTTCTCTTTTTGTAGGTTTGATTGGGGCAGTAAACTACATTTTCTGATTAAATAAATTAACTTATTCCGCTGTGTCATCTCCAGGTGTGATACATGTTTATTAATTTATTTCATCAGAAAATTAATAAGACAACATAATCAAAATATCAGAAATCTGTAATGTGCTGCTAAAGTGAGTTGTGACTGCAAATAAATGAGTGGATAACTGTAGTAAGTTCTGGACAACCAGAATCACAAAAACTGAGTCATAACATTAGGTAATTCATCAAATGAAACATGAGCCCATCAGAGCTCATTTTATTATTGCATTTGTGTTATTGCATTTCAGAATGAGGGGACAAGCTCTCAGAAAATAAAGAGAACTTACTCCAGAAAAAAGTGAGTTTTCATGCATGAAAGTTAGTAGTACATTTCCGGCATAATCCAAATCCACATAATGGATTAACAATGGTGTCTTCATATCCTAAGGTATCATGATCTCCAGCCTGTGATTATGAGATCTACAGAGGATTCAGACCATGGGTCATCTTGCAGTTCAGTTATCACATCCAGTCTGATCAATGGTTTGGAAAGCCAACATATGCACACTGACCACACCAGCAGAATGATGGGGGAAATTGATGGATCCAGTTCAGATACTTTAATAGAAGCAGGTTAGTACAGGCTTTCAGAAATTTAAAGGGGTAGTTCACACAAAAATGAACATTCTGTCATCATTTACCTGTTTCAAACCCATAAGATTTTGTTAATCTTTGGAGCACAAATGAAGATATTTTTAATTAAATCTGAGCCAGTTCTGTAACTATGTACACTGACCGTCTGCGTAACTACCACTTTGACGCTTCAAAAAGTTCATGAAGAGATCGTAAAACTAATCCATATGAGTTTAGGTTTAGTCCAAATTTTCTGAAGAGACACGATCGCTTTATATGATGAACAGATTGAATTTTGCCTTTTATTCACATTTAAACATTGATCAGCGAGCATAAACAGAAACTCAACAGAACCTCCTTGCTGCGCAAGAACAAACCTCATTGGTTCTTGCAGAAGCTCAAACGTGCTACATAACACAGAAATTAACCTCATTCGTTCTCACACGTCAAGGAAACATGCTTGAGCTTCCATTTACCACAACTGACGTGTGAGTTGATGAATGTTTAAATGTGAATAAAAGCCTAAATTCAATCTGTTCAGCATATAAAGCAATTGTGTCTCTTCAGAAAATTTGGTCTAAACCACTCAACTCATATGGATTAGTTTTAAGATATCTTCATGAACTTTTTGAAGCATCAAAGTGGGAGTTGTGTAGCTGTCAATGAAGTACAGATTTTCGTAAAATGTCTTCATTTGTGTTCCGAAGATGAACGAAAGTTTTACAGGTTTTGAATTTTCCTTTCTGGATGAACTGGATATATGACGGTCTAGATAATGTCCAAAAGTTGTACAAGTAGCATTTATACCACAGATTTTAAATCGAAGAAGCAGAAGATGGAAGAAGCTCACCAGCCCTCCTTAAAAAAGTACATTGAGGAAGTAAAGCAAACAGGTATGAAATTCTTCAGTTTTTCCCTCAATAATCCACATGATAAAATGTGAAAAGTGCAGACAGTATCTTTTTTCTTTAACAGTACCTGTTATAGTTCCTGTTGCTCAGTTCACTCACAAGAATCAGATAACTGACAGCACGCAGGAGCAGAAATCATCTCAGTACACCAAGAAAGAGTCGCCTGTTTATCCGCCAGGTAAAAGAGGCAGTTGTTCAGGCCAAATGAAAATGACACAAACCCGATTTTTTTGAATATTTATATTTTTTTTGTGGCGCCTTTCTTCACAGGAAGTCAGGAGGAGAAATGGCAGCTGCAGATTTTGGCAAAGGGTAGAGTAACCTGCCCAAAATGCAAAAGTGTTGGAAGAAAGACAGTGGATGGGTTAAAGAAGCACCTGGAAACCTGCAAACTGGTATGTGTATATATTGTAACAATGTTTATTAAAAAAAAAATCATTGAAATCATTTTTTTGCAATTCTTTGAGCTCTGAACCTGATTTTGTAGAATCCTTTTACATGTCCACACTGTGAGAAACAACTTAAAACTTCAACTGGAATGAAGTACCACCTCATGGCTGACCACAACAACTTGGTTAGTTTTTTGTAATATATAGCAAAATTGACAATGAAAAGGGTGATAGTGTTGATTCAAAAAAAATTTTTTGTTGGTTTTTCAGCCCATTCCAGATACTGGGAATGACCTAGTTGACCAAGCAGTGAAGGAGAAACTACGGAAAGTACTAAAGAGGATGGGCAAATTAAAATGTTCAAAAGAGGTGTGGTCATATTTTAAAATTACTTTACAAAAAATAATTATTCTTTAGTTCCAGTTATAAAATAATTTGATAGTGATACAGTGCTGCATAAAACTTTTTGAGATGTAATTATGTGAATATGGAGTATTATAGCATTAGTAAAATAATTTGTATTTGTATAGTATATAAACAGCATAAAATACTATACCTGTACAGTGACCTTGAGCTTGGGAATGGCACTTTATAATAAAAAAAATATTATTATTACCATTTAAAGTACGTCACAGGTCAGCATATAAAAAATGGAAAGCTATTAGTAATAAACATGCAAGAGAAAGTACACTACTATTCAAAAGTGGAGTCAGATTAATACTTTTATTCAATAAGGATGCATTCAAAAGTGAAGTAAAGACATTAATAATGCTACAAAAGATTTATTTTTCAAATAAATGCTGTTCTTTTGAACTTTCTATTCATCAAATAATCCTGGAGAAAAAGATTAATCATGGTTTCCACAAATATATTAAGCAGCAAAATTGTTTTCAACATTGGTGATAATAAGAAATGTTTCTTGAGCACCAAATTAGAATGATTTTTGTGATCATGTGACACTGAAGACTGGAGTAATGTTGCTGAAAATTCAGCTTTGCTATCACTGGAAAAATATATAAAATAGAATATATCAAAAAAGAAAAGTTATTTTAATTTATGATAATATTCACATAATTACTCTTTTTACTGTATTTGTGATTAAAAAAATGCAGCCTTGCTAGACACGAGAATTATTACAAAAACATAAAAAGTCTTAAAGACTCCAAACTTTTGAACAGTAGATTTAAAGTGAAAAAAGAAGATATGAGAAATAAATAATAATAATAATACAATTTAAAATAATGACTATGTTCCATTCCTTTCGATGTTTAGAATTACTGCTGATCTTAACTGAATGTTTTTTTAGGGTTGCACAGGAAGTTTTACTAGTATAATGGGTTACGTGTACCATATGAAGAAATGTGGCAAAGAGGCGTCAGAACTGGAGAAACTCTTAATGAACTGTAAACACTGTGGAAAAGCGTATCGTTCCAGAGCGGGTCTGGAGTACCACCTCAAGAACGAACACAGTCCGGTGAGTCCCGTTATTCAGTTCCAACTTCCATGGATAAATAAACATTTATCTGTTCTGACATGATTGATTCTCATTCAGGCTGTTGAAGTTTCTGCAAATAAACGGACACAATTATCTGTTATCAGACAGTGCAAGAAATTGAAGTAGAAGAGGTAAAGACACAGAAAGAGCCCATCCCAGAGCGTACACCGAGCGGACGGGCCAAACGCTTGTCGGCGCAGGTGGCCGTGTTCCACCTGAGGGAGATCGCCAGTGAGGAGCTGCTAAAGGAATGGCCCAAAAGGAAAGTCCAGCGTGACCTGGTACCAGACGACAGGAAGGTGCTGCTAAACATATATATGTCAAACATGTTGTAATTGCAGGGCTGTGAAGAAGTCATAGCCTGTGTGAAGCTCTTTTTTTGGTAAGGCTGATGCAGCCTTTCGCATACTAAAAGGTTTTCGTTTCTCTGTCACAGAATGTGAATGAAGAATTGACATTTCATTCATTTCTATAAGCGTTTGTGGTATTTTTGTGTTCATGTAGCTGAAGTATTCTCGTCCAGGGTTGCCCGCCTTCAGCCAGGACACTCTTCGGAAGTGGAAGAATGAAGTCAAACTGCATAAAAAAGTGCAGTGCCCCAACAAGGTGTGAACATCATGCATAAACTGTTATTGTTTCATGTGTTTTCACCATTATGTTTGAACTTAAACTTGCATTTAAAGGTTTGCATTGGTGGCATCACTAGCATTATGCAAAAGGAACGATTTTCTGTGAATGAATGGTTTGCTGACCAAATATGAAATGATCATCTGTATTGTCATCATATTAGGGATGTGGCTGCTTCTATACCAGCGTATCTGGTCTAAAGGCTCATCTTGGGTTATGTACCTTGGTAAGGAATGACTTGCCTTTCTTTTTAAGACATATACTATACATAATGCTTACATTACAGGATATATTAGATGGGATTCAATTCTTATATACTGCCGCAATACTATACACTGCCGTTTAAAAAACTTTTTTTTTTTTTTAAGGCTCACAAAGCCTGTTATTATTTGATAAAAAATACAGTAAAAATTATATTGTTGAAATATTATTACAACTTAAAATAACACCTTTTTATTTGAATATATTTTATATTTTTTTATATTTATATTTTTTCCTTTGATGTCAAAGCTGAATTTTCAGCAGTCTTCAGTGTCACATGACCCTTCAGAAATCAATCTAATATGCTGATTTGCTCTTAAAGAAACATTTCTTATTATTAAGTGTCAGACACGAACAAATAATTATTAGTATAATATATCATTATCATTAAATAGATACTTATATAATTATAAGTACCCATGTTTTGTTTTTTTCTGGAATCTTTTATTAATATAAATTTCAAAAGAACTGTATTTATTTGAATCTTTCATAACATTTTTAAGTATTTTTAAAGTATTTACTGTCAATTTTGACCAATTTAACGAATCCCTGCTGAATATATATATATATATATATATATATATATATATATATATATATATATATATATATATATATATATATATATATATATATATATATATATATATACAGTGAGGAAAGTAAGTATTTGAACACCCTGCTATTTTGCAAGTTCTCCGACTTAGAAATCATGGAAGGGTCTGAAATTGTCATCGTAGGTGCATGTCCACTGTGAGAGACATAATCTAAAAAAAATCCAGAAATCACAATGTATGATTTTTTTACTCTTGTATGATACAGCTGCAAATAAGTATTTGAACACCTGAGAAAATCAATGTTAATATTTGGTACAGTAGCCTTTGTTTGCAATTACAGAGGTCAAGCGTTTCCTGTAGTTTTTCACCAGGTTTGCACACACTGCAGGAGGGATTTTGGCCCACTCCTCCACACAGATCTTCTCTAGATCAGTCAGGTTTCTGGCCTGTCGCTGAGAAACACGGAGTTTGAGCTCCCTCCAAAAATTCTCTATTGGGTTTAGGTCAGGAGACTGGCTAGGCCACGCCAGAACCTTGATATGCTTCTTACAGAGCCACTTATCCTGGCTGTATGCTTTGGGTCATTGTCATGTTGGAAGACCCAGCCTTGACCCATCTTCAAGGAAAGGAGGCTGTTCCCCAAAATCTCGCAATACATGGCCCCGGTCATCCTCTCCTTAATACAGTGCAGTCGCCCTGTCCCATGTGCAGAAAAACACCCCCAAAGCATGGTGCTACCACCCCCATGCTTCACAGTAGGGATGGTGTTCTTGGGATGGTACTCATCATTCTTCTTCCTCCAAACACGTTTAGTGGAATTATGACCAAAAAGTTATATTTTGGTCTCATCTGATCACATGACTTTCTCCCATGACTCC